>VWZO01002778.1:45114-138072 GCA_013396975.1 Bucco capensis | reverse complement strand
GTCCCCCACAACATTCTACTGGCCAAGTTAGAGAACTAGGGATTCGACGGGTGGATGGTTCAGTGGATAAGGAACTGGCTGGCTGGTCGCATCCAGAGAGTAGTAGTAAAATAAAACATCACCCTGAATAGAATGAGAAACTTAAAATNTTTTTTTTGTTGGATTTCATGCTTTAAAAATGACCATCAGAGGTTTCTATGAGCCTAGTAACACATAATCTGGAGACTTCGTAATTTATCATAAGGCATGATACCACTTAAGAAAAGACAAAAGCACTTGCAAGCATATTCAAAGTTTTAGAAGTGAAATATGATCTTTCTTCCTGCAGTCAGTAACCTTTTAGATGCTGTGGTTGAAGTTAATTAAATAATACACAAAGACACACACATCACGAGAAACTAAGCCATGACGAATCTGCAACACAATGCACATATCAGTCTGAGCTTTCCACCTGCTAACAAAATCCAGACTTTGAGACAGACTGATTCAGACAGAATGTTTCTTTCATTCTTTCACTGGTCACCAGGACCTCAGTAGCCACTGAGTCTTTAAAAAGTGAGGGTTTTGTCACTCGTACTAATTAGGGAGAGATGAATGAAAACCACTGGCTGAATGTTATATGCAAAATATGTGAAAATATTACATGTGATTTTCTTGAGTAATTAAAATTTCAGTCTAAGACTCAGTCTCAAGAATACAGAGATAAATTGCTCACAAACAAACTGGAAATAGAATCATATGGTAACACAACTGGAAAAGAATGACTGCTTCTTATGGACCTACAAGCCCATACATTATGATGTTAAAATCTTAAGAGTGACAGGGGGTTGCACACTGGCAGAACAATTTAAATAATATATGCCATGTATATACTTGTAACTAGTATAATAATAGTTATACTGTGTATATACTAGTACCAGTATCACTGTACACTACAGGTTTAGAAAGAAAGGTTTTACCTTTCATAGAAAGGTGAAACATAGACTAAACTAAATTACAGTCATTTCTGGGAAGCACAATTAAAGCCAGACTTTTTGTGAATTCCAAATAATGTTTGACTGGCAGTAGCAAACACAGATTTATGTTCTACAGAAAATTCTGTCTGCCCTACACATGGAAAGCCTGACAAAGTTTTCTGTTTGTCATGTTTTGATCTTATTCTGGATAGATTTCATTAAGGTACATCACACTTCTCATACTAAAACATGCCCAGCATTTCCTCTGAAATACCTTTGTGAGCTTCTGTTTCCCTAGGTTTCTACAGGAAAATCTGGGACTGAGCATTTGATTTTCTTTAAAATGAACGTAAACCTGTTAGCTATGATTTTAGGTCCTTTTGTCTGTCAGTGGGAAGGCATTCATGTGTGTTTCAGAGAACAAAAAAAGATACCTGCTGCGTTCCTCATAGTGGAAATGGTGAAGGAAATCTAAAAACGGCTATAGAAAGAGAAGTTACTATCGCACCTGGAGACTTTGAAGTCAATTGTTCAATGGTTATTTCTTGTATGATTTTAAAAGTTAATGTCTGTGAACAGGAGGGTGCCTCCAAACAAATTTTAGGTTTAGATGTCTCGGAATACCTCTTTTCTCTCCCGTTCCCCAGTGCAAAATACTCCATCTATACTATTGGAGCTATGAATTCAGGTGCTGGAATAAAGGGGGAGATACTGATATTTAGTCACACTGCATGTCTCAATAATATTTGAGAAGTCCTGGCAGTCAGGTGAAGTACCTAGCAATTGGAAGAAGGGGCATGTTACACCCATTTTCCAAAAGGGTGTAATGAAGGACCCTGGGAACTACCGACCTGATAGCCTCACCTCTGTGCCTGGGAAAATCATGGAGCAGATTCTTCTAGACGGTCTGATAAGGCACATGGAGGATAGGGAGGTGATCAGAGACAGTCAGCATGGCTTCACTAAGGGCAGATCCTGTCTGACAAACCTAGTGGCTTTCTACGATAGTGCAACTATCTCAGTGGACAAGGGATGACCTGTGGATGTGATCTATCTGGACTTCTGCAAGGCCTTTGACACAGTCCCCCACAACATTCTACTGGCCAAGTTAGAGAACTAGGGATTCGACGGGTGGATGGTTCAGTGGATAAGGAACTGGCTGGCTGGTCGCATCCAGAGAGTAGTAGTAAAATAAAACATCACCCTGAATAGAATGAGAAACTTAAAATGTGATGGTTTGGGGGTTTATATTTTTTTTTTCCTCCTTTTTGTAGATGTATTACATATTTTTTGGACAGTGACATTTCTAGTTCCCCAGAAGAGGCATTTCAGCAATGACTAGAGGACTAGCAGTCTCACTGTGAAAACCTTTCAAGGACTCTCCAGCATGGTTTTTTTGATGAAATTCCATTTTCTGAAGGAAAATAATTGAAGGAAGATTTTTACTTGCTCTAGCTGTAGTTGAAATCAGACTTGATAATCAGGCAGGAACCTGGAAGAAGGGGATTGCTCTGAATCAGGAGCAAGTGTTAAAGCTGTGCACTGGTGAGAGAGTGGCAAGAAAAGTTGGTTTGAACAGCAAGCCCAGGCTTGTCACATTGGTGAAGCACGGAGGTATAACACAATAGATGGGGCTTTGCCAGAGAAAAGTAGGTTGGAGAACTTTCTCTCTAGCTACACTATTTTAGGATCACAGAATCTAAGCTGGTCCCTTTAACATAAAGGGCAATGCTTGTTAGAGTAACGCTTTTCTGGAAGAAAAGGGCAGTTCCTTTCACACAGTGACCTATGCTTGTGATAAGTACTCTTAAATATAGTAAAAAGTACAGCCATCCTCTTTAAATATACAGCAGATTTCTAAAGGCTTTTCAGCCTGTGATCTAACTACACAGTAAAGCCAATATTAAACACTCATAAATCAAGAAACTCCAATATCAAAAAAGACTCATACCAGAACAAAGAATTCTGCTCACCTGATTCTCATTCAGTATGAAGTATGAGAACACACAATGTGTGGCAGACATCAGTCATATTTGTGGTTTATACGTACATACTCCACTGATAGGCATGTTGAAAGAATACATATAAAAATACAGCATCCAGCTGACTGCACTAAACAGATAAGCATAGAAAATAAGAGCCATCAGCTGCCTTCTCCACATCTTCTTCATTTAATCTGGACAGTCTGTTGTAAGGGAAATATAATTATGAATAAATAAGGATTTCCTGTATTCCACAGGTCCTCAGTGCTATACACAGGATGTAAGCAGTACCAGTATCATGCAAGGCATGAATGACATCAATGAAGTGAAGGATGGAGAGGGGGAATGAAAGGAAGAAGAACCCTTACTGCTAACAATCTTCTGACTGTATTGTGGCTATAGTGCACAAGTTGGAACCTCAGCATAATTGTTCTAGAGAACATATACCAGCTCTGTATATAACTGTAGGGTGAAGTGGTCCATATTGTATCTATATTTACCACCTGAAAAGCAATACTTAAAAACGCTGAAAGGCTATCTTACGCAGATGATTAAAAACGATATGTGAATTCGTAACTACTAGACTACTTTCCTCCTCACAGACCTTTTGGAAATCAGTTTACTCTAGATAAAAAAAATGTATAAACAAGGTAAAAAATACATGTATTATGGAAAGACAGGCTTCAAAAAGTCTGTATTCTAAGTATCTACATAGTTCTTTCATCTGTGAACCTAAGATATTAGTGTCGTAAAGTGTATGATACAACAAAGTAGTGCTTCTGACTGAGCTTTTCATTAGATACTTAATCTAAGATCTCTCTTCACACAAATAACAAAGTACTGTGTCAAGACTTCTCTTCATAGATTTTTCCTGTGCAAGGAAGTAATACTACCTAAAGAGTTTTTCACAGAAATCTTTGCTTGATATTTCCAACACTACTTAGAAAAGTTGAAAGCTCTGTATGCATTATGAAATAGGCTTTCAAAAACATCCTAAGGCAATAGTATTCAATGGCTAGCAAACAATAATTGTCCTTGTCCATAAAAGGCACATTTCATCACACTATTTCCACATTTCAATAAGTTACACAAATTCAAAGCAGGGGTAGTGTACTGGTAGATTTATATTGTATAAAGACGCACACCAGCACAGAAATTTCAGTATACCAGCATTTGGTATTCATTAGTTACTAGTCTAAAGAGATCTGAGTACTAAAACCTGCACCACCCCCTTGCTATACAAGGATATTTCCTTACATATGAATAAAATTTTTTAGCAAAATAATAATTTACAGGAAAAATTATTTATTTTGTATGTGCAAAAAATTAATTTTCACTTGGTAATTACTTTTATCTTCATTGAAAATTTTTAGCAAGAACTGAAACATACTATTAAGTTGAACAAAAATGGTTTTTTTTTAATCCATAGATTATTTTTCTCTGAAATGGGACTAAAAAGTATTTTTTATGGTATGTGTGAGTTTAATATAAAACATAATATATATTTTAGAAACCTTCTGACAGATTTTATCTGGTAATCTTCAGTGTATTTGACTATACATTTAGAAGTTACTAAGAACAAAAAATTTATGAGATTGAATTGCAGCTTAAATCTTCAAATGTAAAGAAGTAAAATATAATTTTGGTAGACCAGAATCTTTATTCAGATTTATTGACCTGTAGCCACTCTGTTGCCTTAAATGTGCAAATTGGAAAGTAGATTACAGAAATAGATAAGTATATACTCGAACTATTTTTCTTAATATGAAGCGCAAGTGTTTTGTCTTTGTACAAGCATAATTTTCTGATTTATTAATTTCTGTAGCTATTATTCTAAATTTTCATTCACCCATGCTATTTCGGTCTAATCACATTAACCATTACCTAATTAAAATGCTCAGATGTTTGAAAATGTTTATAGATAATGATACCATCTCCATTTAAACTATATTATTTATATACAGTAATTCAAATTGACTGAAATTACCCCTAGAGCTTAACAACAAATGGTTTTTATTCTTTTTTTTTTAATTACCTCTATGTATATGAAAAGTGTATTAATTCTGCTTAAGCACAAACTAATTGGAAAATAATGAACCATTGCTACACAGAACAGTGGGTAGGAATACACAAATGGTTTCTTTTTTCCATCTAAAACCAGATCCAGTAAGTGATCGAAGGGAATGAAGACTTTCTTCCTACCACACCAGGTAACAATTTGATACATTCTTTATCATTTCCTTCTTTTTTTTTTTTTTCAATAATGCATCACACATTATCAGTGGGAATTCATCTCACATCATTTGCACATAAATGAGGCTATATCAGCTTAGAATCTCTGGGAACTCTAGGTTTATTTTGATGTGCAGATAGTTTTCAGACAGGTACTGTCTATTCATTCAACATAGCCTCAAAGCACGGTGATTTATCCCTTGATTCAGAACTATGACAAGAGAACACAGAGGGTGATTTATCCTGTGCAATTTAGTTCAGTGAACATCTACTGTCAAACAGTAAAATGAAGTGTGCATATTATATAGTGGTGGAATTGAATTAGAATTTATAAACTGTCAGCTTATTGTAAAGTCTTGTGCAATTTTTACTAAACTCTTAAAAAATCCCCATTACAAGTTGTTTCAGCAGCAGCTGCAGCTGTTCAAGACATGCTGGGAAGAAGTCATAATAGCAGCGCTTAACACTTCATTACATATCATTAATTCTTGTCACCATTATACTCTTCTATTTACACCATGCTGATGTAACTTATCTGCTTACTGTCCAATAGAATCTGTCCAAGGATTATTACCATTCATTGCTAGCTTTTTCTCAGATAAAACTGGAACCCATTTTGGCCTGCTGTATAGGCATTTGAAGGGTTTCTTTTCTACTTCTGGGAGTCCTTCAGCTATCCTTAGGAAGCTAATCATGGTGAGTTAACTTAAGGAATCCATCTTGAGGAGTAACCAGCATACCCTTTTCAGTACAGTCAGATTCCTTTCAAGATTTCTGATCTATCAGGAACACAAGGTGCATAAGGTGATTAGGAAACAGTATCTCATACATCAGGCTATTGTTGAGCTCAATCCATCATACTGATACTAGGCATAAAAATAGTCCCATTGTCTTCATCTGGGAGTATAAGTAGAACTGCTTCATCTCTCTCCTGAGGCCAATGCTAATGTTGTTCCTTGAGTAAATTGCTCAAGAATGATGCAAACTGCAAGAGACTGCAAAGGTCACCTTGTAATGTCTCCTGTTTATGTTAGCCCAGTGAGCAGTAAACCTGAGGCTAAATACAGAGAAAAATTATGTCCCTAACAAACTGGCAAATAACATTGTCAAAAGATCCACTAAGCAACTTTCTTAAGCAGCATAGCTTTATAACGATTGTCTTTATTTCTTGTGATTAATAAAGGTACTTTGTTTCCATTTGCTTCCTATGTTGTAACTACTTCAGAAGAGTTGTGCTCTTCAGTTTTAACCTGGTAAACCTTGCTATTTCACTGGATATTTATGTACCTGTACATGACAGGTACAGGGCAAAGAAGTGATCAGGCCCAGCCAGCATGGGTTTATGAAAGGCAGGTCCGGCTCAACTAACCTGATCTCTTTTTATGACCAGTTGATCCATTTAGTGAATGAGGGATAGGCTGTGCATGTTGTCTGCCTAGTAAAGCCTTTGACTCTATTTCCCACAGCATTCTTCTGGAGAAACTGGCTGCTCATAGTTTAGATGGGTGTACTTTTTGCCAGATGTAAAACTGGCTGGATGGCTGAGCCCAAAGAGTGGGGGTGAAAGGAGTTCAATCCAGTTGGTGGCCAGTCACAAATGAGGTTCCCCAAAACTCAGTATTGGGGCCATGTTTTTTAATAACTTTATCAATGATCTGGATGAGCAGATTGAGTGGACCCTCAGTAACTTTGCAGGTGACACGAAGTTGGATAGGAGTGTTGATCTGCTTTAGGGTAGGAAAGTTCTGCAGAGGGATCTGGGCAGACTGAATCAATGCTCTGAGGCCAATTCTGTGAGGTTTGTTAAGGCCAAGTACCAGGTCCTATACTTCCGTCACAACCACCCCACGCAATGCTACAGGCTTGAGTCATGGTAGGTGAAAAGCTGCCCAGCAGAAAAGGACCTGAACGTGTTGGTGGACAGCCAGCTGAGTGGCAGCCAGCAGTGGGCCCAGTGGCCAAGAAGGTCCACAGCATCCTGGCTTGTATCAGAAATAATGTGGCCAGCAGGACTAGTGAGGTGATTGTCACCCACTGCATGATCATGCCATTAAATTTAAATTTTACATTTGTGTGACTTTGCGAACATATACTTGGACCTTTGATCTTACTGTGTGTCTGTGTTAGCAAACACTTGTCAAGAACTGAATATTGATCAGCTTACTGTTCGCAGAATGTTAGAGAAAATAATCTATGAAATGCAGTAATAATTCTAAATAATATACAGGAGAAAAGGAAAGAATATATAATGATATGTTTCATTAAAGGAGTTCACTATTATCAAGTACTTGTTTGCCTACTCAAGCAGGAAGAGTCTTTCTTCATCTTCTCTCGCATGTTGTTACTATATTTTCAGATATTCTGATTAGACTTCTGACACTGCACTTGAAAGCCTCTCTCTGTCCCTCAGTTCTAGACTTGTTGCTGCTTCCACCAGCTGCGCACAAAAGAATATAGATTAAAACGTAGAAAGCGCTCATAATAGCAGAGAACAAGTTGTTCTTCACTCCAGGAGCAGCTTTGCTGTAGAGATGAATATATTTTTATAGAAGAGAAAGAATGGTATTCTATGCCAGTCCATCTTTTCCTTGAACAGGATCCAGCAACTATAGCCTTAAAAGCTTTGTGCAAGGGTCATACCCATGTATCACAAGCTCCATACAGCAATCAGTTAATGAGAATACTTTAGCCTAAGTGGGAGCCCATGTGTCTGGACTAGGATGAGCTTGGCTGCTTCATCATTATTCAAATGGCTCTTCATACAGACAATAAATAACATTGTCTATGAAAAAACAGCATAAACCAAAGTAGAATTCTGGCCTCTAAACCTCAATGCCTTTTCTGCATCACTAGGCAAAATGAAATCTCACAGAGGAGATGGAGTTTTTCACAATAGACAGAGATAGTAGGGTGATATTGAATTAGCATAGACATATAGGAACTTGATCAGGAGAGAGCTGTAGTACATTCTGTGCATCCCTGAGAAATAGAATATACGTGTGGAACACATTTTCTCCCATATACTCATCAGAATTTGGTGCCAACTTAGCTGGCCTTTAAACCGGGAACCCTTATGAGTCTTAAATTCTCCAGTGGAAGAAACTGAGATAAATTCTTGATCTCATATTCAGAGTTCAATTCACACTGCTTAACTTCTTATTATCTACAATCTAAAACTACCTAAAAGTGCAGTAGTCACATAAGGCTCCTGATTTGGTTAGCTCAGGAATATTTTTGGCTTCTACATTTAAATGGCTGAATCATACCATAGGAATCTCCTTGTTTCTCACTTGTAAACAAAGCCTGGATAATAACATCAGAATTCCATTCTATAGATTCACAAAAGAAAAACACTTATGTTGAGCAAAGTGCAGAAATCAGGGTCATCAAAAGCTTTTTGCTAGTCAGGACTAGTTAACAAATTCAGTATATGCATTTTGAACAGACATAATAATGAAAGGAAAGGGAAAAAAAACCTGTTGGAGGAAGGATCTTGGCCTTCCCCCAAAACGTTTCAAGATTCAAGAAATAAAGTAATTCTATTAAAAGTGTATAAAGGATCTACCTTCAGCAAGGGACACACTTTCATTTGACTATCACTGCTACTTTAGAATGATCCATGAAAGATTCCACTAAGTAAGATTTACAGATATTAAGTATTAAAACACATTTGCTTTTATCCGCATAGTACCTCATATATGGAAATACAAAACACTGGAGTTTAGGGAGGGTATTTAATTTCTGTATATTTATCATGACAGTGGCTATACTACAGTAAATGTATGAGGGGAAAGGAACCCATGGGGAAAGTAGATAGGAATTATGAGGAAAAGGGTTGTCTATGATGGGGATGGAGAGCTCTTCTTTTTCAGATTCCCTTTCTCATTCATGACCTGCTAAAAACCAGCTCTAGACCTTTGCAAATCTCTCCTTGCTTCATCAACATTCCAAAATACTAATAGACCACAGTTTCTCCTTAAATTCATTTTGCTGAAAAAAATGTTGAAATAAAATCAAATTTTCCTGCACTACTAAGAAGTTTGGGGCTGTTTCTCAGTTTACCCTGAGCAAATCAGTTGAACAGCCAAGCAGGAAGTCAGATTTCCTTTCCACACAAACAGTCTGTAAGAAAAGATGTAAAGGAGGAAAATCCTTCCTGTCTATACAGTTTCTAACAGCTCACTGTAATTATTGAATGTCAACAATGAGTTCAGCCACATTAAAACACATAGAAATGGTTCCTGCACAAGATTCAACTGGTTCAGAGACATAACAAAGGCTCAGCAATTTACACAATATGTATGCCTACACAAATCCAGAAGATCGTGGTCACTACCTTAAAATTACTATTTAAAAAATAAACTTTATCAATGGCTCCTATGACACCCTACATTCTGTTCATTCCATGCAAAGTTATAATATAGCATTATATCGAGCAGTTTTTGAAAGTTCATGGTAGAACACAGCCCAGTTTTATGTCAGTGAAACTCTCTAAATTTTAGAGTTTCAAGCAGTTCTTGGCTGCTCTGTTTAGTAAACAAATCCACAAATATATTTCACAATCAGACAATTGGATATATGTGTTGTCATTTTTTTCATGTAAGAACTTGATGCCATGGCAGCCTGTGAAGATACAGGGTCAAGAGAGAGCGGTAATTGGAGATGGCAGATTTAGTTCATTAAGGATTTATTTATTCCTTATGTGCTGGTGTTCGACAGCATCTTCATGATATGTGTTCCCTCTCTAATTTAATGTCCACTTCCATCAGTGGTTTTCCTGTCCCTACTGAAGGATAAATAGACTGACAGGGTCTGATAGCAACAGAGCTGATCCTGCAATAAAAAATAAAAAGAAGGCAGTGAATATTTTTGTTACTATTTTTAAACATAGACTTCTGAAAAATTTATCTCTGCAAAAATTTTTCCCCCTGCCCTTATAATAATGGAAACTGTGATTATATCATACACACATTGAATTTTGAAATCAAACTATTATTTTCTTGTTATTTTTACTAAAGCTGACTAATAACATCAAATTAAGACATAGAAACAAAGTGTCAGTCTACAGAACTAAGTGAAATAACCAAAGAGTAAATACTAATACCTAGGTAATCAGATTAAGCTCTAAGTGTTATTTCATAGCCAAATAGTGTTAAATTCAATACGGATGCTCCTTAACTTGCATTCATTTATATATTTAAGCTTATCTTTAACCCATCTGATTTCACTGTCACTGTTTCTAATGCCTGCTGCTAGGTGAATATTAACACCTGCATGGCTTGCTTGTCTAAATAAAAAGCCACCTAGATGAATTCCCTGTTTCTTCTAAAAAGAATCAGAGGAAAATTATGCAGTTGTTTTTTAAAAGTCTAACATATTGTAAACTGTTGTGGCAAGTGGTATACAATGCAATGCTCATCACCTGTCTAGCCCTGACCTTGGTCTGCCACAGTGCTCAAAACCCACTCCTTGCCCTGGCCAGCCCTTCCCTTTTACAGAGAGCATGACATCAGTATGGTATGAAATATCCCATTGGCTGATTCAGTTGGCTATCTTGTCTGTAGCTCATCTCAGCTTCTTGTGAAAATTAACCCTATCCTAGAAAAAACCAGTGTCCAAGTTTAACTAACTTCATAGATAAATGAACATCAATAATTGCACAATTAAAAACTAGTGTCAAATTCTAAAATAAAGGGGTAATAAACATTTTTAAAAATAGTTTTAATTTATTTTTACTCCAATTATAGCTTATCTATTGCTGCTACTATGAGCCACATGAAGTAAGGCTTTTCTAAACAAGTACACCTTCTTTTCCTGTAAAAATACTGAGAAATGTACTCATTGAAAATAGTTATTCCTCTAAGCAAAGTGTGGTGCTCCAAGTCCAGTCAGTAATGAAGCACCGTGCAATTGCTCACTCACTGCTTCTCCTGCTGGTGGGACAGGGAGGAGAACCAGAAGACAAAGCTAAATTCTCCTGGGCTGAGATAAGGACAGTTTAACAGGACAACACAAGGAGAGAAGAAATAATAACAATAATACTAATAAAATATATATAAAGTGAATGATGAACAATGCAATTGCTCAGCACCCAGAACCTAATGCTCAATCCCTTCCTGAGCTACAATCCTGCCTCCCCCTGGTCATCTCCCCCACTTATATACTGAGCATGGTATCAGTTCAATTCCATTGTCCTGGCCATGTTCCCTCCCAGCTTCTTGAGAAAATTAACTCTATCCCAGCTGGATCCAGGGCACAAAGTAACTAAATATTAATGAAAGGAGAACAAAGATGAATTAATTGAAACATAGATCAAATATTTGTACAATTTTCTAATTATTTTCTGTATTTTATTTTACTTTGCAAACATTACTGAAGGCATAGGATGAGATGAATTTAAACATGGAGAAATTGCTAGGATTGAAACTTCAGTGTAGACCATTGCAAAAATAACTATTATTATTAGCTTAACAAGACACTGAGAGTAAAGAATTTTAAGTATTGGAAGTCTCATATACAAAGTACTCTTTTTGAGTCTTATCATTTTAGGTAGTTTAAATATATACATAGGAAATTTCTAATTATGTTTCCTTTGAAGGAGGAAATTTGAAGAAAGATTATTTGGTTTTGGCTTTGGACATCATCTTCAAGTACCTTTTTGTTCAATTAAAAACATTACTTCCTATGAAGCAGGTCTTGAGCAAACACTTGTTTTCCTCAAGACACAGGCTCTTAGTACTGCCCTATAAATGTCAAATGAAAACTAGTGGTGAAGATTACTCACTTGTCCTGGCCTTGATGATATTTGCCTCTAAAGTTAATTTTGTCAGGCTATAAAATTCTCAAATAGACCTCAGAAATCCAGCACACAGATGTTTGTCTGCAACATTTTCTTTATTTGGATTAATTGCTTTTGAAGATACAATGCATTCCGACTGTCAGCCACATCAAATTTCTCCCTCCCTTTAGAAAAACTTAGTCACTTCTTTCAGCTTTCTGCTGGGGTTTTCTCAGGACTCTTTCCTTCTTTTGTTTTCTTCTTCCTCAATTTAATACTACATGAACAGAGCTATACTCAGTGCACTCTCAGCAGTGCATGTCTTTTCTCTAGATCGATTTACCTCTGTCTAAAATGAAATCGCAACCTTTCTTGTTAATTAAAATACTAATAGATTTGTGTAGTGGGTTGACCTTGATTAGCCATCTGGTGCCTACCAAGCCATTCTATCACTCCCCCTTTTCAATGGGACAGGGGAAGAATATACAATGGAAAAGTTTCTGTGTTGAAATAAGGGAGAGAGATCACTCACCTGTTACCATGACAGGTAAAGTAGACTTGACTTGGAGAAATAAATTTAATTTATTGCCAATTAATAACAGATTAATATAATGAGAAATAAAAACAAACCTAAAAACACTTTCATCACACCTCTCTCTTCTTCCCATCTTGGAGCCAGCTGAAATTGGCTCAGTTTGACATACAGCAAAGCACTGATCTCTTCTCACCTAAGTCACCCTTGCAGCTCCTACCAATATCAACATTTTACCATGCAAACCCAATACAGCTTGAAATAAACTTCACCCTTGGTAAATCCCTAAGCAGTATTCTGCCTGTAACTCAAGTTATAAATCTGCCAAGTTCAGCTTAGAAACGTTAAGGTTTCACAGATGCTATTGTAGATTTCTTATGTCGTGTCCGTGTCTTGTATTTGACACATAGGTGAGTCTGATTGAACTATAAACTACTACTTACATGGAATTAAGCAGTCCTGCCTGAGAAGCCTTACCCACTTCAGGGATCTGTTCAGTCTAGAGGAGGGAAGGCTCAGGGGGACCCTAGCAATACCTAGAAATACACAGGAAAGTGTAAAGAAGGTAGAGATACAGGAAAAAAGTGCTTTAGGCATAAGCTGAATTACAGGAAATTCCATTTAAACACGTTCTTTGAAAAACAAACAAATCAACAAATTAAACAGTAAGAGAATCTGAACAAATCCATATTCTCCACTCAGAGACGTTAAACTTTTATTTCCTCCCAATACTACAAATAGGTAGGCACCAATATGCCTATAAAGGAGGTCACTGCTGCTGAAACTGAAAAGTGTAATTTTTCTATAATTCCCCTCTCTCTATATGAGACTACTGTCTGCTGTGATGTATTTAGAAAGAAATTCATTGGAGCAAGGATGCCCTCTTTGCTTCAACTTCATGCAATGTTTGATAGTAAGAACACCCATTTCCCAATGGTGCCTTTTCTGCAGTGCTTCAGTATTCAAAGGAACTATCACTTTTTAAAATACGCTGCTTATTTTCCTGGATTTTTTAAAAGCACAGAATGTGGGTCAGAACGGAACATGTGTTAGAAGAAAAAACCTGAGGAGGGAAAAAAAAAGACTGTAGAGCAATTTAAATGAAAATTAAATTTATTTGATAATGCATTTTTATTTATTTATTTATTTATTTTTGTTTATAGTTTAATTTTATAAACATATGTTTGTATTGATGCCTGAAGATTTAGTATGTTGTGTAGATGTTTAGAACTTCTAGGACTATGTAAACTTCCTGGACTGTTTGCATAATAGAAGCCACTGAGTACATTCTTAGAGCACTATCTCGGACTTTCTCAGGCCTCCCCAAGGGCATGGTGCTGTGAGAGCCACCTACCAACAGCTTGAAGACCAAACGCAGGAAGAGGGCCAAGGAACCCTTGGACCCTCTCCAAGGGGCAGATCGGAAGACCACTAGGGGTGGGGTATAAGAGAAATCTGTGCCCAGGATTGGCTATAGATATTCTATATGTTAATTGCTAGAAGGGTATAAAAACTGGTAATCCCTTAGCTCGGCATGCATGTGTTCATGTACAGCATGCTGATCGTGTGGAAGCTTCCAATTAAACGCAACTCTATCTTTCTCCATTAATATCTTCCTGAGTATCTATTTTCTAGGAAATGAGGCATCAATACAATAAATACAATCACAAATATTGGCACTTTGAAAGAGGTACTAATATTTGAATTAAAACAAAAAAAAAGGAATAAGAAGTTAAATGAAAGACATATTTCACCCATGAAGAGCAATTTACCTTCCTGTGGAGGTTTCCATGTTATTTTAAGGTCGTTCTATACACAAGTTGGAAGAAATTGTAGAAATACATTTTTCATATCTATTAAGTTAATAATATGCTTAAACTATCGTAAGATAATTCAGATGAGAAGGACCTCTGGAAGACATTAGTCCAATCTCCTGCTTAAAGTAGGACCAGGTCTGAAGCAAAACAAAGATGACCAAAGCTGTGTCCAGCTGGGTCTTGAAAATGTGTGAGGATCAAACCAGTGCATCCTGCCTGGGCAATCTGTTCATTATTTGACTGTCCACACAGGAATAAAAGGTTCTTCTGTCTGAGCTTCCCTTGTTCAGTTCATGTGTGTGTCCTCCTGTTCTCCAGTCACTCACTGCTGTGAAGAGCCCGGCTCTGTATCCTTGCTGATCTCCCCATAACTATAGGGCTGGTATTAGGTCTCCCACAGTAACCTCTTCTTCAGAGAGAAAAAGCCCTGGTGCCTCAGTTTCCCCTCAAAGGACAAGTGCCTCAGCCATGAACCATCCTAGTGGCTTTCCTGAGGATTTAGTCTGATGTAAGAATGTGTTAAACCTCTGATATCAATAATAAAAAGATAATCAAGTTCTTCCTATCAGTAAGAATAAAATATACTATGCAAAAGAAAACATCTAAAATATGAAAGGAAATATAAATTTCAATTTCACAATAGAAGAAAAAATTTGAAAACAAAGATGTCCAAATTATCCTTGTATAATTAAGACAAAAAGTTGTGCCCCATTTTGTAGATCAGATGTTTTGGATACTAGAATTATTGTTCTAAATGATGTTAGTATATATCACTATGTCATTTATATTTATGTTACTGTAACATCATTTAGGACAGTGCAATAGAGCAGGAGAAGGATGACTCTTGACACAACAAATGTTTGTTGATGGGCAAACTCAAAGACATTGATTTTCATCAGAGTTCCAAAGAGTAAACTACAGTATTTTCCTGTATATTGAAAAAAAAAAAAATTACCAAGAAAGACCATGTTGTAGGAAAGTAGTACACAGGAAAATGACCACTGTGCTTCAAATCAGTTCTTCATTCTTAACTCTGCAGGTACCTTTGCTGTTTTTATTCTCTATTTCTAAGGAGTTAGATATTTTTAGAACAGCAATCCTTGTACTGTAAAGGCCCAGTTAATATACTTGAAGCATTATCACATATCTCTATGAAATGGCTGTGAAAAGTCCTAGTTTATGAAAGTTTAGTATCAAACTTTCAGACTAAATTTAGTTCAATCTATCCACTATATTGACTTTATGAATTATTTTGTGTCAAATTAAAACACAGCACCTGTTGCTGTCCCTCTGTCCATCCTCAACTCATTCATCTTCCTTAGGAGTTCATATATTGCTTCAGAAAACTGTTTTAGTTAGAAACAAAGTAACTTTTTCCTTCTCTTTTCTCTCCCTCTCTCTTTTTTTTTTTTTTTTACATGTTTGTCATCCATAACACAGTTAAAGGTAGTTAATAAAAACTGAAAAAGTGATTGGCGTTATGGTGAAAACAGTAAGACGCTTAAGTGGACAAATACATGTTGCAGTGTAAAATAGCAGCAACAGAAGATAACTTTTAGACAGCTAAATTTGGATTAGCATAATCTAATCTCCATTTGGGGAAAGCAGTTAAAAATGAATAATGAATCATAGAAGTGACAGAGTAATATTTAGTTATTTTTTATACCTGTTGATAAGATTAATATTCAAGTTTTTCTTTCATTGTCTTCAGGGTATGAGAAGCAAGAATTTTGATATTACATTTCAGAACATTTAACACAGTCTTGAATATACATTCAAGAATATGTGTTCGAAGTAGTTAGCTTCATTATTAGTGTCACATCTTTATTTAATTTCCTTTTTTTATTGATTTCAGAATTCCTGAGCTTATTATTTCTAGTTCTTTCCAAAAAGTAGAGAAAAACTGTGGGGTTTTGCTGTTGATCTGATATTATGAATCTAAAATTAAAAGATGAGGGCCATGAAGATGGTTAAAGGCTTGGAGGGGAAGCAATATGAAGAAAAGATGAAATCACTTGGCCTGTTCAGTCTGAAGAAGAGAAGACTGAGGGGGGATCTCATAGCAGTTTGTAACCTCTTCACCAGAGAGAGAGGAGTGGGGGACGAACTCTTCTCTCTGGTGAACAGTGACAGGACACGAGGGAATGGTATGAAGCTGTCCTGAGGGAGGTTCAGGCTGGATATCAGGAAAAAGTTTTTTACCCAGAGAGTGGTGGAGCATTGGAACAGGCTCCCCAGGGAGGTGCTCATGGCTCCAAATCTCATGGAGTATAAGAGACACTTGGACAATGCCCTTAGTCACCTCGTGTGACCTTGGGGTTGTCCTGTGCCTAAATGGGAGTTGGACTTGATGATCCTTGTGGGTCCCTTCCAACTCAGGTTGTTCTATGATTCTGTGATCTTTTTACTGTTTGTGAAAGTAAAAAGTAAATACTTAAGAAGATAGAACACCTATTTTGTACTAGATAATTCAATTTTAGTGCCTGACAGACTCAGCAGTACGGCTAAGAAATGTTATATTGGCACAGACTTCACTTAACTTGGACACGGTAGATAAAAGACAGAGAATAACTCCAAATTACAACTTCCTAATCTTCTAATAGTTCACCCCAGTGCAAACTGAGACTAGGTGCAAGCTCTAACTCATCCCTTTGGAGACCTTTACACTGCAATCTTCTATTATTCCTTTCTTCATGCTTTCTATTAAGATGTTCATGTCTCATGTGTAATGTTCCTCGGAAATTCACACTCTTGTCATGTATTCCTTGAGCACATGGGGACTCATTGCAGGAGAAGAGGGAGTGGATTCTGAACAGATTTTTCTGTAGATACTCTATATTTTAATAAATACTTCCTACCAGCAGAAAAGCTCTATTACAAAATCACAGAAATTATTTTAAGTACATTTGATTTTGTTAGTGTGTTTTTTAGTGTGTTTGCATGCAGTTTTTTAGATAAAAGACTTTTCTTCTGAATTAAGGTCGTCTGGATGGAGAAACTATTGCAAAAAAAATTGACAGGCAATATTTGATTGGACACCAGATAACTGAATAAATTAAGTAGGGGGAAAAAAGCTATTAATGCTGTACAGGTCTTTTTTGTGCTCTTGAATTTTTTGATATAAAAAATTATTTTGTAACATTAAGAACTTTCAGAGATAAAAGGGAAACAATGGCTATGGAGTGAAATTAACTTAATGATAATATGCTACAGGATACCACTTAACTGAATGGTTCTATATACTTAAAAAAATTACATCTTTATATCACACAAGAAAGACAAATACAGTTACATGAATTAAGACACAATGAAAAAACATATGAAGAAATAGTTGACCACTGCAGTCAAAGAAACATTATCTCAAAATATGTCATTGAATTTTTGAGTATATGCAAGTATTTTCATAGAAGTCAGTAGTAGAAAGAGAGCAACAGACTAATTGTTCTTTGTTTAAAGAGTCAAGGTATTCCAGAAATACCCGAGTAGTATGGCTGTATAGTTGGTAATGTATTACAATGTCACATTGTCAAAATATCTTGTAATTTCCAGGCATTTTCACAAAGCCAATCTTTACTACAATAAATTTATCTCTATAAACACAATAAAGAGGACTGGAGACATTCACATTACACTTACAAAATCAACCTATCAGAGTTTTTTCCTTCATTCCTTTTCCCTGCCTTGAATATTCCTTAATTACTTCAATTTTTTTATAGCTATAGCTATATCTTTTTCTAAAGTCTTTGCATAATGGATGAGTTTTCTTGTCTTAGAAACAATCATCTCGTCCTCCTGCTTCAATATGATTTTAGAAGGCTTTTTATTTGCCCTAGGCTTCTGTGAATTGAACCCAGATGTCTTTTCTCTTTGGAGTTGTTAAACATTCTAAACAAAATGTGTCCCTTGTGCAATAAGTGAGTGGAAGAAAATGTTTTAATTCTGTGTTGAAATTTTTCATGGATCTTTACATGCATGTTGCAAAGGCAGCTTTATTTAGGAACAAAAATATTTTTCCATATTAGAAAGAAAAACAAAACAACAAAAAAAAGGACCAAATCAGAACCCTCCAAGCCATAAAAACATCAGGATAAGAGCTTAAATTATTTTATGGTTTGCAGCATTTCAATATCAGAAGATCAAAATAGACATAAACTAAAAGGGGTTCGCCAATGTTTCCATGCATGCTGACAAGCAACCAAAGCCTGGCAACAACCACCTGGCTATGCTAAGCTGTCCAGGATACAGACAACTGGAATACAAGACTGAATAACAGTGTGAGCTGTTACCTAATTATGAGGCAAATCTATTTGCTGGTTTTGTTCTTTTGACAGGACGATGCTCTTTGCTTAACAGATTTTGTGTATCCTACTCCCTTCTCCTGCCTACAGAACACCTGTATCTTATAGACTGGCAGTTTTGCTGCCCTGACCTAGTTTTTGGCCATCAGTATATATCTCACGTGGTGGAAACAACCCTGAATGGAGATAGTTTAAGCTTCTGCACCCTGTCCCTAACCATACTAGCGGTATTCTCATGGTGGTTTATCTGTTGAGGAAAATAACCGAGTGCTTGGAAATTAATTATAATCTCAGAAGTTTCTCAAGTGACAAAACCTTGATGCACTCACTCATTACTCTTTCCATTTTTTAAAGTTTGCCTAATTTTTACTGTCAGCAGTTCTTATTAATGTGAAGAAAGATAAAAAATCCCTTTAATCTACAAATTCTTAATAATTCTAATATGGAAGATTAGGTCTAATAGATAAATCTTTTATTTCTGTGTTACCTAAGATCTTGATTTTTCCTTGCTTTCCTTTTACTCATTATGTTGTTTTAAAGAGTAGAGATATTTCTGTATTCAATAATTTCATGTCCTTAGGAAAAGCAAAACAAAAGGAAAAACAAAACAAAAGGAAAAAAAGCAAGAACAAACAGAACTATCAAATGACCTCTTTTTGCAGATTATTTTCTGTTAAGAAGCAGTGGCCATAATCACAGTGATAATGCACTTATTTTAACTCTGATTTCATCTAACAGCATCTGACAACATTTTGCATAGTCTCTTGTTCTTAATTGTGCTACAGCTACTTTTATTATATTAGACATGATACTGATATATTTTAAATGGCCTAGTAATTACAAGTAATGCCCTTAGGCTTCTGCTAATTTCAACCTCAGCTTTAATCTAACTTGAGCCTATGAGTTTGTCAAAACTATTTCAAGATAATCATTAGATTAACCTAATATGTCCAAGCAGCCAGTAATCAAACATTAAACATTACTGATTCTCAATAGATAGCTAAAAAAGGATCATTTTAGCTATTCAATCTGCTCACCTGCTTGATTTTTTTCAGAGCAAGTATAATGAATTACCACAGCAGCACAGAAACAATGTAGTAACTTAGTTTCATGAATAGCAACTGGAATATGGTAACATACAAGTTACTTCTGCTGCTTGACTTTATATATGCTAAAGGAAAATTAAAAGAAAGAAATCCAAAACAAAACCTGAATTTGTATTCTCAGTTTAAAAAACCTTAAGTGTTTATTTTAAAGGAGAAAACATAAGAAAGGAAAGCCATTTCCAAGACAAGCACCTGAAACAATATATTTTGGCCAAGATAAATGTATGAAGACAAAATTAACTTTTTCTTTTCCTCTCCTTCATATATTAAAGTATACAATACTTGTTCATTAAAGGAATTACAAGTTTCCAAAGGCTTTTTTTATCTTTAGAACTTCATAAAAATAAAAACTTGAAAAACAGTCACAGTGTACTAATGTTTTTACACTCAACTGGTATTTGCAAAATGTAGTTGAGTAATCATCACAATGCGTGTTTGTGCCTGTGGTGTTTGCTTTGTTTTCTGAATAATAACTTAAAAGCTTTTTATGCTTTTTGTCCTTTCCACTGTCATGTGAAATTATTCACAACAAAGAAAAAGAGATGTGACGCAATGAGGGAATGCACATACAGTTTCTTTGTTTTCCCTGTCTTTTTAAACACATGCTGTGTTTTCAATTTGTGAGTCTTCCCTCCAACATTATTTTCTTTAAATAATACATGAAACAGGCTTTCAGAGCTGTTTGTGGTTTCCCGCATATATGATCCACATATGGATATTTGCTGACTTACAGTAAAAATAACAGACTCCCTCTGATACAACGGAATGATTCCTGTTTCTGTCTGTGAGAAACTCTGGCCACTTTTGGGACTATTTAGGCTTAATATTCTGAGGTGTAGGCTAAACTTTGGCAATTTAGGGACTTATTCTGTAACAGGAGGGACATGTCCATTTACTTTAACAAAGACTAGTAAGTCACTACTACATTTTCGTTCAGGAAATAATTTAATTGAAGCAGAAGCTGGGAACTGAGAAACATACATGAAGTCTAATGTGTTTCTGCTTACATAATCAGTTGACAATGTTTTTGCTGAGGTATAAGTATCAAAACTAGAGTACAGGCAGACCTCTTTAGAATTGTATCTGTTGTGTAACTGAATTAAAATAAAATAAAATAAAGATGTTTTTACAAAGCTAATGCCAAAGACAAATAGTTGGGTCAGTATGGTTATTTGTGGAGATGCAAAGGTAAATAGGCTATCGTACTTATTTGAACCTTAAAGAAAATAAGAATTCTTCCCTCTTTGTAAAATGTTGAATTAAGCTATAATTAAGGAATTTTTATGCTTTACTTACAATTTTAATTCTTTCTGTCACAGAAATGCTGCAGGTAATGAGGACACCTTTTCATGCCATCACTGGGCTTCTACACTGAGCTGTGCTCCAGAACATGAATAATGCATATGTTTTCATATACATGCACCCAGAGCATCCTAAAGGTCATTCCAGGGGAAAATGTATTCTTAAACACATGACATGTCTTGCAATTAGGAACATAATAGATCACTATTAACTAACTTAAGTTTACAGGAGATTATTTTTAGGATGATAATTGCCTTAGAACATGGTGCCATTTAAATAACTATCAAGAAATCACTGCTGAAAATTCAAGCTGAAATAAACCACTGCCACCTAGACATCAGAATTAAGACTTGATTCTGTCATTTTGTACTGAAGAAGAGATCTTTTTGTTACCTGTTTAAACTGGTCTATTTACAATAAAACTTTGTTACGCTGTATAAAACTCAGGTTTTTTTAAAGTTCTAGTATCACCCTTGAACTACATATTAAGTTTTATGGTGGTCTTAGTTTATAGTTAGACAGAAAAAAGTTCTGACATAGACATAGTATCTCAGCAGTTCAAATCTGAGAATAAGATAGAAAACATGCTGAAGAAGTGTACAGCTACTTAGAGTTTCATGTAGAAAGTACTTAGTATCTTTTCTTCATAGATATGCACAAAACCTTTTAGCCTTTAAAACCAAAAAAGCTCAACCAGGATAAAACTGGTATGAAACCCTTTTGTCCAAAAAGTCTTCCAACATAAGGCCCATGGGTAAAGGTCTAGTAAAAGGAGATGTACACTGAGCAGTGCTTATGGAGTAGATATAATCCTTTAGGGACACATCATGTTTTTTAAATATGTAGTGTTCATGCATGATGCATATACACAGGGATGTATGATCACATGGAAGGTGTAGGCTTAGATGTGCATGATCTTTGTGCAAATGCACAGCATGCTAACTAGGCCAGTAAGAACTTTGGATGCTGTTGTCATACACAGTCAATAATTTTAACCCTGGTCAGCCCACAATATAATGCTCAAAACTATTTTTGAAGGCATATGAGTTTTTTCTTGTTATTTTTTCTTTATTCTCCCTATAAACATATATATTTTTTGTAACCTTGATCTACCTGGAAATCTATAGTCTAAGACTTTTGGCATTTGGATTTAATTAAAAATCATTATCACGTACTGCCTAAATATTATGCTACTGGACAGGTTTACCAAGATCATACTTAAATTCCTCAGTTATCCCTCACAATTATTAATATCAGGACAAAAACATTGAAGAGCACAACTAAATTCCACATTTATTCTTTGCCTCAACTGAGAGTACATTAATAGAGGAAACATTTATGCTAGTATTAATACTAGAAGACATCAACCTTACACTAATATTTATATTTAATATTAAGAATCCGTAACTGTAATGCAATTTCCAGATGTATCTATAGTTCCCTGTGGCAAAGCATCTTATGGAATGATTATATTAAAGAAGTCCATAACTCTTTGACTAGAAATTTGACCTCTAGTATAATAATTTGTCAGAAACAACAAGAAGGGTTAATTGAGGCACATTTGAGATTTATTATGTAGTGTTTAATTTGTTTAAAAACAGACACATTTCCTGAGTCTTTGTGAATTACATTGTCTGTGCATTATGAGCATACAAGGCACTATTTTGCCTATGTTACACTGTAAAAAGGTAGGAATACATAGAATCTCCCTTTCTTTTACATTGTTTTAAGGAAAGGTACATGTAAAACTTGAAACATGGTGATTATTAGACCACAAAGGAGTTTTATTTGAGTGAGAATTTTGACTGCTGTAAGTGGACAACTCAGCTGGCAATTATATATTCTTTGACTTAGATAACATTTGTTTAAATAAAAGTTTCTACGTTCCATACTTTATTTTTTGTTTTGTTTTGTTGTTTGTTTGTTTGTTTTATTTGGTTTGGTTTTGGTTTTTCCCCAGAAGTCTTAGAGAAACAATTTATTGGAAAGTTTTAAACTTCCATGTCAGTTTAAATGAATAGTAGATACACTGGCTGGATCCATCCCAACTGGAAGATCATTAGCAAGACAGCAAATGCTACTGTTAACAAGACACAACTTGAACGAGACAGACTTACGAATTTCAGCATTTCAAATTCTCTAAGCTTCTTCTGGTTTTTTTTCATGCTACAGCTACAGCTCTTGATCTGGAGTCAAATGCAAGTGTGATAAAATTTCTCTGGCCTTAAGCATAAAAACTTGATAACAACATTGTGTCCCTATCACGGAATACAGTCTCTGTCTGTGTATGGATGTACATTGACCCCCCCAAGAAAAAGAGAGATGAAAAAACTGCTACTGTACACATATTTTTCCTGTGGCTTAAGGACTATCTGTCAAAATATAATCTTCTTAAGCTTTTAATTAAATATTAATATAAAGGAGAAGAACAGTATCCCACTTAGTTGCTTTCCTCAAGCAATAAATACACAGCATGAATGTGTATGGACAAATTATATTATTTTCAACAAATAGGGCTCCGTAACATGAATATTTTCTTAAGCGTTCACCTCAAACGTAAGCAAATGGGAACAGATGTAGTGGCAATTCTTCTACATCTCATTAGTCTGCATAATGCCTTAAAGGTCACAGACAAACTTAATTTCAGGCATCCGGTACTCTTATCTTCCTCAACACACACATTCAATTAAAATCCCTTCCTTTCCAAGAGCAGTTCCCCCCCTCCTCAAATTGATTCAATATGTTATCATGTGGATGCCTGAATCAGAGCTATAAAAGCGCTAAAACACACATGACATTGACTAGTGTTTCCACATTTAAGTCTCTCTCTGTGCCTTTCTAGTTCAGATATGATCTGCTAAGTACACATGAACAGCTGAAAGTCTCAAATTATGGTATGAAAACATTTAAGCCTTAATTTTCAATTAACTTTGGCATAGAATCCCTAAAGCACAAATATGTTTAATATTTAGGCATATCTAAAAAAATTTTAAAAAGGGGAAAAAGAATTTAATACTCTGTGAATTTCTTTAGTTAATAAACTGATAAAATAAGAGCATTATTACCACTTATGAAACAATCAGCTGCAAACACCACCTCAAGCCAAATGCAAAGATGCACAGATTGATTCCTATGTTATATAAATTTAGAACTGACTTTGACAAGCTTCCAGCTGAGCCTTACTGGCTGCAGAAGAGTTTCAAGGCTGCAAATCATTATGCATGAAAGACATCTCACTGAAATCAGTAGGATTCCTCATGTGAGTGTATGCTGTCATTTACATCAAATATTTGTATAATGCAGTTCCTGGTTCAGATGTTACATGTGATAAAAACGTGTTGACTCCATCTAGAAAATCTATTTGTACACTAGGGCCTCTGCAGATCTGTTATGTTTTGTGTAGCGTTTGACAAGCAGCTAAGTGACCTACCAATCTTTACCTCACACTTGCATGCTTTCAAACTTTCAGTGAACTTCTGGTTAAAAAAAAAAAAAGGGGAGTGGGGTGAGGAAGGGAGAGGAGGAAGAAGGAGTATTCAGTAGCACAGCATCCCAGAGGCCTAGATTTCAATTCTCACTTTCTCTCACCCCCTATACTGGAAAAGCTGTCGAGGCAGCTGTTCTGTGTTGCCTTACATTTGATTGCCATTCAGCAATGACCTCTACATGAATTGGTAGTGATGCTGATGAGAACCAAACTTCAAATCGCCTCTCAGTCCTCGACAGTGATAAAGATGGAAAGAGGCTCCCTGGCAGTCTGAGATGCTAGAAATCCTATCTCAGAGTCCAAATATTTTTAAGTTAATACTGCAAATATTTACTATTTTATTGTGAGTGTTGGTATGTGCATTTCCTTTAACATTCCTATCTTGGAATGATGTAGTTATTTTTCAGTTTAAAGTTTTCGTTACAAAGATTCCCTTTCTGGTTGTACAGAAAAGGTAAAAGAAGGTTCAAACCTGTGAAAATGTAAAAAGTTAAAAATTTAATGCTTTTTTTTTTTTAACCTGATTTGTGTGAAAGCAACTACTGAAACAAGCAATCATCCCCAATCGTTATTCAAAGTCATTTTTTGCTCTTAAAGTATATACTTAGATATAATTTCTAATTTGTTAAGAGATTGACAAAAGCATTCTTCTCCTGCTGTTGTTTTACATAAAGAGCAAAAAGTGAAATTCATATCCCCCTGTTACTCCCTCTTTCGCTGCATTTCTTAATTTCAGGAGCAAAAGCTCCTTTTGAAGAGAGAGATTTCTCCAAGTATTTTAATACCTTTTATTATTTTATGTTGCACTGTGTAAGAGAGAGTCTTTTTATCAGCATTTCTCAGGAAATGAGCTTATCACCCAGCAGAAACATTATCTCAAATTAGGTTCCAATAATCCAGTGTGAGTTTGCAGATACTTCAAAATATTTAAACAAGTTCTGATATCATGCTAGCTGCCAAGGGACATTACATTTGAGGAGATTTCCCTTGTTTTGAGAGGTGCTTTAACTGTCCAGTGAGATGTTACACCTCTCCTGATGTGCAGTACTGTGGCAGTATCCATGCAAAATTTATAAACATGACCTGTTTTATTTGGTTATATAGAACAACTCAGAAGAAAAGCTTTCTTTTTGTGGCAATCATGCTAGCTGTAAGTGATTGGAAGGATGGCAGAATTTGGGTTGAAAAACCTTTAAATTTTTAATACAAGCAATTTATAATGAAAAGTCCTTGCAATAAATCAAATAACTTCCTTCTTGTAGAAGCAAGAAGGGGATGTTTGAACAAGAAGTTTTAACTTCCTTCAAAAATAGGTACATTTCATTGTGCTGTAAAGCTGAGACAGTGAAAAAAAAAAATCTAAAAAAAGTTTTCTAAAACAACTGCCTTTTGAGAGAGATAAAGAGATTAGTTATGTTTAAAAACATTTGGAAATTAGTGCCATAAATAAAGGATTGATAAATGATGTTTATTCATGATTATAAGCTGCTGAGAAGGCTTAATAAAAGGGTCGTGCACCTAACAGTCCTCTAATAGGTTTAACAATGCAATGTCCATAAAGTGAAGTAGGAGTTAGAATAAAATTAAAAGGAAAGCCCTTGTCATTTTACCAGACTTTCTAATATTTCTTTAAATAATATTTCTATTCTAAATAGAACTATATGAGCAAAAATAATATTACTCTGTAGAATCATTCTGGCAAGTGTTATGTATACACTGCTTTACTGAAATAACTCAGTAACATTGCTACAGGAAGCGTAGAAAAGGAAAAAGATATTACTGATGGTTATTTATTTATGTTCCAAATAAGTTTGTATTTTCTAATAAGGACCACAAATGTACTAGGTGAAATAAAAACAGACAGGAAGACAGAGAATTTCCAGTACCTGGACTTAGCAAGTTTAACACAAGTGCCCTTGTGTTATAGTAGTCATAAGAGATTTATCCTTGGTCCATTTTATAAAAAATTTGACATAAAAAAATAATTAAAAATTAATTTATATTATAAACGCTGAGGGTTCTTCTTATTATCCAGTTTCTGCATTAGAAATATGCTCTTTTCCAAGTTGAAAGTTAAAAGTAGCACAGTATGTGAAAAATTCTTACTTCAACTTCCAAATTATGTTATTTTTTTGGTCTTGACTAGATGTAGTACAATTGCCCTCAACTGCAGGATAAGTTGACTCAGTTTTTTTCCCCTCCATTTTTTTTCTAAAGATTTGATTGATTAATAAATGTAAGTAAAATTATTTACTGTACTGTTCAGAACTCATAAGCTGATGTATAAACCTAAATGTTTCAGTTTCCAAAATACTCCCTTTGTTAAAATGGAGATAAAGGCATCTTTGAAAATAAATGAACAAAAAAAAACACAATGAAAAAAAATAAAAATGAATTGTTTGCATTCTTAAAATATAAGTATATTTTAAAATAATTGCTTATACGAGTTGAATTTCTGATAAATGCGTGTCCTTGTATTTCAGAGATGTAAACAAACTCATAGTGTTCCATGCATTTGTGCCATTTGCTAAATTTCTATAATTCCTGCTGAAATGCACCTGTTGCATCCTGGGATCCCTCTTCCCCTAATCATTCAGACATACAGAAGTAGTCCATGGCTTCCCGCCAGTCCAGATGGAGCATTTTTTTCTTGCAATAGAAATTAGAGCTTGAGAGGAACTGCTTCAAAGTCATTGAGCCATAGTGAATCTTGAGGCTAAGCTGGAGATTCTTTCAGGTTACTCTGGTCTAGGCATGATCATTAACATAGGGAAAAAGCACATGCCTCAGGTATTTATTTTGCAAGATATTTGTAGACAAAGATAGTTCCAGACATGCATCCTTAGAAAAATGAAACCTAAGTATTTTTAACTGAGACCTTAATCCCTTTTGTTTACAGCAGTAACAAGTGAAAAAGTTACTGTCCCCCTCCTGGCTGTCAGATGTGAAAAAAGCATCAGATAAACACACAGAAATACAGAGGACTGCATCCAGAGCCTTGTATGCCTGAAAGACAAGCTCAGGCCCTGAGCTATAGTCCCTGCTCATATTTCTACTGGCAGAGAAGACGTAACAGACATGTCTTTCGCAGTGACTAAGAAAAAAAAAATTGGGTGAAATTCTGATTATACTAATCTTAATAAGAACGCTTCCATTGATTTGACTAGGACTAGAATTTCACCCACTATGTGCTAAAGTTAAAATAAGAGGCTATTTAGTGTTCATGACATCTAGTCTATGTTTACTTCCATATATTCAACTAGAAATTCCTAAGGAGAGAGGTATTACTAGTATAAGAGAAAAAATGAAGCTGAGAGAAATTAATATTAATGTAGCATATACTGAAAATTACCAAAAGGATTTACTTAGCCCAATGGGCAGGGCAGAGTCTGATGCAGCTGTTTTCCTTCACAACTGGATGGGAGTGCCATCATCCTTCTATTTAATTAATTCTGTAGCAACTGTTCAATAACAAAAAAAAAAAATCTACTGAAGGAACAGAATTTCCAATCTGTTGTTCTTAGCTGAGTGATTTCACTACTGGGCAATGATTAGGCTTTCAATATCCTCACAAGAATCTAATAAAGGAACATCATCCTGTTGTCTTATATTACAGGCATGGAAGTTAGTGGAATGGAGATAAAGCAACTTTAGTATCACACAATACATTCGTATGGCAAAACCAAGCGCTTGAATCTAGTTCTTCTAACTCCTCACATATTAACAGCATTATCCTTCCTATTCTTAGGATATTTGAAAAGTCATAGAAGAGTGTTCAGTACAACTGGAGACTAAGCTAGTAACATACTTTAAAAACTAATGATGAGCTTTTAAAAATAAAAATGCTGCTGTTCTCCAGAGTGACACTTTTTCAACTGACTGGAAGACCCCAGAGCAGGTCTTCATGTAAAATTTGCACTAATGAGGATTCATGTCCTGAATTTCAAATCTGGTTTATTTCAAAAATGAAGACATAGTTTACCCAATTAACATTCATGATTCTAGAAGCCATTATAAGAATATAAGATTTGATCCCTTTATGAATTCAAAGATTATGTTCTCTGGGAAATGCTTATTAGTATGTTATACTGTTGGGGTGATTAAACAGGAGGAAGAAAAGATGTCAACACCTTTGCTTGTACTTTCAAAACAAGAGAAACATTAAATCAAGCAACGTATTGCAAAGCTAGTGAGAGAAAAAGTAAAGTTGTGAAGTCAAGTCTAAGCATCTAAGGTGGTTTTAGCACAAAAGTAAAGCCTTTATTTAAGAAAAAGAAATGTTAAGGTTGACAATGTCCCTTGAAGCAAGAAGTGTCCTCAATTTAAAACATTCAATCTCACCCATCAAAACACAGTATTTCAAAAAATCTGTGTAAAGAAATTAGTTGTCATGTTTTTCCGGACTGTCAGCTTGATGAAAGAGTTTGTGGTTTTTCAAATAGTACTCAGACAACATTGCCTGAGTTGTTATGGAGGCAAGTGGTGTTTGAAGCTTAAAATACCATGAAAAACACTTACTTAATAAAAAAAATCTTAATATATTAGTCTTCTTCTATGCACTTCCAAAAGTGGGAGAAATAGCAGGCAAATATATGATCTTAAAGTTCAGTTCCTAAAGTAAGTTCTTTATTACTGCCTTTTCATTTCCCTTATGTAGCAGAGATTAAGCGCATATAGAATGTCATGTCTTCAGTTTCTTTCCTAATATTATGTCAGTGAATATCACCATAGAGAACAATAATTACTTTCACATACCTGCTTTTACCTTTAAATAATCATAGCTAATTTTTTTTGGACATTAATCACAAGATTAAAAAAAAAGAAAAAAGGAGGGAAAAAAAGTAAAAAATCTACATGATTCACAATACCCTTCCAAGTAAAAACAGAAGAATTATGTTGCAGTGGTTTCTCCTGTTGGCTACAGCTTTTCAGAATGATCTGTATGTCAAACCCAAAGTCTAGTACTCTGCTCTGGAAAAGAAATCAAACTTAATTGTTCTAGAAGCAATCTGTGAGGGAATAGCTAAGCCTGACATTTTGTAATATAATGTAATCCTAGAAACAAAAATATAAGATCTCATTTAAGAATATAAATTCTATTTTCTATTTCTTATGTACTTGAATAAAATATTTCTAGAATACATTATGTATTAATCCATTTAATAAAGTAATGGAACCTCTGTATACTATTTATACTCTCTTGGGGCTAATCTCTGCTGAAAATTTTTTATATGTGAATAAGGATAACAGACCTCATATCAGCACCATTTTCAACCTGAATGAAAATGGAAAACTTTGTCAAAAGCTTTCATGATGAAAGCAGGTAGTTCTTAACAGTCCTTACAGTAAGACAGAGAACAAGATAGAAGTAAGAGGGAGAGAGCAAGAGACTTATTTTTTGACAATACTTTAGCAGACTGCTACGTTTCTTTTCATCCGCAACATAACCCACTGTTAATTTGTATGATTATATTGAGGGAAAAGGCCACAGCACTGAGAGGAAACTAGGTAATGCACCTCTTGCCTTGACTTTTTTAAAAACAGGACGCTGGTAGGTGGCAGATCACCTAGGAACAACATGACTACCTGATCTCAGTTGTAGTCATGATTGAAGATGCTGCTAATCATCTTATTATGCAGGATATGTTAGAGAAATCAGAGACATGAATGACAAATTTAGCTATATGTTAGTCTAAACCAAATCTCAGACTTACAGAATAGTTGTTGGTGTGCCCCATTAAGGCCCATGATCTTACTTATGTCCAGCTTGCTTAAGTATTTCTGACCTGATCCTCTTCCACCAAAGGTTCATCTTCCTTGCTCCAGTCTGTCTCCTTTGGTGGTCTCTGAGACTGGAGATTCATGAAGATTGTTTTTGCTAGTGAAGTCTGAGGAAAAGAAGGCTTTGTCCATGTGCTGTGTAACCAGGTCCCATGTCTCACTGAGCAATGGAAAGTGGTCCATGTTTTCCCTGGCTTCCCTTGTGTTGTCTATATACTTGAAGTTCTTACTTTATTTGACATTCCTGGCCATTTGGGCTTTGAGTATTCTAACTTAATCCTTAGTTTCTTAGACAGTGTTTCTGTATTCCTCTCAGATTGCCTGCCCTTGCTTTCACGCTTTCTGTGTTTGAGTTTGGTGGCCAGAAGCTATTTGTTAATCTGGGCAGACCTCCTGGCATTTTTTGCCTGACATCATATTCATTGAGATGCACATCTCTTGAGCTTGGACGATGTGATCCTTGAATACTAACAGGCTTTCTTGGCCTTCACTTCACTCTAGTGTCTCATTCTGTGGGACTTTTCCAAGGAGATCATTCAAAAGATCAAAGTCCTGAAATCAAGGATGCTTTTCACTCATCTCCTTGTCTTCAAGATTCTGAGCCCAGCCATCTTACAGGCACTGCAGCTAAATCTGTCTTTGACCTTCTAATCCCCAACAACAGTCTGGTTTTCTGTGAGTATAAGGTGCAACACAGAACCTATTAGCTCCTCTATCACATGGAGGAGGAATTTATCACCAGTGCACTTCAAGAAACTCCTAGATTTCTTATGCCCTGCAGATATGTGTGTAGTTGAAGTCCTCTGTGAAGATGAGGGCCTGTGAGCATCAGACTGTTCCTGTCTGTCTGTGGAGGGCCTCGTCCGCTTGTTCTTCCTGGTCAGGTGGTTTATAGTAGACATCTACTATAATGTCACATTTGCCTGTCCTTTCCTCAGTCCTAACTCAAACTCTCTCTTGGCTCCTCTTCCATATCCAGGCAGAGCTCCATGTACTCCAGTTGCTTTATCACTTAAAGGAGACAATTCTTCCTCCTAGCATTCTAATCCTAAAGAGCCTGTATCCTCCCCAGTGCAACACTACAATCATGGGGAGCCATCCACTAGTTTTCCAAATAGGTCATAGCCCTGCAACTACTGAGAGTCAGAAGACAAATCATTGATCTTCCCTTATCTCAGTGAGACCAAAACATGATTAAAGTTTGCAGATGTCACTGTAAGGAGGCAGTATGTTAAATTATAAAATAAAAGATTCTCTTACAACTTAGCAGTTCACATTTTCTGCTGTAGCTACAATGTCATTTTGGACAAAACCAATGTAAATCCTGACAATAAGAATTTTTTTTTCAATTTAAGGTTGGACATAAAACCTTCCTCCTACCTCTGCATTTCTATTTTACATTATTACAAGCTGCCAAAACTAAAAGGGAGTCAATGTCTTTAGTATTCCCACTGATACACTTAGGAAAAAAAGGAAGCAGGCATGGTTTTTTTTAAATGTTGTGCAGGTCTGGAAAGGAAGAACCAAATTTGATACTATATAAATGCTGGGAACAGTTGCCATGAAATTCAGTTCATTATGTTAACTGATCGGTTTGAGAAAAAAGAATAATTACCACTTGGAGTTGACTGACAGGTTAGCAAGGAGACAAATAAAAGATAAAGCCAGTGGGTAAAAGATGTAATTTCATGATACTGCTTTTTTTTTCAGGAAAGACAGTTTGAATTCTCTATCCTGTCCCCATTTGTGCCCCTCCACAAATGTATCTGAGTGAAATTGTAGGGGTCAAAACAGTGTCTTATCCCCAGCGCAGTTAATTTCTCTGAGCCAGTTTACAGCTGCTGCTCAAGTTGTTGTGCAGGTGATCAAAGGGAGCAAATGACATGGCTACTCCAAACAGGCTTTGAATGAAAAGCCATTGTATTTTGAAACTACATCCTGAAGGGAAGAAAGAGACATGTAACTGATTCTTGTGGAATAATGAGCTTTAGCAGAAGGTGAAGGTGAACAGTTTGAAATGGATCATAAAACAATGTCATTTAGAAGTCCTCTAAGGAAGACAGATATGAAAGTGTTAGGGGTTTTCCCCTCACAGAAGCTATACCAATATTTTTCTTCCCAGATAATTGCATTGTCTTGTTGGTGCTTTCATTTGATACATAATGTATCTGCAAAATGAAAAAATCTCATTTGAATGCTTACATTTTATAATAAAGATAATTGTCTTTCAAAATAAAACCCCAGTGATACAACATATTAATTCTTCATGTCTATTGCTACACATGGTTTTGGAGAGAAAGCAAGGAAATTTAATAAAACAGTTTTTTGTATACTCTACCATTCATTTGCATTGACTGACGGCTTCCTTCTAGTTCCACAGAAGTCATAATACAAACACCTGTAATGTGGTGTTAAAATTAATTTCTTTTGCTTAAATTTCATTGATTTGCCTAAGTTGCAACAGATAGACATCTCATCCTCAAGTACGCTTCGATATTTAACTTTTAGCTTTGGTTTGCTATGGTTGCTGGAACAGTGCGTTAGCATTCTGACTTTCAGATAATTTGTAAAACATGTTCTGCAAGTGGGCACTGAATGTACAGTCAAATAATGTGTTTCAAACACATGAATCTCAGGCTGTGTCTGCACCTTTCTTTAATAAATTTATTGTGTTTAAAAAGATTAAGTAAAAATATTTTTGATTGTGATTTTTTGGATAAGAGAATAGGCACCTAACCTTCATATATTTCCTTCATTTACTCTTATTAAAATGCAAATTTTAAAGGAAACAATATTTTTTTTAAAAAGTGGAAGAGGAAATAAATGAAATGTTTTAAAGCTTTTTTTATATGTCTTACCTAAAGCCAAAAAAGATATCTGCAAATTTATGCACTTGAAAATGTTTCAAAATTTTGCAAACTTAATCAAACCTTGAATTGCATCACAGTCTAAGTCTCAATGCACATTTCTGTTTTGTTTGCTTCTTTTTTTTTCTCTTGTCAGACATCTATATGGGGTTATATAACATAAAAATGACATGGGGAGAGTCTTAGACTGTAATTGAAATATAACATGATTCAAAAGTATCACTTGCTTTTTAGAGTCCCTTTCTCTCCATATCTTGGTTTGGGTTGGAACAGAATTCTGTTCAGTGAATTTGCTTTTCGGCTGGAGCTCTTCTGGATAGCTGCACTTTTTGAAACTAATAGCATGTTTTTGCAGACAGTGCCTGTTCCTAGCAGTGATAAGACCTAATGTTTAAAGTTACTACCAAAGATTGGTATGCAGACCAAGGTCACTGCTAAACCTCATGTACCATGTTGGGGGGTACAGAATAAATGGTTGCATCTGTAGGGAGAAGCAGAGTTCAAGTGACCCTAAAAGTGACCAACTAGATATTCCATACCATACAGGTCTAAGGAGGACTCTGCCTGTTCTGTCTTTGATCTGGACCCATGAATTCCTGAATTTAATTCTAGAGTCCAGCCCCTGAGTCTGGTTCCCTTCTGCTGCGGAGTCCTTCTGCCATAGCACCAGTGGTGACGGTGACTTAGTTGCTGTCCGGGAGGTTGGATTAAATATTTGTTTTGTATATATTTGTATTTATTTCATTTTACTATTATTGTTTTCATTTCATCTTTTAGCTGTTCCTCATAAAACTTGTGCTCCAGACCCTTCATCCTTCACGTATTGATGTGTTTGTAAAATTATATTTTGTGGCAGTACCAAACTTGAAAAAATACTGGGGTAATCAACATCAACATAGCCTAAAAGCATGTAAGGAACTGTTCAAGCACTTTAACATAACATAAAATCCCATTCCAGTGCCCTACAATGTTCCAAAACACTGTTTAGTATACAAGTCTACATGTAGCCTGAGGCGTTTTGCGGTTTTGTGAGTAAATGAGGCTTTAGTCTGTATTCTGGGTGTTAAAAGACATGTATTGCTAACACATTCTTACGGAAAATGTTTGATGTTTTCACATTTTTCTTACTGCAGATTTTGAAAAAACTAAATTAGTCATTTGTCATACTCTTAGCCTGGACTGCTTGCCGCCGTGACAATTATACAAGTGGTTACTTTTGTTTTATTGTCGTACCTGCATTCTTTCAAAAACTGACCTTTTTCAGCTTGAAAACTAAACAGTCTGCTTGTAATGAGAAGACCATATGCAGTGAATAAATATTTATTCGTGGAGAATGTAATGTTTAGATTAGAATGAAAAGGTCTCCTAGAACTAAACATTATTCAATTATAAAAGGGCAAAATAAATACCCAAATTAGTCTCAGAGTTAGCAGGCATTCTGTGTCAAACTGGAAGATTTCAACTTAGAACAGAGCAATAGCTAGGGGAGGATAAAATCTTTTGTTTCTTTTTTGTTCCTGCATGACTAGATTCTCCTTATGTTTTTCTCAGTTTACATCAGAGTTAGTGGGTTTATATCATTAATACTAGAGCAATTGTTTGTTTCCTACACCAATAACATCCTGTTGAAGGAATTTCCTAAGCAGAGGACTGGTGCCTGGAACTGAAGACTGTTTTTGTCTCACTGTTGTACAGTTAGTTTGAAAGTAAAGGGTAGATGATAGAGAGCAGTTGTGCTACTATGTAGTAAGATATCTTCTATAAAACTGTAATTGAAAATGAAGAAATTTTGGGTCAGCCTCAATTATAAAAGAAGCGTATTAATCAAAAATACCAACACAAATCAACAGAGTAAGCATGAACAAGAAGATGTCAAGACACTGTAGCTTAATCTTCTTAGCTGTGTATTAGTACCTCCATAAGTTCTGTCTAGATGGAAAAGGAAGTAGTGCTTGTCAACACTAGCTATTTGAGTATGGCTTTAATTAGGTATTTTTATAATCAAAACATCAGGGTACTATTTTTACAGCACGACCATCTATGTTTCCAGTTTCAGGTTTGGAAGGTTGGAAATCTGTAAGGTACTATATTTTACAGAACTTCTGCTCTAATCTGGCATAGAAGTGTAAAGCTAAATAGTAACTTTTTCTTCATTTTACTTCTCCAGCTAAATAGTCATTTTGTTAGACTAGACTATACATTTCTTTGGCACAGAGATCAGCTCTTGGTACTCTATAGCATTGTTCCCAGACAATGGAGGGATCTAACTTATTCAAACATGATACATTAATTTGAGAGCTGTTTTAAATATTTTATTTCTCTTCCTCCAAACAAAATCATATGGCAAGCATTTTTTTCATAAAACAATTCACAAAAAGCATTCTTTTTCATCTGGAGTCCTATCAGTTTACTCCGTAGTCCACACAGAATTTCAAGGCTACCAGATAAACGCAAACTCTAATCTGGGGGGGAGAGGGGTGGGGTTGGTTAGTTTGCTTGGGGTTAGTTGTTTTTCCAGTTTGTTTTTTGTGGTTTTGGTTTTTTTGTTTGGTTGGTTGGTTGTTGTTTTTTTTAATTGTTGTGAAAATTAGCCTTTTCTTGCCAGGGTAATTTCTAAAGCAGCAGACTCTCTTCAATGCAAGCAAACTACAGCCACAAAAGGAAAGAAAAGGGGGGAATGAAGCCACATAATTATTTTTTTCATCTTCTGTTGTATCTGATAGATTTAAAACACACAGCATTTTTGTGGAAGAAATGGAGCACTCCTTACATTCTCGTGACCTATGACTTCTTTTCTTCCTGAAAAGGCAAGATGACATGCATATCTTTTACAAACTGCAAAATCCTTTTTAGATCTAGAGGTTTTTTAAACAGGATGTGTTCTATACAGCTGTTTCTAAGGAATGTGTTTTCCATTGCCCAGCAACTATTGTCCTTCCTAATCTCCAAACCTGACAGTATCAAAGGGCTGAACAGAGAATAAAAAAGTTGAGTACTTCTCCATGAGCTAAAGCTAGACTTTATTACATTCCACTGTGAAAAAAATACACTGCCATACACAGTATTATGTATTTTCTAATTGGCTACAAAATACTTTTATTTTATATATATGCAGTAATTCTTTTTGTGTGTCATGCTTTCTTGTCATGTTTGGGGATACGCTGGCTTTTAGTGGCCTTTTGATGTGGGTATAATATACAGAGATGTCAGGCATACACTTGCTTAAAGTCCAGCTTGGTTCAGTTCAGTTGCAGGTCTTCAGTCTCACTTAGTTCCATTATGATATAGAATTCCTGCCAGAAACATCAGTAGTAATTTCTAATTTCACTGATCTGTTGGAAACCTAGTATCTTTGAAAAGGTAAACTTATGATGCATTTGAAAAGACCCACCAGAAAGAGGCAGCAGGCTTGGAAGCACAGTTTTTATTACTTTAATTTTCCTATTTGGAGGAGATCACTGTTTCTTAACAGAATGACAAGCTGCAACTATTGGCTTGCTAGTCTTTAAATAATAGATACTACATTTCCTAGGTATGTAAAGCTATTGAAAATTAATTGTTATTCCTCCAGCCTTACACACAAATGCCATGTAAAAACTTCAACATCCTGTTGTACCTTCTATAAACACATATTTGCCTTTGCACATACCATAGTCTTTTGCAATTATGCACATTTCCATTTGGCAAATTTTTTAGTTTTATTTTTACTAGGCAGCTGGACGTTATGCAAACTTCATCTGAGAGAACAAACTAGAAACGAAGTAATTTCCTTCCTTGTTAGTAAAAAAGTAATATCCAGACTTTGCATAAATGGAGAACACAGAAAGTGAAAAGATATTAAAAAAAAAAAAAAAAGGTGGCACAATATATAAACTAATTGTGTAGAGAATTAGCCCTGGCTTCAGGAAAGAGTGAAATACAATGATACACGCATATGAGACCTTCCCTTCAAAATCATTGGAAATTTCAATCAACTAATTTTGTATATAGGAATAGTTCTAATCAACATTGTGCTGAATGTCATTCTAACATGATATTTTTTTGATAATCTAACTTCTTCAAATTCTGTTCCAGATATTTATGTGTATATATTCAATTAACTACAACTAGATTTTTAAGCTGTCATTTCAGGTCTGAAGTTTATTTCCTGTGGCTCTATTGTGTGTTTTAGCTTCTATTTCTAGGGTTGTATGGCGTTGTTGTTTGTTGGTGTTTTGGGGTGTATTTTTAGATTTTGTTGAATTTTCTGAATTTCAGGAGGTTTTTTAAATTTTATTTTTATTTGATCAGCTACTGAGTGATTGATTATTTAATTATGTAACAATTCTATTTGATATCTGGGCAGCACTGAACATGTTGGCTCAACACTAATCAACATATGTCTAAGGCTGAACTGTACTTACACATGCAATCTAAATTCAGACTGACTGTAAAATAGCAGTCAACATAAGTCAAGAGTGTAAAATAAGATTTCTGATACAGATTCAAGTGAAAAAATATTTGTTTCTGTGTACTACTAATTTCTTTCAGTGTGTTATTTTGATTGGTGTACCTGAAGGCATCAAGTCAGTTATAGTTTATCTTTACTGCTCTAATTGCTTTTACACTGTCTCAGGAGAGTTTGAACACTTATGTAAACATGAAGGACACATACAAAAAAGAAGTGAATGGGTATTTGGAAAAAAAATCATTAAATTACTGCAGTGAAAAAATAAAGATGAAGGATATGGAAACAGTCTGTTCTTACAATTTAGCTCCCCTCTTCTCGTAATCATGTCAAAAGTCCTAATAACTTTAACAATCCTCTATTGAAGATGATGGTTAAAAGAGGCTATTAAGGTTTGCTCATAAACGGTAAGTCTTCCAGCTTTAGAAGTTTGGAGAATAAGATTTTCCTTTGTGGAAAGTTCTGACTGTAATACTTGGCAAATATTAATCTGCAATAACAGAAAATACTGAGGTCCTGAAATGAACTATTATTATTGTTATTTGGGTCACTAAACCCAGAAGACTCTCTTAACTGAAACAGCTGAGGTCGGGGGACCCTACTAAAGACATTATTTTACACTTTCGATTTAACATTCATTAAATTACACATTGCAGAACTGGAAAAATGAATGCCCAGAACAATGTCCCCATTACTAATCAGAATCAGACCCCTGTTTTGTTTGTTGTTTTTTTTCCCTTCTGAATGCACTTGTTTAATGTTATGAAGTACACAGTTACTAGTTCTGAAGTCCTGTCTTCAGCTTTACTGTTGCTTTTTCAGGGACTGATAGACGTGGGATCAAGAAAGTAGGCCTAGAGCTGAGTCCTTCTGGGAGAGCTCTGCAATCATAAGGTTCATACTTCTCAACTCATTAGACCCTGTGCCCCCTATATTTAAGCTTTAAATCAGTCTTTAAGGCTGACAATTTCTAGAAAGTTCTGCATAAACTTTCTAGTCCTAAAGGCAGGGACAGCCAATGTTACTATGCATTAGTAACAGGTGAAGGGAGAAAAAGCACTATGTCCTTTCTTCAAGTGAAGATAGTGTCTCTACAAAAAAGATCTGATATGGCAACTACCAGACCCAACATTTCAGTGCTCTTTTTTCTTGTCAAACTACCTGTGATGGAAGGGCAGAATTAAAATCATCCAGGCTGTTTGACTGAGTGAAACATTTCTAATTAACATACTTGTGGTTGAAGGCTGTACAATGTCCCCAAAGCTGGTCCATTTATTTCTAGTCCTTGCTGGCCATGAAGAGGATCTTATCCTCGAAGAAGACCATGATGGTGTCAGTCAGCTCGTAGCTGAAGAGCCCCATCTGCAGGGTAGTGGACTTGGCATAGACAATGCCCTCATCCACTGATCCAATCCCTATGTTGTACATGAAGACAGCCATAGCAGAAGCTCTTCTATAGGTCTATGGCTTACATGCCATTAATGTTTTGCATAAGAGTTTAGGAACACTTGTATTATTCTATTTATGTTTTGCTCATAGTACTAAAATACTATTTTAGTACAGCAAAATAAATAAAAGCAAAAGAAGTATTAAGGGATGAATTTGGATGTGTGAGGAAAACCTCAGTAAGCACATATGTGGATTTAATTTAGCAGGTTAGAGAAGTGTTAGTACTTCAGGTAAATTGAGATTCTGCCCTTGTTGCCCTTGCCTGTTCATTTGATGATATTGCAAATGACCAGTCAAAGGGTCAAATGTGTTCAGTGGCTGTAATATGATGACCATGTGTACATTTTGTCTTCAGTTGACTAGGAAAAGCCAAAAAGGTTTTCTTTGATTTTCTATAATTAACCTTGCCAGACAGACCATGAAGACTAAATAGGCAAGCTGCAGTCAAGCATGCAGTTACCATTCCATAGGGTCATATGTTGAATTTATAAAATGAGCAATTACTTAGCCCTCAGTAACTCTTGTTTAAGATACTGTAATCAGGAGTAGGATAGAGAAAAAACACATGTATGCATGAAGGCTTTGATTAAAGTGACAGTAGTATGTATATGCCCTAATGTTTTCCCTATAGTCTCAAGTAAGTATATGAAAGATGGATCTATTAGTAATAGCCTTCTGTTTTATTCCCATCCAGAGATTACAATCTCTCAAAATGAAGAAGGAAGTCTGAAGGGACATCATTATCTCAGATATTATATTAAAGGGCACCTCAAGCCTTACTTAAAAGGCCCTGTTTATATATACTCATTTAGAGCACACAAACAACAGGCATCATGCACAAGTGGCCAGGGGTAAGTAGGGGTTATGCATATGCAGAGAAATCTGCATTGCGTGTAGGAGAAACAAGGGACTTTGTGGCAATGTCTATGTCAATATATTCTAGTGACTAACACTAGTGGATCTGTAACAAGGAATTCTTGCTTGCTTGACAATGTAAAAATTGCAAGTATCATACTTAGCCCCCTCCTTCTTAAAAAAGCTAAAAATAAAAATTCACACAATTAGTCCAATGACCATTTGCAACTGCTGTTTATTAAGCATGCTCTTGGGAAAACCTTCTAGCTCGCTTTCATCTGAATGAAATGTTGTTCTTGTGTTCTGAGATCCCTCCACATTATGCTTGATATGAACAAGAACTGAAATATGTAGGTGCACCAAAATACCTGTGGGATTCTAAACTCTTAGAGGCTCATAATCTAAAGTCATGCTGCAGTTTAATAACCAAAATAGTGGTGAGTTGCATGCTAGCCAGGGTTCATCTGGCCTTAATTCCCTCTGTAGCCTGGTGGTTAAAGCTATGTAACAGCTAGGTAAGAAGATTTCTGGTAGCAATTGTGATAGGAATCATAGGAATGCTGGCTGGATAGAACCTTTGAACTTTGTGTTATGAGTCATTTTTAAACCTCCTAAACCACTGTGGTAGCAGTAGCTATGGTACAAAATATTTTATACATGTGTTCACTGCTTTATAGAACAAATAGCTTTAGGCATCCAGTTCTGATAAAACAAGTAAGGCATAATTTTTTCAAATTAGTCTTTAAATAGGAAAGAGAAGTATCTAGTTATACTTGGATTCCTTTTCAGTGCTTTAGGTTGCAAGATGATACAGAGGGAGAACAGTTCCCTCTCAAGCTCCTGTACACTTCTAGGATGTTTAAAGATATAGACAGGATAATTGAAATGTACTATGTCCATGTAATTTAATTCTCATGTAATTATCTCAGACATTTAATAATCAGAGTAGAAATTCAGAAATTCTTCAGATGTTATTCACTTAATCTAAAAACAATCATTAAAAAGGTTCAATCAAATTTTTATATCCAAGGATGACACTAGTGGGATACAAGCAAGTCTTCACTTTGTTTTATTTAGAGTAGTTGTCTGAAATAGAGAGCACAACTGTGCCACTCACTCACAGATACCCAGTCAACATCATACTCCTCCTGGATGCTTGGCTAGCCTGGAGAAAGCATTGTAGAGCTCGCACTCCTGATGTAGAGGAATTCCTCAACAAAAGAGAACAGAAGGAGGGAAGAAATGACCACACATTTTGAACTAAAGAAATGAAAGCACAAGAGCAAGTGTGGAAGAAAAAATTTAGTTGCTTATACACCACATTCCTAAGGACTAAGGTTTATAAGAATAAATAATCTAGCAGTGTTAAATTATGCTGAAAGAGTGACGTGGCTCAAATATTAATGAAAATAAGTTATAAATTATTAGGAAGATGAAGTGAATAAGGGAAAATGATAATATATATGAAACATATACTACCTTCTTCTGCGTCATTGACAATTGACAAATGATTTTCATTGTTTATGGATTAGCAGTCTAAAAAAATATTATTAAGTGTACTTTACAAGACATAAAGCCATGCAAAAACCCAATAAGACCAAACTCTTTAATCCTTCATAATATGTCCTAAAATTTTGATTTTGGAGAACTTCCACTCTTGTGCTACTAGCAATCACAGAGGTTTGAAAGAATAGATATTGATAAAAAAATGTTTCAAAATTAAAAGGGCATTCAGAACCAGAAGAATCTATATCTTGAGAAGCACCTCAAGAAGACACACTAATAAAAGAAAGTAAGAAAAATGTCATAAGATAGTCAGAATTTAAAGAATGCTGGGGAAGTGTCTGTGTTCAAGTGCATTTATGAACATTTTGAGGAACTGAGTATGTAGGCTGCTACTGCATTTGTGCTAACACTAAGTGCACATTAAGTGTACATATTTGAAGATATAAATGTACCTGTATAAAAAGGCACACATTCACATACATGTACATACACATACACCATCAAATGCATATAGCAATCCGAAGAAAAGAAATTTATCATTTTAATTTTCTACTAGAAATTATTTCAATAAATTAATAAGGGAAGTGAAAACATAGGAAGGAAGCATAAAACCCAGGAGGACTAGCAAAGAGATTGGTAAAAATGTCAGGATGTATATTTAACTGTAAATATACATGTCATTTATATATACAGATATATATATATTCACTTTTTATATCCACATATACAACATATGAATATCTGATCAGCTGCTTAGTGGGAAAAAGACCTTCGTATCCTGTGACAAAGATTATCCTACTTCATATTTAAGAAGCCAATAAAGGGCATCTATTAATGTTGGAATTTTAATGTTATCAGATCTTGATAATATGCTTTAGATAATTTTAAAAGAGCTAGCTGCTGGAAGCTTTGGAAAATAAAGGTCAATTTTCACTAAGTGTCTGGAACTGATGAAATTACAGTTGCCTGGGAGAAAAACAGTATAGTGCCAATATCTAAAACCCATGAATAGAATGAGTTAGGTCTTTAAAAACTCATAAATGAGGTTAATTAGGCCATTACAGTTCCAACACTGATCCCAAAATAATGGCAGAGCTGATATAAGACTTGGTTTTCTTTATCATCAGTACTTTTTTTCTACCGAGACTGAAATTTGTTTGGTAGAAGCAATTGAATGATACATGATTGAAGCATTTAGAAGTAGATGTTTAAGAGAATGATTTAGATTAATGATCTGATACTAGATGAATAAGTTTATCACAGCACGTACTATGCAGGATGTATTATGCATCAGCTTTTGTGTAGATACAGATTATCAACATGCTATCTTTATCTTTAATCTTTTTATCAGTGATTCATAATGACAACAATAACTGGTGAAATTTGCAGATGACTTTGAAAAGTTATGTGAAAGAAATAGGTTAGTGAGATTAAAAACCTCTGCATTTCATAGCAAAATATGCACAATCAGAAAAGATTAATTTTGCTGTGCCCTCAAGCCAAGTCATACATCTCAGATGGAAAAATGCAGATATTACTGGATGGAAAAAGTATCTATCAGGATATATATTACAAGAAACACTTTCTGTCTTCTAGACTTAGACATGAAAAAAATGTATAATTTTAAATTGATAAATGAATATGCTAATTAAAATATGATTACAGTCACTGTATCTTTCTTATGTAAGAGAACTTTAGATTTGCTCTTGTGTTGAGTAACTAAGAAAACAGCTGAAAATAGAAAACTAAGAAAGGACCATTGTTATCTGGAATACTCAGACAAGTATTGCATCCTAGTAAGACTTCCTTGACATATTTGATACAGTAATTTTCAAGACAGTCAAACAAACAAAGCTAGAAAATCAAATTCAGATTTGTTTTAAGAATTCACTCAGAGCAGATGTTGACAAGGGACTAACCCAGGTGACAAAAATCAGAGAGCTTGAATCATTTCTGACTAAGTTGGGTCTTCCATGGGTACTTTCCCCAGTCAGTAAGCCAGGTATAGATAATAAGATGGAGCCTTTAAGTACATGGTCTGATTCAAACATATTTGGACTGTATTTAGAGTTGAAAATATTGTTTAAAAGAAGCTGAAGTGTTTCTGAAGAGTGATTTTACGGTAAAGAACCAGTATACAATTTAGGTTTGTTGTACTGGAGAAAAATTAAGCCAGCAAAATTTAGTAATCTGTAAATTTTCATCTAGAGAAAAAAGGGTGTGAAGGTAAAGAAAAGCAGAAATTATTTGAACCATAGGCTGAAATACATTTCTTAAAAAAATTTTTTTTCATAGATTATTACTCAGATTGTAAGGATACTTGTACTTCACAGATACAAAGTCCAGGGCAACATAACTTTCAGCTATAATTAGCTATAATTACATTTCTGCTGTGCTTGAAAAGCCAGATCAGTACAATTTTATGAGGTAATATTTAGGCTACATTTATTACGTCTTCAGGAAACTTACTAGAAGGGTTAGAAGAAGGATAGTATATTTTCACTGCATTCTCTTCCTGCAGGTTCACTTTAAATGTAGACTGCTCCTTATGTCATGTTACACATCTTTTTTGCTCTTAGAAGGTCACATCATAGGTCAGAATCTTTCACACACCACTGAAGTGTTAATGTTTTCATTAAACTAGAATTCATTTTCTGATTTACTGTTCAGTACCAGGGCTGCAAGCCAGCAGCTAAACCTTGGATCTAATAGTGTGAAAATTGAAAATCATCAATAATTAGGGAAGCCCCTGCCCCTGAAGTGAAGTCAACCTTAGTCATGAATCAGTTTTTCCAGAACTTTTGACGTAACTCAAATAAATTCTGCTAAAGCAAAGAGTGAGACGGAGAGACTCAGTTTCTCTAAAACGGAGAATTTATGACAAAGTGATAACCCAAAAGTGACAGAGACATTTCTACTTTGCCTTGCAGAATAACGACCTTTAAATCTGCTCCCTTTTGAAACTATTTATTGCCTGTGGTGTGAAAGGAAGTAGAGAAGGAAGAAAATGGAAGTGTGGAGCAAAGGTCACGGCTGTGGCGACCTCTAGTTTTGTTGGTGTTTTGTTACCCCAATTTATAGAAAAAAAAAAATCGGTGAAGTGGCTAGGGCAGGAGTAGTCAAAGAATATTGTGAAATAAAAAAGATGTTGCAGCTGCTGCATATATATGTTATATGGAACAAAAAGTAATTTTACTATAACATATCTAATGATAAGGTATCTTATACAAGTAGTATGGGTCCATACTGTTTCCAATGCAAACTATAAAAAACCAGTACTACTTTAAATATATTAATGAAAATAATAATTAAAAAATTCTCAAGTATGTTCCCTCTTACATATTTTCCCATTCAGTTCCCTTTTTGTTTAGTAGAGTGACAGCAGAGTTTATGTAGCTAATTGAAGCATTTCTGGCTGTGATTACAGTGATATTTCTTTCCTGCAGCTGTGTTCTTTCAGGGATAGATCCTCCTTAGAATGTCTTTTACAATGAAAGAGATAAAATATCAACAGTATTTTAATGACAGGAGAGTTTTGGGTTGTACCCACATGAGAACTTCATTCTAACACAGGAAAGATACTGCATTCATTACAAATCTCTAGTGTAATCATATTTGGAGTATTAAATTTTGTTACCACATATTCAGAAACCTGTAACTTCTGGATCTTAATTCTAAAAAAATTTGGGAAAATCTATGAAACTATAAAAATGGAAAAATTGGTGAAAAATTAAAGTAGGTCAAGTATGTATAATTTAGCTAAGGGACAATGACAGTAATGAAAGTGCAAGAATACAATTCAGAAATATATTGAGATATTAAAACTTATAAGTAAGGATTATTCAGAAAACCTGAGGCACAGTCAAGTGGAACACACTTAGCTGAGTAAGCATGAACATATAAGGCACCTTGGCACCAATCCCTGTTAAACTGATAATTCATCTCCCGTAGGAAGTGTCTTTAATAAACTATTAACAATTAAGAAATAATTGATCTTTGACAGAAGGATTCTCCTTCTCTGTCTGATCCAGTCATTGAAAAGATCTATGGGCTCAAAGAGTTCTGCTAATTTCCACCAGCTGAAAATCCAGTCTTACTACCTGCATCATGAAGTATAAGAAAAAGATAAATAGAAGCATTACAGAGAGCATGGAAGGCATTTGTGTGGTGCAAAGATCAGTTTAATGTTCAGACTCAGAGAGGAGGAGATAAATCCCAGTGCCACTTTAAAACACTGCTGTTCCACTTCATTACTTTATATTATTTTAGAAGACTTCTTTGTTTCAGTCTAGGAATTAGCTTTTCCATGATTTCAGTTAGTATTTTTAATACATCAGGAGTCTTCCCTACTCATCATGTAAATATAAATCACATTTTTATTATCAGTCTCTTTGTCCAATTCACAAGCTGCCTTAAGCTTTACTCTAGTTTAACAGTTACATTGTAGCTTCCAAACATACAACATTAGCCTGGGTAAGGATTTGTCTTCTTAAAGCAGAGCAGAGACAATCAGAAAGTAGACAAACAACTCTTTTTTTGTTTGCTATAAACAGATGATATCCAAAACCTTGCCTGATACTGAAAGACTACTATCTCAAAATCCCCATTAAAAATACTTAGATGTATGAGTCTGTGTAGAGTAATTATTTTTTCTGTTTCAAACAACTTTTCAACATTTTCTTGTTAAGCTGGTGGTTATGCATTAGCTATCCAGACATCATACAGGGCACAGCTCCCTTCACGGAGAAATGCTGATAGCAGTTTTGATTGCAGTACGCAGACATAATAGTCATTTTAGCCTGCAAAAGAAAATACTGAAAGAAAGAGAATGAATAAATAAATAAATAAATAAATAAATCATTTGAGATCTAGGAGAGGCATCTTTAAAGAAAAGGAGGAACAGTTTTCCGGTTTGTTTTTTTTTACTTTTGTGTCAACAAAATCAGTAACAATTTATATTGAAAATGAAACATAAGATGTCACAGAGCCTTTCTCACCCTTACCACTGTTACATGACTATATTTTCCAAAAGAGGCATGTAGTCAGTAATACTATATTCAAGCAGGCACTCCTTTTGCAAGACAGGCTACTAGGAAAACCCTAAGTAGAAGAGGATCTTTCCCTTTCCAAGGCTTTTTGGAGTAAAAAAATAGAGATATTTTAATAGAAGAGTAAGTAAAAAAATAACATAGTTGTGCCTCTTCATCCTCTCTCTCTCTCTTCCCACAGGAGGTTTTCCATGGTTCCTGGCTCACCCTCTTTGGGTTCTTTAATAATTTGTCATTTGGCTTCATGTCCTTACTGATATCAGTCACTGCCCTATAAACCCATATCACTATTTCCAAGCTAAGAATCCCATCTCTTCAGAGAGCATACCTGGAGTGACCATCAGAATGTAAGAAGAATGACAAAGAGTACAGCACCACTAAAAATTAACATTAGCTTAAGAGAAAAAAAAATAAAAAGGAAAAATCTATACCTGCTGAGGACTCAATAATAGCATTAGAGTATGGATCTGCACCCAGCAAGACTCATTAGAAGCAGAGACAGGTGACAAGATGGAATAGATGCAAGAAAAACTAGATGGCAATATGGAATTGCTGAGAAATACAAGCCTATATTTAGTGACTTCATTTTTTTTCTGTTTTTAGCCCCTGACTGTTCTAATGCTCTAATAGCAATTCTTATACGCAAAATATTCTCCCTCCAGCAACGCACAAAGTTCAGTCTGACATGGAAATACCATTTTTAACCCTGGCACAGTAAACATAGTCAGTTACACTGTTTCTGTGAAAAATCATTTGCACATACGAATTGCCTCTCTGAAACTAGCATCAGCACATTTTTTATTGCTCATTTTTCACCTTCACCCTTTTGCTTGTATTGATTGTAGAGCAATACCAGAGTTCCATTTTTAGTGCAAGGAGATCCACCATCAATCCCTACTCAGTTGCTTCCAGTAACTAGAAGTGTAGCATCCAAAACCCCAGTGATATTCCACACTTGTGACATTTTGGCTTTCAATAACCATTCACATAGATTAAACACACAAGTATGTGGTTTCACGTTTTTCAGCTAATATAAAATATCTATAAGTTGTCCACATAAATCTACTTCTGAACAGAAATTCTATGCCCCAACACCAGCTACCTCTGATACAGAGCTTTTTTAAATTGCACTAAACCATGTGGAGAGATGTGCAGTAGAGGAATAGGAAATGGATTAAGATTTATTTTCTCTTGTGATCTAAGACAACAATTGAGTTAGGACACTGTAGCTAGCATACTAGAGGTTAAATTTAGGGAGGATTTTTAGGCACTATCACTCAAATATCAGTCTTAGAGAAAATGAACACCAGAAGGCTTTGAAAATGAGGCAACTGAGAGGAGTTTTACAAGAGTTCCTTTAGCACGCAAGGGGTGACTAGGAGACATGCTGGCTGAAATCTCACTTAATCTGGGCTTCACCATCAACTTGGAGCCCAGTGGCAGAGAGATGCAGTCTGAATGGCCCTAGTGATTAGAGCTCTTACGGAGCTGGAGTCGTTGTGTAAGGTTTTCCTGACCCTTAGGGTATTGCATCTTTCTGTTCTCACTTCCCAGAGCTTGCCCTCATTAACATGCTCTAGAGTAGGCTAGACTGGAGAAAAGAAGAAGAAACACATTCATTATTCCCCTTGCTGCAACTGGACTGCCCTGCAAAGAATGCAAGACTGACAACATCAGAGAGAATAAACAAGAAGGAGTCTGATGCCGCAGGCCTGTAAGGAAAGTGCCTGTGCTCCCACAGTGCTGACAAAGGCAAAGGATCCTCCATCAAATCCAGCAAACTGTCAAGAAGGCACAGAACAACTAGCAAAGATTACACAAGCAAAACATCAGCATCAATGACTCTTGTGTAAAAGTATTCCTTAAGGAACATGAACATTTAAGAGAGTCCTATCTATTTTGCAGAGGAAAATTTGCTACCTCATCCTGAGAAAACACTCCACAAGAAACTGACCTTTCTGGGGACATTAGCTCTGCTGCTAATAGGACAATACTCTGCTTCTGCTTGAAGAAAATGGGAGTGACATCATTCCAGACTGTCGGTTTGTAATTCTGCCTTCTTTGTGCTTTAGATCCATTGAGCAACATCAGCTCTCCCAGAGGCTAGAAATAATTCTTCAAAAGAATCTGACTAAAGAGTTACTTTCTTGAAGCGACTAATTACATGACCTCAATAGAGAAAAGCTTGAAATAGTTTCAGCCAAGATCAATGTACTACCTAAGCACGACAGACGGGAAAAATAGCTTGGATAGCTTGAAGGAGAGTGAATTAAAGATAAAATAATTAAAGAGTGTTCTGTAAAATGAAGCTTAATCAGAAAACAGAATAGCTTAAGAGAATCAATCAAATAATAATCAGTAAAAATGTGGAGAAAGCTACTTACAAGGACTAACAAAACAGCTATAGCTATGGCAAGATGCTTTATTTAAACAAAAGCAAACAAGCAAAAATTAGATTGTACCTGTTGAGAATGAAGATTAATTTTTCAGAGAAATTGTTTCAGTTGTTCTGTTCCTGAAAAAGTGGCTAAATGTCATCTTAGGGTTCTATGTGTTATATTTCTAATGTGTTTTTTTTTTTTTAAGAACAAAATCTTTTATCACTAAGCACCAGCCTTGCAAACTCTACATGGGGTCTAGGAATCAAAGTCAGCTTTTTCAGTTTTGTGTATCATTACCAGTTTTGCAGTATGAATTTAGCTGAGAGTTCTGTTAGAATGTAACCCAGAACTGTCAATTATGTTCAGTTGCAGGTATGTAATACTGACCCAGCAAAAGTAATTGGGTTTTGTGAGAAAAATGTGTATAAAAGGCTAAAGGCAACTAATTTCCCATCAAAAGTGGGTTGTTTTTTCCCCCTAACTTTTTTGATCAAAATTGAACTTCAATATTTGAACATAAAAAGTATTTTTACCTGCACTACATCAGATGAAGAATTTTAGATATGAACTACACATCTGGTGCAGATATCTACAAAGCAACTAACAGGAATTAAAACATAATACAAAGCAGATTTCTACTGAATCTTCTCATATTGCCAGTCAAATATATTGACAAATAGCCAAGAATTTCAGAATTAACATCTCCTTAGTCAGCATGCTCATTCTTTCAATGCAAGGTAACTTTCTATACCCAATTTTCTACCTAATTCAAGCCTGTGAATTATATTAGTTTAACAGGTATTTAAAATTTAGAAGTAGCAATGTTCTCTAATGTAGAGTTCAATTCCTCATCCTACTTCTACTTAAGCTCTCTGTTTGTTTTGGTTTATTGTTCTAAAAAAATAAATGTTTTAGTCATGCATTCATTTATTTTTACTTTTTATACAGACATAATTTAGAAAAGAAAGCACCACAAGGTTTAGGAAAAAAACACAGAAAACTGCAGTTGCTAATGGGGTCATTATGGTACTACAAGGTAAGACTCCCATTTAAATACAGATCTTTGATATGTGTAAGTATATGGCAAACTCCTTATGTAAATTATAGAAAGTATATACTATTTATAAAATTAATAGTAGTAGCACAAAGTAAGATGCCTATGAAGATTTGAACATGAAATTCTGAGGTCGCCCTTCCATTCATTCACTCCACTTCAAAATTTTCTTAATATTACTTAGATGAGTTATCATTTCCTTTTTGACACTTTGATTAATTTAGAAATCTTATCTTCCACATATAAGAAGGATCATATACTGCAGTCTTTCCTGCTTTTACCCAGAAACATGAGTGCATCTGCATATAAAAGTCAGCTACATGACAGTAGTTGCTAGCTGTGCGTATTATTTTCAAATTTCCTGACCAAAACCCACCCAGCCAGTGCATAAAATCTGATGTGTAATGCCTATATATAGTCTAACACACACAGAACTAGATAGGAAGATCAAATAGGAAGCATTCTGTCCACAAAATGCTAAAAACTAGAATAATAGATGCAAAACTGTGTTTGCTGGTGCATAAACTGTAGATTTGCTATGAATTATTATAGTCTTATTGTGCATGTATAAAAAGTGCCACACTGCAAGTTAAAATCAGTCTAGAGTTGAGTTTACATTCCACAGTACTGGGAGCCAGTCTGTGCCCAGGAGCACAGGCATTAACTATAACAGTTGTGGGATAGCTGCATATATTCATCCTGGCACTTACACCTACAGTATTAATCACCTAGAAAACCTTCAGATACTTTCATAGAAGAAGCCATAAACCTGACCAAATTACTGTGAGGACTATCAGGTGTTGAAGGAAAAGGGTTTGGGCCGGAAGATGAATTATCATTGTGTCCTGTTTACACTGAACTTACTACTCTGAAGAGAATAGAAACAAAGTCTACATAAGGACATCTGCACGAAGAGTTGAGAGAAAAAGAACAGTGATTAAAATATTGCATTCTGCTTTTCTTCTAGTATATTTGTCACAGAAGTTGTGTGCTATTTTCTTATGAGAACAGGGAGAGAAATAAAAATATAAAACCATAGGCATTACCACTTTTGGGCAGTAACAAATACTACAAAAAGAGAGTACTTGCCAGTTAAGTCACTCACAGTGACAGGCAAAGTAATCTGTATTTAAATCTCATAAAATGTGCTTCTGAATTCTTATTACTTGTGAATAGGAAACTGTTACTGATCTCTACAATTAATTACATTAGATGTTAGGGGATTTTTCTGATTAAAAGCTACAATATGGCTCTCAAAGCAGTTCTAAGACCACATTTTTATAAATCTTCCCACCCCTCCATCTTTTCTAACACTGACTTTGCATGCACTCTTTGTTTAAATCTGAATTACAACAGTTCCAAGAGCTGAAACTCACCATGGGAGGCTGATCTTCTAGAAAGCAGCTAAAAGAGGTACTTTGTCCCACTGAAAAATATTTACATTGAGACATTTTCATGTAGAAAAATTGATATAAATTTCACTTTTTTTTTTTTTTAGGTAACTTATTCTTTGTATTCTAATGTTAAAGACAAATCAAAATCAGAATTCAGCAAAGTTAGATGATTCCCATGTCCCACTGTATTAATATCATTGCTTGACAATATTTATTTACTTCTCATCACCTCATCACCAATTATCATCTTCTGTCAGACAGAAGAGAAGTTACAACACAGATTGATTGGATGTAATGAGGAACTTAACCTTAAGTTACAGGTACCTGGCCTCTGTGGAGAAATATGAAATACTGAAAGAATTATTTATGTTCTTCCTGTAGTATGTAAGATGAGCATGTGATTTAAAGCAACCATTGCCAAATTACAAACATTTTGAACAGGGTAGTTTTAAAATGCAATTAGTTCTATGAAGAATCCTGTAAGCTAAGAATTGGCCTGAAATTTGATTGTTTTGTAAGTTCCTTATTGCCTGCAGCACTGACTTGGTGTTCTGTTTGGAGTTTACTCTGTGTGAAATTTCTTAATAGCTTTGATGTTCAGTTTGCTTTTGTTCATTATGTAAGTACTAAGGATAAATAAATCCTCAAATCTTTTATGACATAAGAAATTAACATTTGGGATTATTTTACATTCCAGTGTGAAGGCTTAAAGAAAGATGTTTGAAAGCTTCATTGCTGTGACCTCAACATTGCTTCAGAGTATATGACTTTTGAGGAGTGGCTGAGGGAAATGAAGTTGTTTAGCCTTGAAAAAAGGAGACTCGGGAGACTTTATCTCTGTCTACAGCTAACAGAAAAGGGTTGTAGCAAAGTGGGGGTCAATGTCTTCTTTCCCCCCTCTTCCCCCCCAAAACCACAATAGGAGAACAGGAAATGGCCTCCAGCCGTGCCAGGGAATGTTTAGGTTGGATATTAGGAAATTTTTATTCATTGAGAGGGTTGTCAAGCACTGGAACAGACTGTCCAGGGAAGTGGTTGGGTCACCATCCCTGGGGCAATTTAAAAGACATATAGATATGGTACTGAGGGATATGATTTAGTGGTGACTCAGCAGTGCTCAGTTAATAGTTGGACTTAATGATCCTGAAGGTCTCTTTCAATCAGAACAATTCTATGGTTTTAGTATTAAAGTTCTGTATTATTGTGCAAAAGTAAATTATTTTATTCTTATTTAAAGTTTGGTCAAGTCATAACAAGAGACATGTGAATACTTTTTCCTCTGTAATTAATGAGGCTCCATGGTGGCCTACCTATCTGTAATTCTGTGAAGGGTTTTTTGTGAGGGAAAAAAAACCCCAAACCCTGAAGAATTAGAAGACACAGACCTATATTATTTTACAAGTTGAAGTTAAAAAAAAAATAAAAATTCATATTTCTTTAAATCTCAAAGTGCAATAAACTTATTTTAAAGGAGAGTTCAGCTTGGCAGGCATCTTTCTCATTAATCTTTGTGCCCTTGTAAAAAAATTGTGAAATGTTCTAACAAGTTTATAGAAAGATTTTGCTTGGTGTAGTATCAATTTCCACTTCTGAAGACGATGATTAATTTGTGGATAATGTAGAGTAGAAAATGTTCAAAAGAGTTATTTGATCCATAGAACAAGTAAAGCATTTTGTGATTGGTTGGATTCCTTTCCAGTGAAACATTGCATGCTACCAGGGCAGGGTGCAGGCTTCTCATATCACACCTTAAAAACCAACTAACTCTGATACAAGGATCTCAGAGAAACACCCTAAGTCTGGCTAAAGTCCAAGGAATTTATAGAGCAGTTCATTCTTCCAATGCATGTGTTTATTTCTTAACAAACATACCAACCAGTGTTAAACTGGTGTAGCCTGATAAAACAGAAAAAAGTATCCTTGTATTACGCATTCAGTTAAAAACTCTGAGAAAAAGCTGCCTTCTTAAAAAGAAAAGGCTAAAACTACAAAAGAAAGGGATTTTCTTAATGCTTAACTGTAACTCAGTTGGCTCAAGAAATTCTAGATCGATGTATTCATATACAGAGCTGGGCACATCTGTTAGAAGACTCTGTGTATATGTATGCACAGGAACATCTCATTGCATTTAGTGAGGTTTATTTTAGTGAACTGGTTCTTCCAAATCCATTGATTTGCAACAATTTTGAAAAGAAACAGATTGTTCAATGAACAGTAAAATACTAAACTCCTGTGTTTGTAATTGCAAAGGAAATTCAAAATGTGTTATGAGATGGAAACAGTAAACTCGGCCAGAGACAAAACATTTGGAATTTTAAATATTGAAACCTCACACTTCGTTTGTCAAGATGAATATTTAAATGAGATTGCAGGTAAGATTATTGTAAAAATAAGATTATGAATAGATTAGGAATTCACAGAATCATAGAAAGGTTAGATTTGGAAGAGACATTTAGAGGTCATCTTGTCCAACTCGCCCACTGTGAGCAGGAATACCTGCAATACTGATCAGGTTGCTCAGAGACCTGTCCGACCTGACCTTGAGTGTTTCCAGAGATGGGGAACCTATCACCTCCCTGGGCAACCTGTTCCAGTGCCTCACCACCCTTACTGTGAAAAACTTCCCTTTTCTATCCCATCTAAATCTCTCCTCCTTTCATTAAAGCCATTACCCCTTGTCCTATCACAACACGCCTAGCTAGAAAGACTGTCTCCATCTTTCTTATAGGCCACAGTAAGGTTTCCCCGGAGCCTTCTCTTCTCCAGCCTGAACAATCCCAACTCTCTCAACCTCTTCTCACAGGAAAGTTGTTCTAACCTTCTGATCACTTTTTGTGGCCCTCGTCTGGACTCACTCCAATACATTTATGTCCTTCTTATGCTGAGAACTCCAGAGCAGGATGCAGTATTCCAGGTGAGGTCTCACCAAAGCACAGTAGAGGGGCAGAATCACCTCCCTTGATCTGCTGGTCACACTTCTTCTGATGCAGCCCAGGATTTGGTTAGCCTTCTGGGCTGCAAGTGCACGTTTTTGGCTCATGTCAAGCTTTTCATCCACCAGCACCAGCAGGTCCCTCTCCACAGGGCTGCTCTCAATCACGTCATCTCAAAGTATTAAGTCACCTTGTGTTGTTTATTAATTTGTATCAATTTCATACCAGTGTGACTACTGTATTTTGTTACATCTACTAGTGCCCTATGAATGCCTAAAAATAATTTTATACATGATAAAACAGATTCAGAATATAGGAATATGAAATATTTATTCAAAACCAGATTATACTTGATAGATATTCTGAGTTTATACCTTCTTAACTTAATCTGACTATCATATTATCATAGAATCATAGAATGGTTTGGGTTGAAAGGGACCTCTGGAGGTCATCTAGTCCATTCCCCCTGCAGTGGGCAGGGACATCCCCAACTAGATCAGGTTGCCCAGAGCCCTGTCAAGCCTCACCTTTAACGCCTCCAGGTATGGAGCCCCAGCCACATCCCTGAGCAACCTGTTCCAGTATTCTACCACCTTCGTGGTGAGGAACTTCTTTCTAATGTCCAGTTTAAATCTACTTTTCTCTAATTTAAAACCATTGCCCCTTGTCCTTTCACTACAGGCCTTTGCAAACAGGCCCTCTCCAGCCTTCTTATAAGTTCCCTTTAGGTACTGGAAATACTTATAATACTTGGAAAAGACAACAACCTGAAAGGAGGCTGTAGTGAGATGGGACTAGGTCTCTTCTCCAAGGTTAACAGTGATAGGATGAGAGGAAATGGCTTCAAGTTGCAGAAGGGCAGGTTTAGATTAGATATAAGGGGAAATTTCTGTACTGAAGGGGTTTTTAAGTCTTTGAATAGGCTGCTCAGGGAGGTGGTGGAGTCACCATCCCTGGAGATGTTTAAAAAACATATAGATGCTCTACTTAGGGACATGGTTTAGTGGTATGTTAGCGATAGATATAGTTGGACTTGATGATCTTAGAGGTCTCTTCCAACCTTAATGATTCTGTGATTCTGTGATAAACTACGTGTTGTGAAAACTATGAAATAGTCTGGAATAGTAAAAACCTGTTTTCTAAAAGATGTATTTGCATAACTTATTTATTGTAACATGCTGAAGCAATTGGCATTGTAAAATACTGTGAATGCTAAAAGGATTTTTTTTTATTAGTCACTCTAAATGATAGTGACATTTTTTAAGGGCCAAATTTATGTGGAAATTACCCAGACTCTTCAGGTAAAGTGATTTGTTATTTAAATCGCTTAACATGGGTGATGTTAAGGTGCTACTACTTCAATTTGTTTCAACAGAGAATTATGTAGCCTTTAGGGAGAGAACAATAACCATATCTAAAGAAAGAATTTTTTGAATTTAGACATTTTTACTTATATTTGTTATTGGTAACTAACATTATGATTGTGGTTTTCCATGTAAAATGAGAAAAGAATCAACTTTTAATTTCAAATATTTATTTTACTAACTTATTAACACAAAATGGATCTTAACAAGCCTGAGATCTTCCATGGTTTTGTGAAAGGAAACCAGATAATATTTTCTCATCTCTTTATATGATAGTGTTTTACTTTGAAAATTTCACACCGATACATTCAATTTTTTCATGTATATTAACTTTTCTCTCAGAAAAAAACTTATACATTTAAATGTATTCATTTATAAAATTTTTATTGATTGAAATAACTAATTCATATTAATTAGATTTCCTATGGTAATTATATTTTGTATTGATCATTAAATAGAAATTTTCAGTTCTTTTAGAAAAGGGTAACTACATGTCATATCTGCAAAATATCCTGCTATTGCCTACTGAAATTAAATATTGTTTCAATCATTTCAATCCAGATGACTTCATGAATTTGCCAGCTGAAAAAGTCAAATGTGCATTCACTGAGATACTTCCCTCAGAGACTGGTAAACAGGAAAGGTCTGATCTTGTCTGATCATCTGGAAATAGCAGGATAAGCAGCCTCATAGGGCTAATAACCACAATATTTGAAAGGATTTGTGAGCTCAGTAATTACAGTTTTACTTCATCATGCTGCTTTCCTTACAGCACTGAGTGGTGAGCATCACAGCATGTACTGCAATTCTCAGTTCTGAGTGCCTTCTGTTCTCAGACTTCTGAAGTGAGGGCCTGGGGAGGAAGAATACCTCACTGAAAGCAAGTGAGAAAAAAACAGAGAACACGGAAGTTTTCAGAATAGGCTCATGGTCCATCTTCTTATGGAAGGAGCGGTGATGCTTTCCTTGGCAATATGACTTTGTTTGCTTTCCTAAAGTTTTCTGCCTACTTTTCAGACTCAGTTTTAGAAGACACCCAAAACCACACTGCCTTGCTTCTGCAAGGCTCTGTTCTTCTTTCAGTTGCTGCTATAATATAATCCGTTGTTTTGTTCCAGCCATATACAGCCTCCCCACCCTAAGCATATGGGGTTGTGATAGGCACTACTGCAATAACATAACTGGCTTATTTTCTCCTTTTTGCTGTATTGCTTTGCCCAAAACTTTATCTCCAGAATCCTCAGCTTTAGTATTCATGGCTTTTTTTTGTGTTCTGCCTTACATTTGTGGTTGTGACCAACTACACTTAAATGAGGATCTGATCCAATAAATAACATTATTGCTTAAACATAGATGTTAAAGGCAACAAAGACATAAATGCTAATTATTTTTTTAGGTGACAGCGGGGGATAACTTCGAAAGACCTTTGTAACCCTGGCAGAATATCAGACAAAGAAAAACCCAAATCAGAAGCTCTGTCATTAATTTGACTTGCTGGGAACAGCTGAGTTGGAGGATGAAGGTGGCTGCCTTTAGTCAAAATGAGTTCTGAAAATGTAAATTGAAGTAGAATCTGGAGGGATTTAGAAATAAAAAACTGGAAAAAATGAGTTAGAACTGCTTGGCGATGAAGCTGACAGTTGCCATGAGGAGGTGTTTTTCATATTTGTTATTCACTTATACATATTTTACTCCCTGAATTATCTAAGACTATCTTTTCAAGTTTGGCATAAGAGAAGCATAATCTGATGCATGATATGACAAGTGTTTCTAAAGTTCGAATTGCATGCTATGCCTATTTAAAGTTCATTTCTGCTGAAAAGGAGAGGAAATCATGCTATCCTAAAGACAGGTATCTGAACACAAAGACATTTAGAAAGATATCATCCATTTTTACAATGCCTAGATTAAAAAAAGTCTTGCAATACTAAGGTGTGTTATTATTATGCTGGATCCACAAAACTAGAAAAGCTGCAAAATCATAATGTGATGACAAAGTGGGGGGAAAAAAAAGATAAAGAGTGAAAGATAAAAGAAACCATACTTAAAATAGATATTCCCAGAAGTGGTGGTATTTTATGTGGGTTTTATTTAAAACTGGTATTTCTGTTTGATGTATTAAATTGCTCCATCCCTATTTCCAACTAAAAAAACCCAAATATAACTTCAACATTTTCTCCTTCAGGAAAGGTCTTTAAACATAATACTGTTTTCATGCTTAGCTGTTCTCTTTGTGTAACTGCAGGTGTGTCCCTTCTAATTTTTGCCCTCCTTACTGTGGAATGTATGCAACAGTTCTACAAACCCTGAGAAAATATCTTATGTAGTTACTCAGAAGTAATTTATTGTTACCTTGTATTTAAAAAGAATGTTGTAATGCAATTGAGAAGGAAATAATAATTTCAGCCTCAGTGAGGTTTCAAGTCACTTAACATGTCAACAGTGTGTTTTAGTTCTGAACCATAACGTGGTCAAACCCCCCAGTTTTAAAGCAGAAATTATCTAACTTATTTTTGTTATCTCCTGCAGGAAAGGCATAGTGCCTTAAAGTGTCAACAGCAACAGAACAATTGGCTAGTTACCTCATCTGTATATTGTAAAAGTTTACATTTGATCAAACAAACACACTTTTTCATTAAAGACCTCTTGCACAGCTGATACTGAAAGGTAAGTGATTATTCCAAGCAACTAGAAGAGAAAGGAAAGGAAAAATCAGATCACTGCCCTTGCCCAACTGTCTCAAGCAGATTTAGGTGTAATTATAGCACTGCTATAGTGATTTTTAGGTTACACTTTTCCATCTCTCAGAAGAGTACTACAATCATAAGTGATTTTATTTCTCTTGGAAGAGATGTTAAAAGGAATGACAGTATTGAAGTCATATCTTGATATGGAGTCATGAAATGACTGAAACAAGCATCAAAAGAAGGGTTTCTACATCCAGTTATGCACAAGCAGACTGTTAGAAAAAGACGTATGTTGCAAAGCAAGATATTCTGGTTTTACCTTATTGAAACATTTTGTATTTTCCTATGTGAAATTATGTCATCAGATTTGAGACATTTCTGTTCAATGCTTGAAGTTCTGAGAAACAGGATTTGTAAGAAAAATAATCCAAAGAATTAAAACATTTTTTATGCATTTTTTTCTTTTATATTTATATGAGCCGACTTCTGTAAGTATGCTGTATATGCTTTTTTATAGAGGCTATTCCTAAGTTTAAACTAGAGAGAAAAACAGTGAGGCAGAGAGAATAAGGTGGAGAAATGTATTATTTATAGATCTGTTTCAAAAATACCTGGCTACTGCACAGTAACTGGCAAATAAAACCTCACATAAATTTTTGCCAAAATGCATATGCCATATGGTTGCCAGAGACAAACCATCTGCAGCAGATGTCCTTTGGGCAGGTAATACCTTGTTTCCTGAGTGGCCAGTTTTACTGTGTCTAGAAAGAACAGCATATGAAAGAAATAGTATATTAAAATAAAGGAAGAGCAGCTTTCTATGTTAGAAAGGCGACATTACACACATAGAAAGAAACACATTTACAAAAAAAACCCAAACAAACAAACAACAACAAAAAACCTCACCACAACTTTTTAATAATGTAACAACATTTATAACTTTTATATCTGGTAAACCCGGAAGGACTTTAACAGTAAGCCCTCATTTAGGTTATTTTAAGTTTTTTTTAAATTTGTTGTTGCAGAATTCCTTTTTCATCCTACCTTTCCTTTAAATAAAACTCAGAACTTAAAACCAGTATATTTGAAATTCGTACCTTGATTTTTCGTACTTATTCTGTACATCTTTTTAGAAAGTTTGTTGTACCCTCTGATGTCAGCTATTTGTGTCAAGTATTTTTTTGTTTCAGTTTCCCTTTACTAGACATTTTGAGTCTCGCCCTTCCTGGTGTGTGATATGGTTGATCACCCATGATAAGAATAATTTTGTTTCCACAGAAATTGAGAAAATTTTCCCTTTGCACAATATTCATTAGAAATATCTAACATAAAAAATAATTTTTTTCATCATGTTTTCCTCCTTGCTCTGTAGACGGTTTGCATGCTGTATCACATCTGTCTTCCTCACTTTGTCTCAGCTATAGCACAAATCTTTACCAGTTCCAAGCCCATTTCTCAAATTGGAAAATTGTGATCATGATTTTTTTGCACTATGTATTAGTATCATCTTTAGTATTTTTCACACCCCTGAATATATTTGCATATTTTCTCTGAAAATTATTCAGTTGTTAATTTATTTATTTTAAAAGTAAACAAGCAAAACTTCAGCCTTAGTGTATTTGTTTCAAAACCAGAAACATAATAGAATACATACGCACATATCTTTTGAGACAAAGGTAGTGATGTAAATCAAACACCAAGGTACCTAGATAACAGGGCTTCTGTATTTCAGGCAGACAGGAAGAAAATCCTAAATCACATAGCTGAAAACTACTTCTTTGAACCAGGACTTTGTGACAGGCAGTTAACACAAGGTTATGTGATATTTTAAAACTATATTCAGATCTTAGTAAACCTGATTTGTGTGATGGGAATCTAATTGAATGAACAATATTACAACTTAAAGGAGGGAAAAAATCACCCCACAAACAACTGTCAGGGATCATTCCCAAGTATTTGAAGATAGCGCTAATACAACTACCTTGTCACATAGTTGGCAGTCATTCTGCTGAGCATTTCTTCTGAGCTCATAGGTAACACACATTGCTATTCAATTACATGTCATTCAAAATCCTACTTGAAATAATCTCCCTGTCACTTAAAGTATGACTCATGAATTGTTCTGTTTATGTTTTTTTCTCTGAATCTTCACTGTTAACCTTTTTAGTGGGCCTGGTCTTGTACAAATATAACCATGGGATTAATTGTTACACTCAGACTAGTTCTACTGCAGACTATATATACATGAATGTCTGCAGACATCTGAACTGCTGTGGGAAATATCAAGATATGATTACATGGTTGGCATGACCAAATGATTTGTGATAAAACAGTTGTGTAGGAGACTGCTCTAACATATGTTTTTTGTTTTCTAATGAAAACATTCTCATTTGGACACCAAATGTATGCTTTTATCACGGATATATTTACTCCTATTAGCTAAGCCTCAAAAGTTATTTCAAGGCATATGTATTGGAACTGTTTTGTTTCATTTTCTTTGAACACTTTTCAGAACATTGGACTTTATAAACTATTTTTAGAATCAGCAAGACTGGTTTAGAACAGAAATATTCTTTCCATGACTAAATTTTAAAATTTCATTACATATCATAGGTGAAATTTCTCTGTACCTAGAAAGAAGATTTTTCACTAAAACATTCTTAATGCAGCAAAGTCACATTTGAACATAGTCTTAACACTGAAGTCAGACAGCAAATTCAGTGCTTTTTATTACTTAATGGAAAAACTTTAAATTAATGGAAAAAAATGTACTGACTTTACAATTATATAGAACATATTTTGACTACTTTTACATTGAAGTGATATTGTTTCATCACTTGGCACACTACAGAATAATAAGCAGTTCTTCTTTACCTATGCAAGAAAACAGAGTAATTAAAAAATTTACCCTCCCTTTCTGAGTCTATTCCTTTTATTTTCCCCTGAAACTTAAGTCCAGTGTTTCATTACCAGCATTAAACTTGTGTTTGATATTTAGTTACCCCTGCAGGAGGAAATAGGATCTATTTTTAGCCTCTACAAAGCTCTATTGTCACAGGATCCAGGAGGCAACTGTATGAACTGCTTTGGTTAAAAATCCTACTATTAGGTCTCAAAGCTGACTTCAGTCAAGAGTCCTATTAACTTTTCCTCATGCTCTAAATGAGTGCTCATGTTTGTTCATATTGAGATACCTGCAGGACTATGGTGCTAGAAGTCTAAGTTCTTCCATAAAAAAATCCTCTTTTACAGATTTTTTTACAGAATAGAATCGAATCGAATAGACTAGACTAGACTAGAATATTCTGTGGATAGGAAAATGTAATACATACATATGCATGTATATTTGCAGCATCATAGGACTAAAAATACTAATAAGTGATGTCTTCAGAAAGAGAGCTTTTAAAGTTATAAAGCATCATAAATTTTGAAAAGGATCTTTGTAACTCAGAATCTCTAGCAAAGTGAGGAGAAAGTGAAGATATTACGAGGGGTGTAAACACCTCTTTTTGGAGGTTTGCACATTGAAGCACACACCAACTATAAAGTCATTTTGTACATTAACAACCAATTCTTTGATTTTTTTGATTATGGTCACAGAGCATATTGGTCTATACTTTGTGTTTTTCCATTCAATATTTACAAAATCATTTCCACCAAAAATAATCTAAACAATGAATTTAAATGTGATATATAAGCAGATTATCATAATATTAACAGTCACATGTTACAGGAAGTAATGACCTTATTCACACACCTGCACATATCGCCATACAAAAGAAAATCAAAAACATTCTTACCTGACCTTTATAGTGTCTACATGTAATGTGAACATCAATATTTACTAGTCTGAAAAGTAAACACACAATCCTATTTCAGAATACACCACAAAGGGTCTTTAGTACTACTGAGTTATGAAGTCAGCAATGAAACTCTCTGAACTACTCAGCTAACATTCAAACACAGATCAGTTGAGACTTGTTTAATTTGGTGTTACTGTAGAACAAAAACCTTACTTTCTCATACACCTCCAAAATAATTTATGAGATATGTGTTACAGTTTTTATTTTAGTTTCAAATACCACCCTTTGAAGTCAGTTGCACAGGAAGAAACTCATATCCTTTTCTTTATCACTATTAGTCTTTTTTTACTTATCTTTAATATAGCCATGAAAGAAAGTACAGTGCACTGTATCCTTGAGCAGAACCTGTCTTTTGATATGGTATTTAAACTATTTTTGCTTCTCAAATTAAAAAGGAAGAAGATATTAATTCTCACAATGGCATGAAAGTGAGAGAAAGACAGTTACTATTTCAGGCCTGGAGAGAGATCACTCAACTGTAGTTAAGAAAAGAATAGGCCTTTTCATAGCCTTCTTTTAAATTGTAGAATTGTTATTTTGAAATCAACAGCACCACTTGTTTCCCAGGTGACACTTTGATATTGTGATACCAAATGTTATCAACGTGTATGCTTACCTTTAGTACATTTGAACAGAAAACTGGACATTCAGCGAGTTATTCATTCAAAATATAAACAAGTGTATCCATTACTTGACTAAATTCTCACTCTATAATTTGAGCCAACATTTCAACTAATTTAATGAAAGAAATCTATGAAAGAAAAAGAGATTCCTGTTATTTTTCAAAGTGTAAGTCTAAATAATGGAACAGGTTCCTAAAGCATCAGAAATATGCAAGAAAATTATTGGCCTGTCCTTATTGGAACTAGCATCTGCTTAGAATAAGACTTTTTTACCTGGAGATTAAAGTATTTCGTACTTTCAGCAAATTTGCTGAAGGAGGCCAGTAAGATGCACCTTGACTGGTAGGCTATAGACAAGAGCAATGATGCTGCTTTTATACAGAAACTCAGTTTGGTTGGGCTTTTCTCAGGGATCAGTACTCTAACTTAAAATGCTGTTGAATACCATTATCACAACATTTGAGGAAGAAGTGATCAGTGACATTAATTACATAATCACAACCCCTACACACAAAAATGTGGTAAACTACAGACTAGTAATTAATATTTGGGATATGAAATCTATGCTAAAAGGAGTTATTTTTAAGAGTCTACATAAACAAAAACAACATCCATAGATCAATGCCTGCCAAAACTCAACTCTGTAACCATGTTTTACAACAAATGGCTCATGGTACATTACAGTTTCTACTAAGAAGTCAGTTTGATAATCTATGTATGTAAAAAAAAAAAAAAAAGTCTTTTATAGCCCAAGTCTGGAAAATTCATAAGTGTAAAGAAGATGTGAAAAGATCCTATTCAGAATAATCTCTATCTCATTAAAATTCTTTCACTTAGGAGTTCTGTGTTTCATTGTCTCCATTGCCTTTCTTCTCACATAGCCAACTATATTCATAAAAGCTGAATATAGTTACATATGAACCTTCGTAACTCTGAGGAGCTTAATATTTACATAATTAAGTGGATGCTATTACACTAAATTTGCACAGTTGAAGTATCATACAGTCAGAGCTGGGGATTCTTATTAAAAGTATCTTTCATAAACACTAGATGTAACTGACCCAGAGATATCTAATCTGCATTCCTAGTTACAATACTCTTCTGATGGTCAAATTCAAAACAATGAGAGATTAAAACTTCTCCGTCAAGCAGATTAATGCAGACCCTAAATTTTAGTTTACAAGTTATAACTTCATTTTAGTGAGGAATCTTAAAATAAACAAATGCTAATTATTACTGCATTGTAATATAAATGCTTTTGTCACAGAAATTATGACCAAAATCAGCTATGAAAACATTTCTCAGCATAGCAGTTTATTAACCAGGGATATGCTGATCACCTTATTAATAGAAGTTGCTTCAAATTTATTGTGCTGACATTTTAAAATGGTACGTATGTATGTATGGCTAGGATTTGCGAACAAAGATCCAGGGAGGGCTCCATCCATGCTCCTCATCAGCGCCTTTTACAAGCGCACTGAGAAAAAGAGGATAGCGGATAGCACCCTCGAGCCTGCACAATGGATTTTTTTTTAGGTGAGACACAGCATGCACAGAGCTGGACCCACCCTTTAGTCCTAAGGGTCATCTGCCAGGGCCTAGCAAGCTTGGACACTGGCAGCAAAGTCCTTAGGATGGAGGTTTTATTAGAGTGTCCTTCTCTTAGATGGAAGGCTTTACAGGGCTAAACGAGCTCCATCTGCCCGGGTTTGGAATCAGAGTTGTCCTTCTCCTAGGATGACTGCCAGAAGGCTAATGAGCACATCCTACCCATACAAGGATTATAGGAACATGGGTATCACTCCCCACACTTTCCCGTGGGCAATGAGTTTAATGCTCCCTCTGCTGTCGGCACAGTTATGGCACCAGGGGCCACAGGAGACCCCAAGTGATTTTCAGACTGTGCCTATTTTAAAATGGTAACCTCTACATAACTTGCGAGAATATTTTTCCACTTTGATCTAGTTCTTCCATCACCATATCACACCTACTTTCTTAAGATCATAGCCTCCTACCTTCTGTAAGAATAAAACCATTGACCTAAAGACATAAGGGTTATTGACATTATTCTGTATGATGTTTATATTGTATTACAAAAATCTATTATTTTTTATAGTATGTTCAAGTCCTGTAGTAACAGATACTAGGGCAAGACAATTCATAGAAAAGATCAAATAACAATTATTTTTGTTTGTGATCATTTGATATATTTATATAGTCTTGTCTGATATTATAAAGATTTTTCTTCTTGTTGAATAGACAAAGATGCTATGGTGAAATACTTACTTACTCCTGGCAAAGAATTTCGAAGTGCAGTCACTGTCCACAGTCACAGCCACAAACAGTAGCACATCTGAGAACCTTAGCCTCAGAGGTAACTTCATCAAAAGGGTCGAAATCACACTTGAGATATCCTTAATATTATTGCAGAATTACCCTATTGGATTCAGATCCAAAAATTGGATGAAAATGTACAGAATTATGTTTAAATAATTTAAAAGCAAAATATCATTTGTTTGAAAGGAATAAAGGTGGCAAGAAATTAAACACAGTATATGCTGTATGTCTCATATAAGAATAAAATGGAAAAATAGAGTAATTTATTTTTAAGAAGCATAAAAATATGTAGAAAAAGGAAATTTGTTTTTATTTCAATGATTTTATCTTTCCTTTGGCTTCTCTCTCATCCCCTACAGGGATTTAGCAGACATTTAGAAATGACTTCCAGGGCCTGTCACATTCTGAACATACTAAAAAAAGAAACATTCATACTGACCCTGATTTCCATAGGAAAGAAAATCAGACTCTCAATATCCAACCACAAAAACCACAGTATTTGACGAAAATAATTTTTCAGTAAGTGTTCTCCAGAGAACCTCTGCAGGCTTCAATGGCTGATCTCTCACGAAGCCTAATTTAAATTCAGCTGCATAAAAACTCACCTCACTGGCCCTGAAGAACATATAGCACAAGATTGTTTTTAAAGCCCTCTGATCCATAAAAAATCTCTTGAAAATCTTCTGTCTTGACCAAAGCACCCCAGAAACTTCTTTGCAGATTCAAGAAACAGAAAGAAATGCTAACAACCCCCCATACATGTTATATTGACAGTAAGCAATACATCCTATGAAGCCAATAAAACAAGCTAACAGAAATGTTACCTCCTGATCAAATTCAAAGACAGTATCAAGCTGAATAATTTAACTGCTCTGGTTTCAGCTGAAAATATGAACTTTTACTTGTGGCATTCATTTAAACTCTGAGCTTGCCTGAGTTCTGGCAAGCAGTATCATAAGGCTCTGGTGTGATGACTTGACTTAAAAATTTTAAAGTTAGTGTGTCACACTAAATTTTGAAGAAGTGCTATCTCTAAGGTGAAAATATTCATTTCTTTTCACAGTCAGTCAGGCTCAACAAGGAAGTGATAAATCCTTCCTTCAGGAACTCACGGAAGAAAACTCTTCCTACCTTATTAATTCAATACTGCTGTTTAAGACTCACAGTCTCTCCAGCTCAGCTCTATGCAATACTCTTTTCACTAATACATTCTGCAAGTGTATTTCTTCCATCATTTTTTTTCCTGGATTCTCAGTTGGATGTGTGTTGTTCCTTTTTTTTTTTTTTTATTAAGTGAAAAAATTGCAAATAGTTAACATGCACATTTTAGAACATACATGTAAAATATGCACCCACAAAACCCCGTAACTCTAAGCTTAAAAACCTCAAAACAGCAACTCAGATTCTTCTAGGGAAATAGTGAAATGCTATTTTGGGAAAAGAAAAATACGTACTTTTCAGTACTGAAATTTTTACTTGTATAGAGAAACATTTTCCTTCTTTTAGCTTTAATGTACTGCAAAATCACCTCAGGGATGAGTTTTGCTCATACTATATACCTGGATGACAATTTTTGTGGTTTGAGCTTTTTCCTTTTCAGCACTGAGAAAGATTACAAACATGATAATTTGTGATTATTTCTGGTGATAGGTGGTCCTGAATGGCTGATAATATCCCAGAAAGCTAAGGAAACAGAGACAAGTTTTGTGCACTGACATTTTATAAGTGCAAGCGGATTAATAACATTTTATCTTTTTCAGTTATTCATTAGTCTTATATGAACAAACTACATACATTTGTTTGTATCTTAAATAATTCCTACAAGGCACTCAAAATTTTAAGCGGATGTTCATGTTGCAAAAATATCATGTGTGATTAAGCATGGTTAGATACTAAGAGTATTCCTCATGTTTCCATACATCTCATTGCTTAAATGAAGAACCAACTTTTTTGCTGTGCCATGTGCACAGATACAGATGACTGGGATACCCATCTATCTGGGTGGTGAGTTTGCTTTGCAATCCATATGCACAGCATTTTCTTCCCTTGACTCTATACTCTCACATCAACACAAAATAAACCCAAGCAAACAGTAAACCCCAACCTTTCCAGATGGCTTAGTAGATTTATTCTCTTCTGTAAATAGGAAGCTATCTTCTTTACATTGCAAGTAAAGAAAATGAAAGATAAATAACTTTTCCTCCTCAATATTTGCAATTTGGGCTGATAAATCAAATAATTAATTGAATACAAGACTTTTCTAGAAATAATAACTTCCACAATTTTCAGCCTATTTTTTCTGGACCTTTTGAGAGCTGTGAAATTCTGTTTAGCTGACAAGAAAATAACCCTTTTGTTAATAGTCCAAAATTGATTTTGTAGAGTTCCAGATCTCTATTACAATGTTTTAGGGAAAATGTGTACCTTGGAAAAATACACAATTAGGCAGTTAGCAATATTCATTCTTCTTCTATGAAATTTTTCAAAGATCAAAGTAATTTATTCCAGAATATTGAGCACTTCGAGTACATACTGTGACACTTGACCCTTTCAACCAAGTTTCTGCTTGGTTTAATTAACTGAAATCATTCAGGAGTACATTTTGTTTATTTTGATTCACCTCATAGGGATCTTAAAATTGTTTATAAATAAGTAGTAGCAGAATTGACTAAAAAAATATTTACAGTAGAACTACATGCTTGCTTCAGGTGAATCAAGATCCCTGATAGTATTTTCTGTTTGAAATTGTCTGGAAAGACAGATAAACTTGGATTTTCTTTCCTCTATCTTTTTCATCCATAAATTAGCAGTGTGAATGTAATAATCAAGCATATTGTACATTTTTTTGACAAATGTCAAAAAGATGTCAATAACAGCTTTGAATAAATCTCATTGTTGTAAATGAGCATATGCCATGTATGTTGCATTTTCCCTAAACTGAGAATGTTAACTTCTGGAGAAAAGATTTTGAGAATTTAGGACTGCTCTTTATTTTATGAGTTAATTAAAAAGATGTCATTTTAAATGCCATATTAAAAATATGCCATTTTCAGAAATACCATGCTAAGAGCATCATCTTCACACTTCCATTCTAGTGAAGGATAAATGTAAGTAAAACCTGTCTCAAATCATGCACTGTATCTGTATCTTTTGATTAAATGCAAAGTTAGTTAAACTATCATTCTAAATGGTTGTTTTGTCATATCAGAGGAGCTCCAACTCTCTCCATACTAGAATTACAGTTCTTAAAGAGGTATCTTCATGCATTAATACATATGAATTTTCAGNTGCTGGCCACGCTTCTTTTGATGCAGTCCATGATGCGATTAGCCTTCTGGGCTGCCAGCGTGCACTGTTTGCTCATGTCCAGCTTCTTGTCCATCAGCACCCCCAAGTCCTTTTCTGCAGGGCTGCTCTCTATCTTCTCATCACCCAGCCTGTATTGATAGTGGGGATTGTTCTGATCCAGGTGTAGGACCCTGCACTTGGTCTTGTTGAATCTCATGAGGTTCCCCTGGACCCACCTCTCCAGCTTGTCCGGGTCCTTCTGGATGACATCTTGCCCCTCCAACTTATCAGCAGCACCCCATAGCTTGGTGTCTAAATTTTACAGATTTGTATTTTAGGATAAAATTACGTTGATTTTTTAACACCTACACTAATATTACTTGCTTTAAATCTTGAATCCAGTTTTAGTTTTCCTTTGGGTGTTTTTCAGTGTCAGTGAATACTGATTTATGGGTTTGGGGATTTTTTATTTATATATTTCAGTATTATTTCAGGATATTACACATTTAACCCTTCTATTTATTTGTAAAAGTACATTACATATAAGTAACACACTTTTCTTCAGCAGTTATCGGTATAAGGTTGTCTGAAAATCAGAAGTGATTCTTCAGTGTGATTAAAACCAGACTTCTGTGAAAATACTGAAACCAGTATTTTTATTCATTCTTCCATCTGCCACATAAAAAATTGTTTGAACACAGCCTTTCATAAAAATTAGGGAACTCATTTAAATGGTTTCACTGTATCTGTAATTACATCAGTCAGGCCTGCTTTGTGTTGTCATTCTATTTCTATATAAAATGCTTCTATAGTGTTTTTTTGAACAATGTCTAATTCTACTATAAATTTTACAAAATGGTTCTGTCACACTTTCTGTTATTCCTTTAACATATACTTTAAATCTATTCTTTTGCAGCTATTCACTGGTAAGAATTTCCATATAAGGTCTTTTGTGTCAGAATAAGCATCTGGTTCAAAAGAAAATGTGAACATGGCAGGTGGTTTTAGTTCTTTGGATGTGTTTACCTGTTTCATAAATGGCTAGTTATGAAAACGGTAGCTTGGCTTTTGAGACTGAGAGGTGCATCTTTGTAACAGTGTGAATGAAGCCTGAGGTGCACTAGCAAAAAGCATTTCCAAAGCATGTTTTCAGCCATTCCTCATGGCTTGAGCAACTAGTGACCTCTGAGCAAAAAGAACAAACAAATGAGGTGGAAAAAAAAGTCATTGGTCAACAACTAACTCAGAGTAATAAGGAAGATATGATGTGCTGTGGTCAGTACAAGTCTTATTTGTAGATAAACCAAAAAGAAAAAGCATTCCATCACCAAAGAAAGTTCTGTGATACTGTGATACTGTAAAGTATGATATGATCATTTTTAAGTGATCTTCCAGTGAAATATTTCTGAAATATGAAGGAGTTCTTAGAGTTCAGAAATATATTTCAGAATGTTTTCATATGACACTTGGTGTTTCAAGAAGCACTTAGAAAAGAAAAAAAGGTTTGGTGGATTTTGGAGGAAAGGGAGGGCTGAAGGAAAGGACAGGTTAACTTGCTTTCTTAAGGTAGCCAGATAACTTTACATAAAATCTTTAAATTTTCTAATCTTTCGGAAAACAATCTCTTTTACCAAACATAATTTATTTCAGTAGGAGCATGAAATACAAGGAGGAAAAATATTATTAATGAATTACTTTGACAGCAGATAGGAATTTATAGGAATATGTAGAATACCTCAAATATAATTAAATAGCATCGGGTTATATATATTTCCTTACTTGGAATTAAGTCTTCAATAGAATTCCTGTTCTCATGCAAATGTTGGGGTTTTTTCCACATAAGTTTAGGGCTTGGAATACTATCCCTGAGAAAAAAAATTATGAAAAAACATATCATAGAGAACACCCTCAATTTCCTTCCAAGAAGCTGATAGTTGAATATTTGGAGAACATATCACTGTTAGTTTCACCATAGTTACATGTTTCTGTTGCAGTCCTTATGCAACACAAGGCTTAAACAGCCTTGAGCCAACATACTGTGCAAGTCTTGACTATTCCTATCCAGAATTGCAGGAACTCTCTCCACTTCTTTAAACAAGAATATGTTAATGAACATCCTGAGGCTAGATCCATTTTCAGTGCCTTGTTACAAATCTCCAGAAAAATGCTAGCCATCTTGTGAACACACAAATACTCAGTAAAGAAAATAAATAGAAGAGTTGACACAAGAATGGTTACTTCTGATGTTTGACACTAAGGGAATCTTGAAAAGGGAATGGAAGATTATCTTTCCACTACAGCTCTGAAAAGCAGTGTAAGGCTTTATGAACACTATTTACCAAACATTTTAAACATAATTCAGAAATTGTTTTGAAATTGATGGCCAGGGTCCCATAGTAGACAGTGAAAAAAACGGTTCCAGGGAATATCCTATTTCATTCTAAAAGGAGTATCCAGAAGAAATGAGATCAACTACAGGATTTGCAGCATCAACTCACAGAAGCATCAGCTTGTGACAAAAATCTCTTTACTATCACTTTTAAAGTGACTAGAAATGTAAATTTTTTTGAAATAGCAAAATAAAGTAAGACCTTAGGTAATTAGAAAGCCAAGGCCTTGAATTAGACAGTAAAGCTAGTACATGAATTTTAAAATTTTAATTTTGCAGTTGCTTTGTCAGTCCATGCTGTTCTATCAATAGTACTTATTCTTTGTCAGTGGACGAGAAATATGTTTTATTACAATGTGCACAATTTCATTTTATTTTCTACTTTTCTACGATATTCATCAGTGATCCTCTTATTTCTCCTAAGTCAGGGATGATTCACGCCTCTATTTTTTATTGTCATTGCTCAGTTCTGTCACACTGGAAAAATAACTGAACTCTTCACATTCAACTACCTACCTTTTATGATCTTGTAACTCTATGGGTATTATTCTTACTGGCTAGACTATGTAGAACAATACTTGTTTTTAACAACTCCATATTATACGTTCTTTAGCATCATACCTGGACTTTGTTGTAGTTTGGCATGGTGGTGTTATTTTTGAGCTTGCAAATTCTAGTTTGAAAAGCTTCTAAAAACTTTTACTCATATGTAAATGCATATTAATAGTTCTTGGAATTTTTTGTGTCTTGCAAAGCTACTAACATTCCAGATGCCAAAACACTGTTAAGCTACCAAGCCCTAGACTTAACTTGACCCCTCTTTCTTTTCTCCAAACATATATTAAAAATATTAAAAGCTTGATGTTAATTAATTCCATTTTTAATAATTCTGCCTGTTCAGAAGGTCTACTAATGCAAAAATTCAAATAATTATGTTCTGAGGACATAACCTCAACTCTAGTGTAAGGGTTTCATTTGACTTTTTCTTTTTCCCTCAGTAGTGTTTTTAATGGATAGCTTAAAAATTGCTGACAGTAAATTAAAAATCAAGCCCTAAAAGCAGATTTTATGATATGGCAATTATCTGATTTGGCTGAAGCCTCCAGAAGAATGTGACATATTCTTCTCTTCTTTTAAAATCAGTTTAGAGGACAGGCTGCATGAGGATAAGAAGCATAGCCTTACTGTATAGAACAAGGGGGTGGGGGGGGAAATCCTTTTGTCCAAACCACTTCAGATAGATGTCTCTAAGGCTAACATGCTTTAGAATGAATTAAGCATGAATTTAAGTTACTTGTTACAGTGTCAAGCAAGGAACTGTAGCAATAATAGGACTAGAAGAAGGATGAACCTAAATCAGATGCCAAGAATTTTTAGCCTTGTCTCAAGCTATCCAACTTCTGAAGAATAAGTCAAAAATTGTAAGATAATGAGCTGAGCAAGGATGAAGAACTGCTTTCTTATGATGTTTTTTCTTCATTGTACATGCAGTAAACTTCTGAGCATTGCTTGAAAAGTGGCTTTTAACCTCAATAATAATCTCAAAAAAGATGCATTTCTAAGCCTCTGTGCTTCAGTAGTTGAGGATGATGTCTTGCGTGAGAAAGCTGATTGATGGACTCAGCAGAGTCAGTCATGTGGGTGGAACTGCTCAACTGGTTGTGTGAGCCTTGCACAGTGTTTCTCACTGTAGCTGTGCGTGACAGCTGACAAACCTGGCATTATGTAAGTTAGGGAATTCAGAGCAGAATATTCTGAGATAGGCATTACTAACCTGAGCTTTACAGATGAGCTGCTCCATGTCTTTTTAAAGCAAGCACAGGAGAAATATTCCTTAATTGTCCTATGCATGGTAATCAAATTTCCTGGTTAAAATGTATTCACCTGAAGGTCACATCTCTAGCCCTCAAATCTTGTCTCAGAGCTCTGCAATATTGTTTGTCTTCTCAGCAGAGCGCTGCTACTTTGAAGGATAAGGAAAGATTTAATTAATAATGTTATACAACTCCACAGTTAAAAAAAAACCCAACAGCTCATGACTGACAATGAGAAAGAAGATATGAGATCAAAAGAAAGTAGCAGCATCACTGCAAATTGAGTACTGAATTGCGATGTGAGGGAGGTGGTTTGTTTGTTTCCAAAATATTTGGAAATAATTGAAGAAAAGGGATTTCTGTAAGGTTATGGCGTGGTATAGCTTACCTTAAAGGAAGTAACTTTTATAGTTTAGAAATTTCAGTTTAAAACTATACTTATTGAAAAAGTGAATGCAAAATTCCCTGTCTTAATTGAGGTGTAAAGTTTCTGGGTTTTTTCTCAAATGATAGAATGGCATTTCTGTGTTTCCATAGTAATTACTTAATGCTCATGTCACTTAGCCTAGATTAGAGTTTAACTTTGTGGGTTTGAGATTTATTTTTTTTTTTCTTAAAAGTGTAATCAAAGAGAGAACTTGCATGAGATTTTATTCAAAAACAATTTGTCCTCTCTCACGAAGCTTTTTCTCAGTAGTAAGTGTTCTTTTTCAGGCATATAAAAACCCCAAAAATCTAAATTATAGTCACAGTGAGATCATCAAACCACAGTCTTTGCTCTCAATTCCCCTGTTGTCTCACTACTGACAAGAGGAATGTCTCAGTTCTCATGCCTCGCGTGCTTGCCACAGTGGCATGTGTATTCCTAAACTGTGTACTAATTTTTTCCTATTTCTGCTAGCACCAGCTCAACAACAGTGGGCAAAGAGCATTTACAGTCACTTTGTCTAGTATCTGACTCTGTAGTGAAACAGGCTATAGCTATGGCTATTTTGCTGGAGTTATACAAAGATCCTGTACAAAAGGTAATTCAGTTCAGTGTGTAAACAGGGTGATGACAGCAAATGAATAAAGCTGTTACTTCATGGCTTCTCATTTAGTCATTACTTACACTCCAGCAGAAAGATTTTTTTGAAATTCAATACACTACTTCCTGCCCTTTTGATCTAAAAGAGGAAAATGATCCCCTCTTTTCAAAAAGCCGATGTTTAAAAGAATATAGAAATTACCATTTCACAGCTGTATACTGTAAGCATGTAAATTACTGGGAGTAGTTACTGCCTTTTTGATGGAGGTAAAAATGAGAACTTTGTTTATCTGGAGACGCAGTGATTGATGAGCAATCCTGAAGGATTCCTGGTTGGGGTTTTTTGGGGTTTTTTTTGGTGGTTTTTTTTTTTCCCTTGGGTTTGGGATTTGGTTTCAGTTTTGGTTTAGGGCTTTTTTTGTTTGACTGGGGTTTTTTTGTTGTTATTCTTTTGTTTAAATGTTTTGTTTTGTTTGGTTTTGTTTTGGTTTTAAACACAGCCTTCAAATTCAGTTTTATTAGTTTTTAACAAAGCTATGCATCTCTTTACCTTAGAATTTGATCACCTAGGCTTATAACTGAATTACTTCCTGTAATTTCCAGTTGAGCATCAGATAGTTCATAGTTTCTATGAACAGCTTTTCTATCAGGAAAGCTGATATCCAAAGTGTGTTGCGTCTTTGAATATTCCCATTCATCAGATAGTGACAGATGTATTCTAAAAAAAGTTAATGACATAATTTAGATTATGTTAATTATGACCAATAAAATTACATTTGTTTGGTTTCAGAGTAAATAAACCAAAAGCAAATTCAGGAAGTATTTTAGGAAGAATTTCAGTCTTTCCAATTATATAAAAGGTAAATTAAACCAGTTCTCACTCATGGCTTTCTCAGTAGTCTCATTGTGAAGAACCTTTTCGCAAGATCNCCCAAGTGATTTTCAGACTGTGCCTGCTTTTTGCAATAAGCATCCTAGAATTAGATAGACTATTGAAAGTACAAGCTTTAAAAAAAAATCTTCCTTTGAATCAGAATTGTAGGTGATGATAGTTACAACAACAAGAGTAGTGGCTAAGAGATTTAATAAATTAATGCACACTTGTGAGTATTTCTAATATAGTAGGATTAATGGTAGTAGAGAATATGATGGGAAAGTAAGACTCATTCAAGGTTGCTTATGGCGTGGTAGTCAAGGGACAATAAGAACACTAGGAATTAGGGAGAAAGGATTCAAAATGCTGAATTTGTAATAATGCTTTTTCAGGGAAACACAGGTAACTAAAGGCCATAGATAGCTCAAAACTAGCGATAATTTTCTCTTTGTCTTCTCAAAATCAAAATTGTAATTCACTTTTTTTTCCTGCCCTCACCTGCCCAAGAGAAAGATGAAAACAGTGACATTCATCAGCACTTGATGTTTGATAAACTCACTAGCTCTTTCACTGTTGGTCTGGACTTTCTCCAGTTCTTTCATACCTATCTAGATGAAGTTGTCTGCCTCCCAGCTGAACCATAAAATGCTCCTCAAAGTAAATAAACAATACATACTTCTGTTGTGAAACTTGGTTTGAGATATACTCTGCATACACTTCACATATACTGACCGGATTGTGTATTGGCTAATATATAGTCTTAAAAATACTCAGATGCATCCTTTTCAAAATGAGGTAACTGGAAGAAAAGTAAATGATGCCACTTCTTACACACAGTTTACATCTATGGTATTTGGCCAAGTAGAGGGAATTTTAATTCTACCTCTTCTCCAGTACACATGGATTAAATATAAAATTCCTCACTTTCATAAATCTGTAGCATCTAAGCTATTGATTAGGCCTTTTTTAGGATATGTGAGGAACTCTACATCTTATCTGTTAAATACTGTTGCAGAAAAAGAGGCGTGATTTCACAAAGTCACTGGGGATTTGAGAGAGAGCAGTTTGTATGTGCTTGTGATGTTTCCTGAAGGAAACAGTTCTGGTCCCTTTTTGCAACATTATCTCCATGTTTTTTGTTTCTTTGGTTGGTTTTTATTTATAAATTTCTGAATTTACAGAATATGTTGTTACCTGGGTTTCCTGTTAGTTATTTCTTCTTCACTTCTTGTGTTGCATGTGCTTTAGTTCAAGATCCACGCATGTATCTTTAGCTGATTTCCCTGTACACTGTAGTATTTCTAGTGCATGATTTTTCTCCTGCTACTGTACTTCAGCTGGTGCAACTGATGACTTGGTAATCCCAAATTTCTAACTTGAATCAGATTTGTGAGGTTTATTTGTTTGTTTGTTTGCTTCACTGATTGGAATTAATAAGATTATTAAATAATACTTAAAATGAAGGAAAATATTGCTAAATTGAATAACATAAAGGTCTTATTTCTGGTGCAATAAAAGTACAGAATTGCAAATGTTCGTGCTTTTAGAAACTGTACTAGTGACTTGGCTTCTCTTATGCAATTATTTAGGACTACTAGTCTTCAAAAATCATTTATTTGGTAACCAGAGTTGTAACTAACTGCTTTACTCTTCCAATATTGGTAAATAGGTCTATTATGTATACAGGGCAATAGAAATCTTTCTCCTGACCTGGTCACCAAAGTCAGTTGTTGTGTTTATTATGGACAAATCCAACAGATTTTTGCAGAGTCTAAGCACTTGTCTTAGCTTAACTACAGTGGTGTAGGAGGAAGAGGAGAAAATACAAAGTTGATGAACGACAGAACTAAAGAAACTGCCCAATTTCCTGCAGATTGTTGAAATACGTTCTCCTCTTACAAGTGTCTGGGGCTGCCACCCACCCATGTTCCTCACCTGCTTGGTGAGGCAAGTTGCAGCGTGCACTGAGCTGGCTAATAGTAGGAACTGCCTTCATTTGATGAGACTTTGGATGTTTGCTCTCTAGCCAACCTGCCAGATTTCCCAGCTCTGTTGGGAAATGCCTTATCTGTAAAACTGTACTCCTCTGACAGTTTTGTTAATAAGCCATCAGATTCAGAAGTTACTGATGTGAGACAGATAGACAGCTGGAAAAGTATGTTTGCCTAAGCCAAGCTTCTTTAGAAAAATAGGCTAATGCAAAGTAAAAAGTCAAATAAAATAAAAAATGAAATCTAAACCCAGTGAAATGAGAGCAACAGAATTATCACAAGGGAAGAAAAGAGCTTAATGCTTAAGGTCCAGATCTTTCATAACAGCTGGCCCAGTAAAACACTCACTTTGAACAAGCACTGGCCTTATCTATTCATTGTATAGACTGGACAAATCAGAAAAAAAGTCCCTTTATGCTGCTCTAAGGTAGATCTAAGGTGCTGCAGGCTGATCAGTATGAAGCTGGACAGAAGCAGAAATGTTAGCAATTCTCTAACTAGGCTTTCCATTTTTAATGGCATTAAGAAAAGCATTAAGTTATAATTTCCATTGCAGCATCTTTATCCTTAAAATTTAATTCCTCAGGGGTGTAATTACAACTAATGATGTGGAAATGAGTCAGTTTGGCATTTTGTGATATTCTGGCATGGTTCAAATTTTATACATATTGCAAGATTATTTCTTTTAAATGTCTCTTTCTCCTTGTCCCCAAGACAAAGCTGTCAAACAGGATGAAGTATGTCCATCCATTAAGCCAGGATGTGTAATGTGTTTTCTCTGACTCTTCATAAATTGTTAAGCAAGAGGTGTGGAGATCAGAGTTTACTGAGGAAAACTCAGCTAGTATATTGCCCCTACAAAATGTCAAAGCTTTTTGGACTGAAGGAACTTTACCATGTGAGGCTATGGAAGGCAATTCTTTGAAAGAAGATTGACAAAACACTGTCAATGAGTCAAATGTGAAACATTAAACATTTATCTGAAAACTTTGGAGAACCTTCACTTCTTAGTTCAGCAAGAAGAGTGGTAGAATTTTTCTGTAAAGTTATTCTTTTCAGTCTTCTCAATACGGAGTCTCTAATTCAATATTCAAGTGTAGCTTTGGAACAAGACTTTAAGACTTCTGCATTAACAATGATGCATTAACAATGATGATACATTTTCCTTTAGGTTTAATTATTGTATTTTATCTTTATAAAGCTATATATATATGACTTTGTTTTATGAAAGCTTTGTCAAAAAAGCATTTGGGAAGAAAAAAATAGCACTAAAAATCTTCCTCTCTTTTTATGATGCTAGCATAGAAATTATATAGAAACTAAAGAGTGACTGTGGTATAAATTTTATAAACACATGGGAAGTCTGTTTTCTCAAAGAACAGAAAATACGAGCATGAAATATAAAGTATTACCATTACCTTCTTACATGAACGGGCTGTCTATGTGGCTTAATGGCAGAGATCATAGCAAGGTCTAAACAAGACTCAGAATGACTGCAGTCAAGAGTGCCATGCTAACATTATTATACCGTTTTAGGACTAAAACCTGTAAAAATGTGACATACCTACAGTGTTATCCTAGCCAACAGAGAAAGACTGTAACAGAATGAGATTTAAATCTAGGTATCCTGAAGTCTTGCTTAGTGTCAGACCAGAAAGCCAACGGTCATTCTCTTGAAGGAGTAAGATTCATCACACCTGAATTTAGAGATCTGCAATCTACATCTAAACTATCCATCCTATAACCCCCCCCCCTTATGTCACCAGAAATGGTGTTTTTAGGATATTTATCATCCAATTTATTTCAAATATATGTTTTCAGATACAATTAAATGAGCTCAAGAGGTATTTCTTTTCCAGTATTTGTGCCAGTATAGATACTGTCTACTTCAGAACATCTAGAAGTAAGGTTATATTGAAAGATAGATGCCTAAATTTTCTTTTGGTTAGGTGATAATCTAATTAGAACAGTCAGTATTATCTGAATAAAGTCATATATTCATTTATTAAAATCTTTAAGATTTCTCTTAAAGAGTGAGGTAACTCTAGTTTTAATGAGAACAATGAGAGCTTAAATACCAGCTCAGAAACAAGTTCCTACATTTTAAACACTTGATTCTAGCCATTTAAATTAAGGACTGATTCTCTCTACCCCAAGTCCACCACTGAGTCCCTAAACACCACATCTCCACATCTTTAAAATATCTCTAGGGATGGTGACTCTACCACTTTCCTGGGGAGCCTTTTCCAATGCTTGATAACCCTTTCGGTGAAGATATTTTCCTGATATCCAATCTAAATCTTCCCTGACACAATTTAAGACCATTTCCTCTTCTTCTATTGCTTGCCATTTAGGAGAAGAGCTCAACAGCTGCCTCAGTACAACTTCCTTTGAGGCAGCTGAAGAGAGTGAGAAGGTCTCCCCTTGCACCTCATCTTCTTCAGACTAAACAACCCTAGTTGTCTCAGTCACTCCTTGTAAGACTTATGCTCTAGACCCTTCATCGGCTTCACTGCCCTTCTGTGGACATGCTCCAGCACCTTAGTGTCCTTCTTGTAATAAGGGGCCCAAAATCAAACATAATATTTGAGGCATGGCGTCACCAGTGCCAAGTACAGGGGATGATCACTTCCCTGGTCCTGCTGGCCACACTATTTTGGATACAAACCGGAATGCTATTGGCCTTCTTGGCCACCTGGGCATACTTCTGGCTCATATTCAGCTGACTGTTGACCAACATCCCTTAGGTCCTTTTCCACAGGGCAGCTCTCCAGCCACTCTGCCCCAAGCCTGTAGCATTGCATGGGGCGGCTGCAACCCAAGTGCAGAACCAGACACTTGACTTTATTGAACGTCATACAATTGGCCTTATTGCATTGATCCAGTCTGTCCTGATCCCACTGGTAGAAATTCCCTACCCTCAAGCACATCAACACTCCTGCTCAACCTGGTGTTGTCTGCAAACTTACTGAGGGTGTACCTAATCTCTTCATGCAGATCATTGATAAAATTGTAAAATAAAACTGGGCCCAATACTAAGCCCTGGGGAACACCCCTTGTGACTGAAACACCCCTGAAAAGTGCAGATCTTTCTCAAGTCCTGTCAGGATTATGCAGATTTTTATGGCATCTCATATAACCCTGGATATTCACGGTTGGAACTAAATCAAGATTTTGTAGCTAAGTAAGATTCATTTACATTTTAGATGCTTCTGCTTAGCCAGATGAATCCCATACTGGGTGGCTTTCAATACTATTTCAAATGGAAGTCTCATAAATAGACTTTTTTAAAAGCATGGGAAGTTCAGCTCTGTGGAACTGTATCATGTGCTGGTGTCAGCAGGCATCAGTGGGCTGCAACTGCCTGGCAGTGAGAACAGAAAGGGAAAAAGAGTGAAAAAGAAGAGAGAGAGCAAAAGACAGAGAAGGAGGAGGAGGTGGAGGTGCTAGATATTCTGGTAACCCATGGAGGACCCAGGGCGGAATAATTTTTTCCCCGAAGAAATGCAGTCTGTACCAGAATCCTCTAAAGAGAAGTGTGAGAGGGAAGGAATGGCAAACTGTAACCATAACCTCCCATTCACCTGTGTCACTCAGTGTGACTAAGAGGAGTTAGAAATGAAGGAATGTAGTTATGAAATAGCACATGGGAAAGAGGGGAGGGAAAGCATTAACATTGGTTTAATATTTGTGTTTGTTTTTACTAATAGAATCTATTTTAAATGGAAATGAATTAAGTTAATTTTTCCCTAGTCAAGCCCGTTTTGCTCATGACAGTAACTGGTAAGCCATCTGCCCATTTTTATCTCAACCTACAATCTTTGTCATCATGTTTTCTTCCCTGTCTTTTTGAGGAGGGACAGAGAATGTGTGAGTGGGCAAGTGGGTGTCTGTTAGCCAAGGCTTATCCACCACAGGAAAAATGCTATTCCATGGCAGATAAACCACTGTTAGATGTACAAATAAGTGATAGAAAACTAGATTCTGAGAGTAGTTATTTGTTATTTACTGTCAAGCCTCAAGATTGTTCTTTTGTCATGGATCTCATAATATTCAATATTAATAATTTGTACAAAAAGATAATATTTTATCAAGTTTGATGTTGACACCCAGTGAAAGATTTGAAAGAAGTTTGAGTGATAGATTTAAGTCAAATAGATATCAAGAACTCAGTCAGATACTCAGAAAATAAATACATTTGATAAGGCAAAATACAAATTCTTACACTTCGAATAATTGGGTGAAAAAGTAGAAGAGGAAGTACTAGTGGGTAAGAAGTAGAAGTGAGCAAGGGAATGATGAATTACAATGAATAATAAATCAAATGTTTTTCACACTGTTGTGGAAAAGGAAAATATACTGGTTTGTACAACAGATGTATTGTCTGAAACAAAAATAACTGAATTTTCCATATGTGGCAAGTGGTAAGTCATTAGCTCCAGTTATGTATTTAATTTTTGGGACATACGTAATTCAAGGAGGATATAGGTCAATCGAAAAGAACCTAAGGAGAGAAAGAAAATGATCAGAGATCCAGAAAACATAATGTACAGAATGGATTAAGAAACTCTGCATATTTAGTTCAGATAAAAATTCTAGATGTAAAGGCCTGATGCACAGAGGAAGGGACTAAACTATTCTCCAAACCTATAGTAGACAGCACAAAGATGAATAAATTGAATTATTGTGAATAATAGAGAGATGAGACATTTTCCTGCAGAAAATTGAAGCACTCAGTTAGATTACAGAGGAAACTCAAATTTCTGTCACAAGAAATCTTCAGAAACAGTCTAGACAAGCATATGTACCAAACAAACTTGGTATATGTGTCAGGAGAACAGGGTAAATGAACTCCTGAAACTCCTGAGGTCCTTGTCAGAGGTTTAGTTGGGTTTTATTTGGGTTTTTTTGTGGGTTTTTTTTTTGGTTTTGGGTGTTTTTTTTTTAATTTTATTTTTTATTGTTAGAACCGCTACTCTTGTAAAATACTGGAAGCAGTTTGAAATGTATAAAATTATTTTTATTTTTTCTGCTCTCATAGAAATGTTAAATCATAAATATTTCCTAATAAAATTTTCTAATATACATGACATTATTAATTTCAGTGAAATAAACAAAGCCTGTGTTTATTTTTAGACTCTTCAAATACTATTTCCCCTCTAATGAGTATTTTCATTCATTGCCAAAGTTTTCTAAATATCAAGAGCACTGAATAAGTATTACTAGTCTTTGACATCAGCAAGAACTAGATGTTTTCCATTCTTCACCTCTGTTGAAAGTGACATGTAAACTTCTAATGTCTCCTTTTTCTTCTTTTAGCTTTTGGATCTGTCTCCCTGTTTGATGGAAGATAGGCAAGTTCTGGCCAGCTATGAGTCCAGAACAGAAGGATGACATTTCTTTGGAAAATCACGTCTTGTGCCATCCCCAGAGCACAGCAATATCGGTATAATTATTTATGAAAGAACTAAAAGAGACATTTTGGAAATCAATCAAAATGCTCCTTAGGCAGGCAACATGCATTATTAAAAAAAAAAATGGAATTCTAGAGAGACCTGGAAACAATTACTAATATAATTTTATGGTGTAAATGTGCTGGTGCTAGGAAAATGCTGTATTTTTCCTGCGGCTAAATAAAAACTGTTTACACCATTCATGCCAGTAGTAAATTAAAGAAATAAAATTTTGGTTTGGTTTAGTTTTTAAATTAAGTCTTTATGCTGACTTCACCTAGCAATAAGGACATCTGAAAGTAAAGCTTTCTGTGTGAGATCTAAACATACCAAGATCAGTAACCTAAAACTTCTGTTTTCACTGTGTGGCATTTTCCCATAATTTTTAATGGGAAAAGATACAAGATAAGCAATATGTACTTTTTTAACAGATGACTAAAAAAAAAGATTATTTAAGAAAAAAACATCCAAATGAAATGAGCACTGTGCTTTATCATTTCTAGAAAAGACCTTAAGGAATAAATGTTTTCTACTTAGAAAAAAACGCTGTTGTTTTTTTCCCCCAATAATTGACTAACAAATATTATTGGAGCACAAAAAATATAATAGGCAATTAAACTAGTAAATGTGTAAGATATTATATCTTATTTACTGTAACAAAAACATAAATCTCAGGCATTCTGAAAAGACAAAATGTATGTACATTTTTTAAAATTTAAATATGACATTTCACTACAAAGCAGAGTAAACCCCCCACCCCCAACAGCACTATAAAGAAAACACTAGGTATAATTGCTAAATTTCTGGTTTTGTATGGATTAGAATAATATCATTGCCTTTTCTGCTTGTAAGATTTTTCATTTTTCCTTCACGAAGAGTCTCTATGAAAGAACTAGGCTACCACTCTTTCTGAAAATTCCATTTTGGAAAACAGTTAAAGGTTAACTATTAAATCCCACCAGTTCCCAAACTGATCATTTCACAGCCCTCTTTTCAACCCTCTCCACTATAACGGCACCTTTTTTGAATTGTGGGGATCAGACCTGGGCACAATACTACAGGTGTGGCCTGACAAGTGCTGCATACTGTGGGATGATCATGCCTCTATCTCTGCTAGTAATACACCTGTGGATGTAGCCCAGGATCCAGTTTGCCCTCGTTGCTGCAGCTGCACACTGCTGTCTCCTGTTCACCTTGTGTTCAACTAACTACAACCCCAATGAAATTAATTGAAGTTCCACAGTAACATATATTTATAGATTACAACTTCAGCTGGCTGATTGTGCTTGACTCACATGACTGCATTACATTTCCCTGTGCCTGCAGTTGAAACCTTGTCAAAGACAGGAACAGGTTATGTCTGTTTGAGTAACCATTGTAGACATATTCATACAATTCAAAATGCACTACAAGAACATGTTGCATTTTAGAAAACTTTCTGAAGCTATTTCTGCATATAAATAATATAAAATTATCAAAATGACTTAAATATTGTAATATCCTTTTCCTTCCTTCAGGACTTCCCAGCTGTTGTATTTGTTTGAAAATGTTACCTCTCGCATAGTCCTTTTCCTTGCTGTTGAAAACAGGCTTATAAATAAATCATGTGAGCAAAGCAGGTTCCTGTGATTTAATTTTATTTGTCCAATCAGAGAAGGATACTATTTACTACTTGATGAAAGCACTGTCAGGGTTGAAATAAGACTCTGTGTGATTTCCATTCCGAGGATCATGACTCATATTCTACAATCAGATTTATATACCAAACAGTGTGTCTCTCCTGGTTGTGGCTGGCTGGACTAGAGATGTTAAAATATTTGTCTAGGAATACCAGAAGTAGTAGGGCAGAATACTGAAAATTAAAACCTGTAAACACAGTAACCTCAATGACATGAAATACTTTAACAGGCTTAACCAAATCGTGACAGAAAGCAATTTTTAGTTTGTTGGAGTACATAAGAAATGCCTATCTTGTCCAGAAAAAAAGTCCATTTAGTCCAGTACTCTAACAGTGATAAAAGGAAATGCTGTTTGGGAAGTGCATGCAAGCCTGGCTGTTTTGTACAGCCAGTTCCCTTCATTCCCCACAGCATCCACAATGAATGACAATGATCAGACTTGGTCTACTTTCACTGAGTCACCAGAAGATGAGTGTACTCTGCACAGCAGTGAGAGATGTGTTTCCACTGCCATAAACTCGTCCTATTCCACAAAATCATAAAGTCTCCAGCTTGGCCTCCCAGAAGAAACATGAAGGTCCCTTTACCAATTTAGCGCAGAGGGAAGTTAGACTCACTGGCTTTTAGCTTTCAGGATCTCTTTTAGATCGGGTTCTGTAAAAGTTATCTGCATGCTTTGATGTTTTCATATAGTTTATATTTGGGTTCTATTTTTAAATTCCCAACCTGGACAGTTATCTAAGACTAAAAGACTTGCAAAATAAACAGGTTTAAAAAATTTAAATTAATTATTGATTTATACAAATATATAACTAAACTCTTGGGATTTAGAACAACTTTCATTTGTTTTGGTAGGAGACTTACAAAATAGTATTTCTAAAGTTCAGAAAAATATGTAACATGTTTGTGTGAATAAATAATGGGCTTATTTTAAAAATATGTTTCTAATATATCCAATGCTCATATGACACTGGATAGTAAGATAATGGCCTTGTGCCAAAAACACCTTAATCAATTAACTAAAATATAAATATTATATTGTACAAAAGTTCCTTACATGTTTGAGAAAAATAACTGTATTTTTGCAAAGTAAACAAGTTCAGAAGTAATGAACAATTTGGTTTTAGGCCTGATCTGAACTCCTAAAAAGGAAATGTGGGATTTGCAGATATAATTCCGACTGGATAATTTTTCCTGCTGAATGCATATGGTACCATTTGTACATCTATTGTATAACTCACTTGCTGTGTCCATGGGTTACAGTTGCGGGTTCCAGAAAGTTAGAAATATACTAAATTTGTACACAATACTTGGAAATGTCCCGAAATTGCGCCAATTTTTCTGCAATAAATTAATTTTAAAATTGGGCAAATGTTAACATGATCAGTTTTGCTGAGATTTTGAAGTTTCAGAGTTATACATTCTGTGTNGTGATTTTCAGACTGTGTCTGACTGTGTTAGTTACTTGTGCAGGAAATGATCATACAATGTTTAACTGCCCAAAGATTCTTTATCTAAGTCCTTCATCTCCCAGTTTGCATGTTTCCCATCTAACTGAGAAAAAAATTTATCCTTTGCCATAGACAGTGACAACTTCCTAACTGCTTAGGCTTCTTCTCTGTTGGTTAATATTATGTATTTCTTTCTGGTTTATTGTTGTTGGTTTTTGGTTTTTTTTAATTCTACCACTGTCACAAATATCTATGTTAGCATCTTTCTCCCCTTAATTTGTTAATAAATTTTCCAGTACTTCAGCAGAGCCTTTTATCTTGGAGATCCAACTTTTCAACACTCTTATTCTCTGATGTTGTCGTAAGTTCATTCTAATTAACTACGGACTTCTCTTAACCCAGTTGCCTCACACATCCATCTAATTATACATTAAATTTTGGCTACCTTATTGGCCAGAATTTATTCAGGGCCAACAGACATCTGAAGAATTTTCGTGGAAAATCAATTACATATGCTGCTACAAAATGACAAACTTCCTCAACATTCATGGTATGAGATATATCGGGGAGTTTACTTCAGTGAGCTATTCCATACTGAATTCTAGTAACACCTGTAATTTTGCAAAGAGGAAAGAAAACAAACTAGCACACTAATACAGTTAGTGGAACAGTCTATGAAATGTGGAAGAAAATACCCAGTTATGAGTAGAACTGAAGATTCTCAGATGTAAATTACATTATGGCTTCCTTAAGAGGAATAAGTCTATCTGCAACAGTAATTTAGACACTCTAGGTGTCTAAATATAGGTATTTAAACTACTTTAATGTCTAAAGCTGGATGAGAAAATGTCATAACAACCTAATCTAACTGCATAAATGCTACCTACAAAGTTGAAAAGCTATGTAAGGAGAACATTTATATTAACAGGCACATCAAATCATATCTTTTGAAGAAAAAGAAATATGTCAGTTGGAGCCGATGTAACAGTAACAAAAACCCCCCTCTACTCTGAGTATTCCCGTTCCTGTGAACATGACAAACAAGAAAGCCCAGTCTTTTCCTTTAAGATTATTTCACTGAATTTGAAAGATGATTGTATTTGACTTTGAAAAAACTAATTCAGAAAATCAAAGAAAGCATTTCAACAGTTTATTTTCATGGTTTTGTTTTGCTTTTTTCCCCCCTCATGTTTAATAAAATGATGTCCAATGTTGAGAGATTGTCCTAGACTACTTTGACATCTGCTCTTCCACCACCACAGAGAACAGCAGAGCAGACATGTCTGAGTCTTGGAACTCTCATGTCCTCTATGTGAGAGGACACTTGGAGTACATAGAGCTCTGCCTGGAGATGGATGAATTGACATATTTTATGGGTTAGAATTAAAGAGAAGACCAACAAAGGTGGCACTATAGTGTGTGGCTGCCATAGGCCACCTGGCCAGGAAGGAAAAGTGGATAACGCCCTCTACAGACAGACAGAAGCAGCCTCACATTCACTGACTCTGGTTCTCATGAGGGACTTCAATTACCCAGGTATCTGCTGGGGGGACAAGACAGCAGGGCATAAGTAATTCAGATTTCTGAAGTACATTGGTGATAACTTTTTCCTCCAAGTAATAGAGGAGCCAAGGTTTTACTGGACCTCATACTCACCAACAAGTAGGTCTTTCTTGGGGAAGTGAACATCAAAGGCATCCATAACTGTAGTGCCCATTATATGAGTTCAGGATCCTGAGGGCAAGGAGGTGAGTGAAAAGCAAGCTCTTGACCCTAAGTTTCAGGAGAATGGACTTCAGTTTCTTCGAAGGTGTTCTTGGAAAAATCCCACAGAATAATCCCTGTAGGGAAGGGGGCCCAAAAGTGCTGATTAATATTCAAAGATTACATCCTCCAAGCTCAGAAGGGATGCATCCTATTGAATATGAAGTCAAATAAAAGCATCAGAGGCCTGTGTGGATGAACAAATAACTCCTGGCCAAACTCAAACACAAAAATAAAGCATACAGAGGGTGGAAGCAAAGATGGGTAACCTGGAAGGCATACAGAAAGATAATTCCAGCACGCAGGGATTAAGATAGGAAAACCAAAGCCCAAATGGAATTATATCTGACCAAGGATGTCAACAAAAATTAAAAGGACTTCAGTAAAAATACAGGCAACAAAAGGAAGATGAGGGAAAAATATGGGCCAAGACAGGGAACCTTATTACACAGGACATAGAAAAGGTCTTTTTGCCTCAGTCTTATCCTTAGATATTCAAAAGTTGCCTAAACACAGTCCTGAGGAACTGGGTCTAGGTTGCCTTGCCTGAAGAGAATGATTGGATCAGGTGACCTCCAAAGGTCCCTTCCAAACAACCATTTAGTTAGATTCTGTGTATCTATCAAAAGGTACCTCTTCTGTTGTGACAGCAGTATTACATAAAGGAGTCTTATCTTCTGCCTTTCCCTCCACTTGCAAAAAAAAAAGAAATCTCCTTTCTTGGACACCATGCTACTGAAGTATTCAATTTCCTGACAAATTGCAGGACTTAACAATCAACCCATGTTTTTTTCCTTTCCCACTCCAAAAAAATGAGAAAAAAATCATATAGGTGAGGGCAGCCAAACAGTGGAAGAATTTGGGAGTATTTTATTTATCGATATTTCCATGTATGCAATATTTTTAATGCCAGAACTTAAAAATTACTGTATTTCCTTTCATATATATTTAGAACATCATCAAAAGGTAATTTTGATTCAGGCAAGATCATTTTTTTCAATTATAAACACATTGTAGAACAGAATGAAAATAAAATCCATATTGTTTTTATTTTAAAAGAGTGAACATAAGTTGGAGTTCCTTTTGAATCCTTTTTGTCCTTTCAAAGATATATTTAGCCCTAGTCAAAAGGTCAATCATGATAAAAAGCATGAAAACAGTTGCATTAATTCAAAGTTTCAGATGGATGAACAAGACTCATAACGGCAAAAATCAAGAATAATCATTAATGTCATAGTCTTATATACAACCACTACCTGCTTTGTATACTTGTGTATATCATTATTTGTCTTGGTTTCTGTACTGGTGCTGCATCTCTTGTCCAAAGAGTTATAATTTTGTATTGCCTTAGACTGTCCTATGAGTGTTACAACAATGTATTGAAAGCATATTAGCAAACATTAACAAGACAATCACAATATACTTGTTTTTTAGCAAGTTTTCTTCAGTAACCAAAAATGCACTGAAATATGAAAGAAAGAAATAAAAAGTTTATATCAAACTTCTTCAAGTTGCAAAAAGAATTCTTTCACATCTGGGGACACTTAAAAAATACCCTCTGAAAACTGTGAACAGAAAAGTATGTTCAAATATTCTGGACAAACCTGCAAATGTTAGACTGGCTACTCACTTTAAATAGATTGTCTGAGCTCTATTTCCTTCTGTTCACTAGTACTGTTAGTCACCATGTTCTTCGTGCTGTTTTCACTTGCTTCCCTGCTGCTACGTTTTGATCTTTGCTTCCTGTCTCTCTCCCCTGCTGTTTTTTTTTAACTTTTCAACAGTGTTCTGCTTTTTGTTTGATGAGCAGTGAAAACTGCAAGATTCTTGACCTCTAAAGAACATGCAGAACTTCAGAAATCAAGGATCTCGTAAATTGTACTTGGCTGCTGGAACACGGAATACTGTTAAACATCAAGGGTGACTAATCTTAAAAAAAAAAAGGTGTATATAAAAGATCTTATGCTGCATTGTTGTGCATGGAGTAACTTCAGACTCTGGCATTCATTAGTGCATGCATTCCTGGCACAGCTTGTTTGTTTTGAATTTTGCAGAACAAAAGCAATCTCTAGTTAAAGACTGAAGTAGTTTTTTCCCCCAATTACAAAACTGTTGGAAGTAAGGGTTTATCATTTACAGTATCCAAATTATTACTACTTTCTTTTTCCTTTCCCCATTTGGACAATAAAAGTGGAACATTATGCACAACAAATGGTAGTGATTTCATGATTAACATGCATGATCCCTGTGCATTGAATAACGTAAAGATTCTATTTTTCTAAAAGCCTGCCAAGCATGTCAGAACATACAATTTCTCATTGTTGGTATATGGGAATTCTGCTATATCTTGTATTCTATGGTATGCAGTACTCAAATCAAACAGACATGTTAATTGGTTTAGCACATGCATGTGAAAAAATAATTTATGGAATGGTAGCTAAAGGTAGTGTGCACATCTGTAGAGAAAAGCATTAAGTTCTTTTGAAACTGTCTTTACCTAATGCTTGGTCACTTGGTTCACTTTGTTCCTGAAATGTCAGTGAAAACTCAGTAAAATCAGTAAAATTCATACTGGTAACTATGAAGCAAAAAGCTTTCCTATCAACAGTTTACTTATTATCAAGTATAGGAACATTATTAATATACTCAGAAATTATGTACCGAATAGCAGTTCAAACCTCCAAAATATTTTAAAATTCTTTATTCTCATGCAGCAGCGAATCAGCCGCAAGTTGGATGTGTGCAGCTTTCACTTCTAGAACAATCTTATTTGCTTATATAATTTTCTGCTCTTGACAGTATACTTTTCAGAGCTCTGAGTGTATTAATAGGACTTAGCCAGCCTTGATAGCAGCTTCAGCACTCCATTTAAACTCAGATCTGGCCACCCAGACCTTGCCCGAGCCCTGCTGTAAACAGGTCTATAGCCAATAGTCTTATTTTTCTAATCAGAAATAAAAGTTAGGATGCTTGTGGGTTTCCAAATGCTTGGTAGGGAAAAAAGTACAGTTCAATGTTTAGCATATAATTCTAGTACAATCTGAGCAGAATGGCAAATGTGAGATATGAAACTATCAAGAAATGGAAGATTCTAAGGCCACCTAAGCCATCCTAAGGCTGGGATACAGTTTAGATTCAACAAGGGCAAGTGCAGAGTCCTGCACCTAGGGAGGAGTAGCCCCATACATCAGTACAGGTTAGGGGTAAACCTTCTGGAAAACAGTTCCACAGAGAAGGACCTGGGAGTCTGAGTTAACAAGTTAACCATGAGCCAGAAGAGTGCTCTTGTGGCCAAGGAGGCCAATAGTATCCTGGGGTGCGTTAAGAAAAGTGTGACCAGCAGGTGGAGGGAGCCTTTCCTGCCCATCTACTCTGCCCTATATAGGCCACATCTGGAGTACTGTATCCAATTCTGGGCTCCCCAGTTCAAGAGAGACAAAGAATTACTGGAATGAGGCCAGAGGAGGGCTACAAAGATGATTTAGGGGACTGGAGCACCTCTCTTATGAGGAAAGGTTGAGGGACTGGGGACTGTTTAGCCTAGAGAAGAGAAGTCTGAGAGAGGATCTCTAAGTCTAGCAGATCTAGTGGGATTCATCCAAGGGTGCTAAAAGAGCTGGCTGATGTCATTATGAGTCCTCTCTCAATGATTTTTCAACAGTCTTGGGAATCTGGAGAGGTCCCAGTTGACAGAAAGCTGTAAAAAGCTGTCATTTTCAAGAAGGGCAACAGGGATGACACTGGTAACTACAGGCCTCTAAGTCTCACTTTTGTGCCTGGTAAAATTATGGAGAAGATTATTTTGTTATAGTTAGTGATTATACCATAATATTATAATTAATGATCATACCAGGCTTACACAGTAGCAGAAAGCATGACTTTTAATCATCAGTGTTGTGCTATAGAAAGAAGCTTGTTACTGTTCTATACAATCTTTTCTTTACAGTACTCAGAACATGGATTCTCATTAAAAAACATTTTACTGTGCCTTAGCTAATGCTACCAGAATTTTCTCTGAGATGTGGCTTAAGTCAGTTTGGGAACTATATAGTGTAAACATGTGAACATACTGCCTTATTTGAAACTGATATGTGAAAAAAAGAAAGCACAACACCTAAATCACAGAGGTTGATGGAAGGAACTGAAAGCAAAATTCAGCATACACAAAGACCAAACATTTCAGTAGTTCTTCATAACATAGCCATAATTTTAGCCACTTGTTTTCTTTTAAAAACAAGATTATATATATATATGCCTATATATTATATATATATATATATATGCCTATATATTTTCTATATGTTTTCTTAAATTAAACTAAAAATATATATATCCTTTCTGACCAGTTAAATTTTCTTGTAAATTTTTTTAACACCAGTGGAAATTAAAAAGCAACAAGGATATACTTTATCTATTTTTTAGAAGTATTTTTAAGAAGTATTTTTTAGAAGAATTTAGTTCTTTTCCATTCCATAAACAGAACAGTATCAAAGGGCAGAGTGTTAATATCTTAATGATATTACATCCCTGATTATTACTTTTTATGTTTTATTTATTTAATACCTCTTGATCAGTGGTTCTAAAATATTAACTATAACCAAAAGGTTCATTTTTCTGTTACTGAAAGTAGTGAGGTTAGTGTTACTACTCTGAGAGATAGGCCAGACTGCACAGCCAGAGGAAGAATGAGTGCCTCTGCTTGATGAAAACCATGGGGAACACTGATCATTCTGACCATCTCTTTTTGACATCTAGCAGTCGCTATTGTATGTTTGCTAATGAATGCTTTTTCAGACTGATCACTTGGAGCTGCTGAAAGTAAAGACAGCTGCCATTTTTATGCTTATGTGGTCTTAGACAAAACTCTCTCTGTTGTTCACTTGACAGAGCAAAATACAGCTCATCTTACTGCAGAGAGCCTGGGACCAGACTTTCAACATCAAGACTTTTTGGCAGACAATAACTTTTCCGTGATCAAAGCATACAGGAGAGGTAGTAGCTACATTCAAGTTCATGTTCACTCTCCTTTGCAGACAATGGAAAGGAAGAAACACATTTAGTCCAAGGACTAATTTTACAAATTTGAATCTTACTAAATTACGTAATTTCTAATCAAAGATGTAAGTTGCAGCATTTGCTTAAGTTCCCATCTTACCACTCAGTATACTAACAGATGTTTCTCTCTGAGGCTTCCTTTTAATATTTTATTCCCAGTATGACTTTTCAAACATTCATTTTTGATAGATCCTTTTGTTTTTTTCTTACCTATACAACAAGTTAAACTATTGGAATTCATTTATGAATGGATATATTGTTTCATAGTTTTCAGCACCCTTGAAGCAAGCTAATGAAAAATTGTAATCATGTAAAATTTCAAACATTAATATTTGAATCCTTTGTATTTTTATTTGTAGTTTTAAAATAATGAATCACTATTAGGATTCCCAAAGACATTTAATGATTTTAAGCAAGCTATGGCTACTCGTCTTCAGAATGTGTCTGAGGAACTCACAGTTTTCCTAACATGGGAATTTCTTGTTTGTTGCTTTTATTGCCATCATTATTTAAAAAAAAAAAGTACAAAAAGTGTGGTGGGTTTTATTTATTTTATTTTATAAAAGGAAAATAGTCAGAGAAGACTGAATTCTGACTTTAAAAATTTCACAAATAAGTAAGTGAATAAATAAAAATCTGAAAATCTATTGGGATCTTTATTTTTAATCTTCCTGTATGTCATCTACGTATCTACTCTTATTTGGAAAAGCGGCAAGAATTAGTGCAGAGGGGTCTACAGACTTCAGGAGCTTTAGAAAACATCCAGGCAGCTAAGCAGACTCAAATCACTCAGGTAACAAGAAGTTTAGTATATAGCAAAGAGATGACAAAAAAAAAAAAAAGTTAGAAATCTAGACTGAAATATGCTTCACCCTGAGACAGTCTAGCCTATCAATTACCCTTACAAATTCATTGCCCTAAGCACCTGGCTGAGACAAGGCGGGAGTGTCCTTCCTTTTCACTTACAGATCTCTCGGCTGTGTTGGCAGCTATGTAACAAATGATGACACTGAAATGCCAGATATAGAAAATTCCTTAGCAGAAGTTTCAAATTCAATTGAAATCACACCACTGCTTTAAAAAAAAAAAAAAAA
>VWZO01002778.1:0-45069 GCA_013396975.1 Bucco capensis | reverse complement strand
AGTTGATACTCAATAAATCCCAATTTTCTCTATTAAAAGAAAAAAAAATCAAAAATACTAAATATTGTAGGACTTAGACTAGGAATGAAAACATTCTCTGTTGATATTTGAAGCTGATACTATTGCCCTCAGCAGCAAGCTATTACTAACCTTAGGTAAATCGTCATTAAACTATCAAGTAAAGCAAGTTTTAACACTCAGCTTTGAATCTTGGAAAGATTTTTGGAGTTTCTTGTTTTCTTTCCCCTTTATAACAAAACATTCTTAAACTTGGCTTGAAACCACATTAATCTCTGCAATAGTTATTTGAAGTTGCATAACAGATGTGTTTCTGTCCACGTAGTTTTACAGAGATGGATGGTACGGGCCTCACCTGCTGGGGATGGGATGACACCATCAGGATGGAGTCACTTTGCATTTTTAATAACAGAATAGTACTTATGTAATAACAAATGTGTAGATCCAGAAGAAAATCAGATAATTTGTATGTATGGCTAGGCTTCCCGAACCAAGATGCAGGGAGGGCTCCACCCACGCTCCTCATCAGCGCCTTTTACAAGTGCGCTGATAAAAGGATAGCGGATAGCACCCTTGAGCCTGTGCAATGGATTTTTTTTAGGTGAGACACAGCATGCACAGAGCTGGACCCACCCTTTAGTCCTAAGGTTCATCTGCCAGGGCCTAGCAAGCTTGGATGCTGGCAGCCAAGTCCTTAGGACGTAGGTTTTATTAAAGTGTCCTTCTCTTAGATGGAAGGCCTTCCAGGGCTAAACAAGCTCCATCTGCCCAGGTTTGGAATTAGAGTTGTCCTTCTCCTAGGATGACTGCCAGAAGGCTAATGAGCACATCCTACCCATACAAGGATTATAGAAACATGGGTTTCACTTCCCACACTTTACCGTGGGCAATGAGTTTAATGCTCCCTCTGCTGTCGGCACAGTTATCGCACCAGGGGCCACAGAAGACCCCAAGTGATTTTCAGACTGTGCCTGAAATCAGATAATTTACTGGAATTGAGAAAGCAGCTGGGACCTTTGGCAAATGTTGCTATGCTTGCTTGCCATTGAGTGTTTATTCTAAAAGCATCTGTAGCACTGCAGGCAACATTTTTTTCTGAGTGAAGAGCCCTGTGTGTTAGGAGTTGAGTACCTCACATTTCCTTCAAAAACAGCATGAACACTTTCCTGATTTTGAATATTTTCCCTTATTGTCTTGTGAATGAGTCAGAAGATATAATAAAACATATATGCTATATGTTCTTCCGTTTAGAAATGTAAACTGAGTATTGCATGAAAAACAGTTTGAGATTCCCATGCTGATGCTCAACTCAAGTAGTATGTCATCCAAGTTCTGTTTCTCTTCTGGAACAAAAGAAAATCTCTTCAATGTTACTTTGCAGTTAATATGAATTTGTCTTCCTCAAGATTTTTTTTTTTAAATATTCAACATGTTTTACTAATTTGTATGCTAATTCAGAAAAAAAATGCATAAGGAAAGCTATAAAGAGAGTCATTATTTTTCTTCTGCTGATTTCTGTTGTCTTTCTGCATTCCAGCCCAATACTTAAATAAGTACTGAAGAACATCTATTGTAAGGGGGAACAATCTATCTTCAAAAGCGTTGATCCTGTTGGAATAAAGAACAACTGAAAATAAAGAACAACTGCAAATAAAGTGACCATATAGTTGAATACCGTGTTATTCCTAGGTTTGATACTAACTGTATATATGACTCAAGTTAATTTAGGTTCTGAAACAATTTTCAGGTGGATTTCTTGACTTACTATCGTTCATATAATAACGCTGATCTAGTAATTAATACATGTATATACCTGCAACAGTAGTTGAAGACAGCACAGATCTCTCTCATTTCTCTGTTAAAGAAAACATTAAATCAAATCCATTCATCTCTTTTATGTAATAAAGACTTCTCAGCAAGGGTAATATTTTCTTATCTCAGGAATCAGTATTCAAATGGTTAATGTGCATCAATAATTTTCATATACAAAGCATGTATTCTCTATATTCCCACTCCCAAATAGCTTTTTTTTTTTTTCAAAAATACCAAATATTCACAACCAACAACTTCCTTAAAGAGATGGTGAGTTAATTTTTCAGTAAGAAGGGAAGACTGAAGAAAATGAATGACTGAAAGTATTAGCCACTTTATATTGCTCAAAAAATTGCTTTTGTTCCAACATAATTTTAAAAGCACTTTAAGGTAGTTTTCCATGAATATAAAAATTAAGAAACATACTATTCTCTGCACATTACTTAAAAAAATAAATGTATAAAATATGGTATTACATTGTTCGTTGTTTTGTCCTACTGACTGTGTTTCTGTTTTCCTTATGCATAATTCACAGACCCATAAAACTTTTCTAGTTGTCATCTATGCTCCAGATACTGCTCTCATGGTCATCTTCAGTTCAGGAGGACTTAGAGCTTTTTCTTCATCAGATTTAAGGAACATCACACTGTCCCTTGATGGTCTTTAATTTGCAGTTATTTCACATGAAATACTGTACTGACTCACAGTTCTTCTAAATTTAATCAAACATCAAGGCATCTTTTGACCTTTGAAAAAAGTTCTATTTCTCGATATCACACTTCAGACAGAATGAAAAAGAACATAAGTAAAAAGATCGAGATTCATAATTTCCCTGAAATTGTTTTATCTTAATTTTTGGATAGAGGAAGAAGATTGACAGCCTCTTAACCAAAATTTTATTCTCATTCTATGACTAGGTTATTAAAGTCTGACATAAATAAGTTTCTTATGAGCATACATGCTCCTGTTCCTCTTCAGAAACTTCACAAAGAAAATGAATATCAAAAAATATCAGTTTTGATCTAATATTTTAATTGGTGTATTTAACAAAGATATTACAGAGAAACCATTTTTGGGACTGTTTTCCAGCTAATCTCCAAACTGCAAGTCTTACATTTCCGTGTCTACCATTCTTCACTTCAAGAGCTTCTAGTCCCTACCCAAGTGTAGACAAGATTCCTGGAATGTGAAAGGCATTGTGCAGTAGCGAAGCACCTGTTGATATTCCAGAACAGAGACTCAGCAAAGTGTTGGGGTTTTTTTTACATATAAAATACGTATCATGTGATTACATTGATCATGCTTTGGCATCAAAAATGAACAAAGGGTTTGGTGCATAAACTATTCACGAGCTCTTTTTTAGAGGCTGTCAATAACTGACAGTGATCATGTTTCACTACTAATCAAACATTTGAAGAAGGAAAAGTTGTCCTTTACCAACAGCTGTTCTTCTTCAAAATATGTATATATATTTCTTCCTGTTCTCTTTCTAAAATGTGGGACTTTCTAGCTGGTAGTAACTACATGTGGACCACACACAAAGGGGATAAAGCCTCAAATGCAGACCTGAGAATAATGTTAGTTAAAAAAAACGTTGAACTAACACTTTTTATGTATAAATAACCACAAGTGTAACTTAGATTCTATTCACAGCATTTCAGTTCGTGAGCTCTGATGACACTGCCAGCCAGATTGGCAACTAACATGAAATATGACTGTTTAGGGTATGTGCATAGTTACCCCTTGAGACCTGTCTTGTAGCAATTAAATTCATTCTTAAATTAATGGTAAATTTCACTCAGTACTGACAATTAGTTAAGAAAGGCCAACCTAACAACTGAGGTTAAATCAAAGAAATACAGCAGAGCAAAATCATCTTTGCTTTTTTAATACAGATTAAAAAATACCTGCCTTTTCTTGTAAAGTCCTTAATAGTAAGTCACATCAACAGTGAAAATAGTAGCTCTGAAACAAGAAAATCTAATCTTTTTCTCAAAAAAAATTTCTCATAATTAACTTCTCTCCCTTTTGAAGGAGAGCAGGGGCTAGTCGGTAGAGGAAATGTGTATGGGAAGCCCTCTTTTTCCATTATGTAATTTCACAGCAATGAAAAGTTGTGTGCCTATTTCACTGGAAATCATAAAATCTAGTCTGATGAGTCCAATGCTCTTCCTCATGTTATACCACTCAAGTATCTTCTTCTCTGTTAATACAGTGTTCAAATACACAGTTATTCCTTACTCGAGAAACGCTTTTTCTCTGAAGGATATTAATTGCAGTAGAATTATTTTTCTTATTAAAATCCCTGGTGATCTAATAAAACAAATCAGTATTTTATACATTTTAGCCTCCACGTTCCTATTTGTTTTATCCCGATTGTAAGTATATTAGGACAAAATTTTTTAAAACTAGGTTTTTCTTTGCTTTTTATTACCTAACTGGAGATATCTTAAGAAACCAAACAAATAAACAAACAAAACCTCCCCAAAACTACCTTAACATTCAGAAATTCATCAGGAAAATAAACTATATTGAAAGTTAAGGTTGGATAATGAAAGTCTGTAGAATTAAATGGAATAGACTTCTTACATTGTTACTTCCAGACATTATTTATAATGGTTTATTTTGAAAGTTTTGAAGTTGAAACGCACTTTATCATCTTACACCGTGTGTTACCATGAAGTAAACTATATAGTCTGTTATACAAACTAGCTAAAACAAAACTCTTATTGTTAACAAATTCCCAGGAGATAGCGCAGCTATTCTACAACGTGATTTTCTTTATTCAGCTAAAATTTGCAAGAAATTGAACGTAACTAAAAATATTTCTATGTTTTTCACAATGTTTACCTGTCTTGAAGGAGTGAAGATAAAATATAGTTCAGACATGTCTCCCTCATTGTTTTCAAAGAGTTTAATTTGCAGTTGACCTTTTGTTGATTCATAATGAGGCATTTAGAAATGCTTTAAGTCTTGCAAAAAAGGAAATGAACCAGTATGCAATGTAATGATAATGTTCATGAGAAACACCAGCTATTGCTTAAAAACAGGAGCTGATTTACAAGGAATAATATAGAAAAGATCTCATGAACCCATGTAACTTTTATATTACTGTCTCTACCTCATTTTACTACAGTTGCCACTGACAGAGATTTGCAAATGAGAAGAGAGTCGTATGTCCTCTCCATATTCCTCTCAGAAAAACCTGAATTTTGCATCTGGTTTTGAATGGATGACAACAGGCAGAGGTTTAAAGAATTCGTATGAAAATTTAATAGAGAAATATACAATCATTTTCTATTATTACACGTGATTAATTTCAGACCTTAGTTTCTCAGTACAAGCTCCTTAAAGAGAGAAATTAAAAGTTTTTGTTTGTTTGTTTGTTTTTTTCCCTAGTAAAATCAAAATATTTTCCACCTCTGCTACCAGAGAAGAGAGAGGTTGTAAGGTACACTGCGATCAAGAGAAATGTGTTACCCTCTTCAACATAAGCAGAAGTGGCTGGATTACAATACATTTTCTCTTAGTAGAGAAAATATGGTCCAAAATCAAACAGATATTGACTGTTTATATTTTAAGATACTGAAATATTGTGACTTTCTTGAAAATTATTCACCTAAAGCTGAAATTTTATTTACACAAAAGGGTTTGGCTTTCACTAAGTTTTACTTTGACGGAAATGAATTATGTTTAAACATGCTAATTCTTGCTATGAATTAACTACTCAGGTAATGTAGATATTGCAAGTCTACTTCACTGACAAGTTTACAGTAAATGAAATGAAAGCAGACTATTTGTTTGAGAAAATAAATACTTCGCATTTGTCTTAGCAGTCTTCCAGTTACCATCGATTCTGATTACATTTTCCATAGATTAAATGATAAGTATACCTGCCTTCCCATCTGCTGAATTGACTGCAAGTTACCTGCTTAAATGCTGGCAGAGAGCATAAATTAGGCCATTTGTCACTGTATGTGTGTAAAATAAAATAAAAAAAAAAAACCCAAACCAAACAACCCCCCCCAACATTCTGACATTTCTACATATAGAAAACTGCTGCAAAGGAAGAGCCAAAGAGGTTACATCTCTGTGTTTGGCAAGATCATATGGGGAAAACTTTGAAAAAACTCAAGATCAAAAATCTATAATTCTACCATGTTTAAACCATTCATCCAGATTTTGAGAAGAGTGAAATTGGAAAGCATCCAGTTTATCCTTTCCTTTTTCTTATTTGTCTCCCGCCAGGGCAATCACAGCAGCAAATTACTTCCTCTCTCTGAGAACAGAAGGCAGTAAATTTTCCTTAACCCTTCCTTCCCAATACAATAAAGAAGGCCTCCCAAGCTATTAAAATTACTAAGAAGAACACTTGCAAAACTGGGCACAATCTGAACATTTCCCTCACAGAATATGCATCTAGAAATTACAATTTTCAAATAATTCTATAAGAGATATTCTCTGTCTCTCTAACATAAAGCTGCATGGTATATATTTGAGAGCACCTATTTCTGCAATTTATAATTTGCACATGTTGAAATTTTTATTAGATATATTTTAGTAAAAAAACAATTCAGAGTGCCCTTCATAGCTGAAAATTCATATGCATATGGAAATTTGTAACAGAAAAACACTAGATAATTGAGAAGTTGACAACATTAAGCCCAAAGATCTTTTTTCTTGTTGTTACAAAACATTTTCTGCAATCTTCACAAGTATTTTCAAAGAGATTTAAGGTAGAATTTAGAATTCTGGAAGTCACTAGTTATGTCTTCAGTACCATGAGAAACTATATGATAAATATCTACTTAAAGATTAATTTTTCTTTTCCAGTTCTTTAACATTTGAAAAAGGTTCCTTCTGGGTAAATTAAACATTTACTTTAGCCTTCCTAAATACATATCTTCTCTGCTGCTTCTTCACATAAATAAGCAATAGATTATTTAGTATCAAGACATGCAATTATTAGCTTGGAGTTAGCAAATCCCCTGGCTACCCCAGCACAGACATATTTATCCCCCCAAATCCTGTTTAGTAATCCACTGGTGTGACATACAATCAACTGTATGATGTTGTCCTTTTTAACCATTATTTAACTCAAAGCTACACACTCAACAACTGAAGACTCAGAAGGTGAAAAATGGGCAGATTGCAGTAGACTTCTCCTTCAGGCCTCTAAAATGAAAAAGACCTGCCATCTTGTTCAAGTCCCTGCCGGGAAGAAGGAATAAAAAAAAAAAAAAGCNAAAAAAAAAAAAAAAAAAAAGGAAAGGGAAGAAGGAAAAGAAGTGTAAGAACAAAGATTTTTCCTGAGATGGAATGTCATCTTTTTTTTTTGGACACTTCATTGGCATTCCCTTTAGGATCATATCTATCAGCCTCCCATTTCAGAAATCTGACAGAAAGAAAAAGTAGTAAAGAAGAACAGGCTTACAAGTTTCAGAGAATTATCAGGCATACAAAACTAGAGAGGTAGTGAAAGTAAATGTCTTTTCTATGCCAGGGAGCAAACCCAACAATTTAGGTTGGAAGAATCCTCTGGAGATCATGTAGACCAACAACTGAAAAAGAAAATGGCTTATCAGAGTTTCACAGCAACCTGAAATTGAAAGAAAGAGGTGCTCAGTATTTAAAAAAGTAGTGAAAATGAACAAAAATAAGGAAAAATGTGGCTGGTATAAAAGTAGCACTAGTGATTGTAGATGGTGTATCGCAGGATATGTAGAAATATGCTCCCTTTGAAGTAACTAGCAGATTAAATCTTGTCAAATAGGACCTGCAAATGGACTTAAATGAACAATTAACACAAGGAACATGAATAAAACACTACAAACCTTTTTCAGTTTCTAGAATTGTGCTAACTTATGTTTGTAATAACTGGACTGCTGCTTTCCGAAAAAAAGGAAAAGAAAGGCAGTTGGTAGGAGGAAGAAATATGTGGAAAAACATATAGTAAGGTGGGCCCTGGGCCGAGGGAGCTGCACCCATCAGAGGCACCCTGCTCGTCCTGCCTGAGACTGTACGGCAGAGATCTTCACTACAATGCCCACTACCTCATCTTCAGGAAGACCAGTGCAGTCAGCAAGGGAGCTCTGGAAACCTGGACAGGGACATGTAATACCAGAGAAGGGTGGTTGGTCTCAGTGACATCCCTTGTGTAACACAGGAAAAGGTATCAGTAACAAAGGATTTCTGTAGTACTTTGGAATGTAATTGTCAATATTTTTTGTAACTAAGTAATGGTAATCGCTGTATTTTGATTTGAATGTTAAATATTTGACTCCATACAGATGAAATGTGGATGGTTTTGTCAATAACAGAAAATAATATTTAAAATGTGACAGTATTCTGAAATTCTCTACATTGAAGAACATGACAGTCTACTGTATTGTATTCTAGAAGTTCTGCGTAAGGACATGATGAAAAAAGAGAATAAGACAGACAGAAAAGTCTAATTGAACAGTTACATTTTTATTTGGGTAAAAACAAGGGTAGAAGAAAAGAAGCATGAAAAAATTATTTTTTTTCTTTTTCACATTCTCATTTTCACATCTAAAAATAGTCCAGGTCTGCTGGGGAAAACCAGAATAGACAGAATGAAGCAAAAATGTTTTGAACATGTTTTTCAAAATACTGTGACATATGGATAATTGGCTAGCAAATGAGTAATAGGAAAACTAGAAAGCTGGAAATAGGTAGCCTTATTCATACAAAATGTACTTCTAAATAATTGTTCTCCTTTGAAATTGCACCATATAGCAAATCAGTCAGGCTGGAAAACTGAATAAAGAGACAACAACAACAACAACAACAAAACAAAACAGGAAAATCAGAACAATTCTAATGAATCAAAGAATTTATTTTTTAAAGAAGCATATTATATTTTAATCATTGTCCATCCACCAGTTAATTCAACTCAGCTATATTTACAAGTCTGTGTGTTTGAAAACTGTGACCCTGTATTTGATTTGTTTATGTCATAATACTTATATTTTAAAGTAATATAAAGGCTGCTCTTCAGAAGAAATTATATGTCTGATCAAACTAAACAGTTTTCCATATTACACTTTGGCATCATAACATGAAAAATAAAAATACTATTTTTAGATTAGCTTCTTATTTAGAAAAGTCTAAACACATCTTCTCCAGGTATTTAAAATTCTAATTTCCTCTCCTGACTGCATAACTGTAAAATTTTAAACTAACAAGACAAAGTTATAAAGAAAAGTATTCCTCGGGTCCATGTTCAACAAAACTTTAAAGTCATGCCTAGCTTTTTGCCATATGTATTTGCCCAAAAAATTACGTTAATTGGATTTAAGTAAATGTTTGATTTCTTGGGTGAATCAGAGCCTTTAATCAGTATTTAGATTTCATTTCTAAGGCCCTAACTCTAAAGGAAATCCAAGGTCACCTGTATGCAATTAACATACTTTTGTGGATTCTTAGCTCAGTGTTACAACTGAGTGGATAGACCTGGCCACCTCCTGGGATCTTAAAGGAGGATTTTGTAGAGTCCAGTGAGAGAATCACTTATTTCTGTCAAATAGGGACTAAAAATGACTGTCTTCTGTGACTAAAACCATGAAAAATGATTTTCATTCAGAAACCTTGAATGTATTTGATCAAGCTGTATCAGTAGACATATGCACATCACAAAGAGTTGCCTCTTCCAATGGTTTCTAGTGATTTCAGAAACATAATTATTTTCAAAATATATTTTCCTCTGAGCAAATTAAACTTTAAAAGCACTGGAAAGAGGTGCTCAGCCAAGAGAAATTATGCTTATTTTCAAGGTTTCTCATCAATGAACTTTAGTGCCCTTTGTGGGAGAGGGATTAGTACTGAGCAAGGGTGGCAAAAACTCTAAGTGTAATAATGGGAATCACCATCATTACTGGATAATGGGAACCCCCTATGCAGAATTTCAAAGACCCTTGCTCTGCTCAAGCTACACCAGCTACCCTAAAAGTATACCACCTTTGCCTAAGTAGCAGCAGCCACCAAAGCTTGTTTTTCCAGTATTCTGATGCTGACAAAAAAGACCCATGATATTATCGTGGCACATAGCTGAAGGCATAGGTCTATTTTGTTTTGGATATGATCCTGTCCTGGTGATCCCCTAAAAAGTTTCCTCTTTGGTATTACAGTGCTTCTTGCTTCTGTATCTCATCACAACAAGATCTAACTGGGACCTTAAAGAGGATTTAACAAAAAAAACAATAAACTCAAATACATTTGAATTTTGTAAGCTAGGCTTCAATAAACCATTGACTAGAAGTAGACAGCTTCATAAAAACGTGCTTAAAAAGAAAAACAACAAAAAAAAATTAAGGAATGTTTTTCCTTTTTTCATTGCCACTTCTTGGGGCAGATGATTTTCTCTTCACTCGTTTTCTATCCAAAATGCTTTTTTCCTCCTACATTTGAGTCTCAGATTATGTCATCTTTCTTCACTGTTTCCTCACTGGCAGTATTTCTCACCTGTAGAGTCATCTTTGCTTCAGAAGTTTCTTCCCCATCAAAGACTCATTGCTGAGCTCAGTCTCCTCCCTGCTCTAGAGAGATAAAACTCGTTTATTGCACAGGAGCTCATATCAGGCAAACAGGTAGCTGCCTTCTTATTACTTGCATGTACCATTTTAGCAAAGTGCCACATAAAATTACAGGAAAACAAGCAAATTATTTACAACAACCACTTGTTTAATTCAGTCCAGTTATTGAGCCTTTTAAGAAACTTGTATTGAAATATTCATTTGAACTGTTTTAGTCCTATTTCATCTAAAGCACCTTTGGACAAATGTAAGCAATTAAACTTTCTTTGCTTATTTAAGATCTCCTGATACTTAAAAAAAAAAATGTATTTGGCTTCCATGACAAGGTTTTGGCAGTGTGTGGGGCTACAGTGGTGGCTTCTCTAAGAAGCTACTAGTAACTTCCCACATAGAGCCAGTGCCAGCCAGCTCCCAGGGAAACCTGCATGGCAGTGGCCAGAGGAGTGAGAATATGTGAGAGAAACAATTCTGCCAGTATCAAAGTCAATGAAGAAGAAGGGGCGTAGGTCTTTAAAAACAGATAATTTATTTCTTCTGGAGTAAAATGTATTAAATAAGTATTCTTGGACATACAGCACTGCATGGTAAATCTTTCTATTAATCGTTCTTTTCAGTCCAACATTTTTAATAGCTTATGGGCTGAAGAGAATCCAGTCTGTTGAATTATTTCTGCCACTACTGTTGTTTGGCTTTGGCTCTCCTCTGTACTGCAGCTAAAATTCTGGTCTTCTATCTGTCTTTGTTCTTCTGCAGACTTTCTATTTTTTCTATCTTTGGCCCCTGTCTACCTCAGCTTCAATAATAATTCCTCTCCTAACTAAACTTCATCAGTATTGGTCTGACTCCCTGACTCCCCATAACATAAATACAAAAGCAAGATAAACAACATAAGCAACTTTATCAGAGGTAACTTTGGAACAAAGTGAATATATGTGAAAGAATTATAGAAGTGACTTAAAGTGACTTTCAAGGAGTCTGAAGTGATTTTAGAGTTAATAATTACTCTAGCCATTTAAAGTTTGTGTCTTGTCCAGACTCAGAAACTGAACCTAATATATTCCTGTCAATAACAGTTGTAAGAGGAAAAAACCTGAAAAATAATGCAAGTCACTGAATTCTTCTTTAAAATATGCCTGTAATAATAGCAGAAAGACAGAAAGACAATAATAGGGGGGAAAAGCTTGAATTTAAAAAAATATAAAAAGAATTTTCATTTTAATTACAACTAGAATCAGTTATTAATACAAACAAGATTAGAAAGGGAGAACATACATGAGAAATTTGAAAGAACAAAGCGAAAAAAACGTAATATATATGGCCATAGCACCCTGAGAAGGCCAAATCTCCTCTGATCTTGAAAGTCAAGCAGGGTTGGGCCTGGTTAGTACTTGGATGGGAGACCACCTGGGAATACCGGGTTGCCATAGGGTTTAGTTGGGGATGTCCCTGACCACTGCAGCAGGGTTGGACTAGATGACTTCCAGAGGTCCCTTCCAACCCAAAACCATTCTGTGATTCTGTAATGAGCAAAAATTTCTATAGACTACCAATAGTAAAGAAGAAAGCAATGTAAAATAGAATTTCAGCAATAAAAGTACTGAGATAAAATATAGTTAATCACAGTTATAGGAGTGTGATTGATGCCTATGATTCAGGATACTAAAGATATCTTCTTTTCAAACATGCTTTTTGATGAGAGGGTAGAAAAGAGTATTTCAATATTACATGTACCTTTGGTTAGGAAACCTCTGTAGTTATTTATATCCTAGAGACAAAAATAAATATTTAGTGTGCAATAATATATACATTAGAAAAAATTTTTGAAGCAAGATTTCAGAATTCATATGTTCAGCTAGCAAATGGAATATTTTGGAGTAGCCATGTCACATGAAGTTACCAGGAAAGGTCTTATGTGACACTGTGAAGTATAATTATACTGACATGATTATATTTCCAATTCCTAAACATTACAAAGTGGGAAGGTTTGTGTCTATGTTGGAAGTAACTAGCAAAAGTAAGCAGAGAATTTGAGTAACTCAGCAGCTAATTTGACCTCAACGGAAGGTAAATACGTACAAGATGATGGTACCAATACTGACATTGTCAGTGCCTTTATGACAAAAACCTCTTTTGCATCTATAGCTCAGTCCAGGTTTCCAAAGAAAACCTCAGGCATTTATTTCTAGGGTATAGCTCTGTTCTAACTGGCATTACAGGCAAGACATTCATTGCTTTAATGAGACCAAGATCAAGTTTCTGCTTTTTTCCATGCAATTCTTCACATAGGGTTTTTTTCTTTTTAAATTTTAATAAACATTATAGTAGCTAATTTTGTGCATACTGCTGCAATCTATTGTACCATGAGTTTTAGTAATCAGAACATATTTTTAGTGGAATTTTTTTCTCCAAAGTTATAAAAAAGAACACATACTTTTTTTCAAATGTGCTCTTCATGGGAATGTTCTCCTGAGAAACTCTGGAAGATATGCATCTTACACCTATTTTTTTTAATTTTACCCATTATCATTTAGCTATCCAGCCTGAATTAGTTTATCAGGCTCTCTGCTGAAGTTATCTTCTTCAGTGGAAGATACTCTCTCAGTAGTAATTCAGTCTGCCTAGACACATACATCACAAAAGGAAGAGTCTTGCTCTGGGGAAGTCCTAATCCATTGACTAAGGAGGGATTTAAATGACTGTTTCTGAATAACCATCTAATTTCTAAATGCCTTGAATTAGGTGGAATGGACTCATCCTTAAGGGCACAATGTAAACTACTAATTGTTTTATTAGTCACTTAAGTTAGTCTAGTTTTAATCTTAGACTCCATTTTCAATCAAATATTAATAAATATATTAAGTGTAATAAAGAAAACTTTAAAATATAATAATAATATTTTAAAAAATCCCAAATCCTTCCATATGATCTATGAATGGACAAGAAGTAACAACCAGATCTTCAATCAGCATGAATTAATATAATCAACCTTTTCAATGCCATCATAGCAATGTGTGCTATTTGAGGATCCAGGTACAGAAATACATCCACTTTTCTCCTTCACATAAAGTTTTACAGAGAGATCATAATGATAACTGTGACAGAAATCAAATGTCTGTTTCTTGTTGCATCACTGCTTGTGGGGTGCTCACTGGAAGTCACTTGTATGTCATTTCAATTCTTTTAACAGCCTGCATTTCTACAGAAATATTGGTTATTTTTTAATAAAAAGGAGAATTTTTTACAAGACTTAGCAGAGTCAGTTCTTTGACAGTAGCACATAAAAACAAAAGTTATTCTTTAGTATTTCCTTCCTGTAGAGAAAATAAACAGAATATGACTATCTAATCAGATTAATTTCTGTTTCCCTTTTGCTCAGTCTTTTTCAAGTAGAAACTAACCTTGAAGTGTTTAATTCCACATAAAGCAGGTGGGACAGGAATCGCTGCAGCAGCAAAGATTTTTTGGCAAAAGTCCTTAATTGAGCTCTGTACATACGGCAAGAATTGAGTGTGCTGTTACTGCCCCCAGAGGAATGAGCTGGCAGCAGTGAAGAAGCCAGGAGCCAGGTAGCCTGACAAAAACATGGACTTTAAGTCCCTCCTCAGCAGACAGGTAAATAACCTCTAATCTAGTTAATCAGAGTTACAAAATATTATTCCTTTGCAACTCCTGCAACACAGCCCAACCTTGAAATGGACAGTTAAGCTTTTCATTGTCAAAAGACAAAAAAGAAAGAAAGATCTTGAGGCCTGGAAGGACTGCTGATGTGTCAAAAAACAGAAAGGGTCCCTAGAGTGACTCTTGAACAGAAGAGGCATAAAGGCCACCACAAAATGAAATCAAGTAATAATTATTTATGGTAAAGCGATTGAGGACTCAGAATATATAAAAAATAATGAATAAGCTCTTTCATCAGTTTATTATGAAGTCAGGATTTGAAAGTGTCAGGTTTTTTCTTACACAACACTAATTTCCAATTATATAAAATGCAATAATAAATCCATTCAATGTAACACAAAGTTCCATAGCTGTTTACGAGATGTCATAGTTTATATAGACCTATACCTTGGTATCCTATTCACCATCTGCTTGGATATGTAACATTAACTATAAAGTACATTGCTATAGATTTTTCCACAAGGTAGCTTTTCTTCTTCTACTTAAATTAGGGCAATCTTCTTTCAAGTTCTTCCTAGAGAAGATGTGTGCAGTCCAAACATTGTGAAACTGAGAAACACAGTCAATAAAGAACTTGAACTGTCTGCAAGATGAGTGTATGTTTTTCCATCCCAAAGGTAACATTTTTTAAAGGTTTTTTTGTTTGTTTATTGTTTGGGGTTATTTTGAGTTAGAATATGCTTAGCGTTCCAGGCTTAGTCAGTATCTGTAATGCGATATATATGAATGTATTCACAATGAAGTTGTAAGTTCACATTATTTCATGTGAAAATAAATATTTGAAAATTCACAGTCATCACAGTCATAAGAAAAAGAAGAAAAAACACCAAGATTTTCAACTTCCCAGAACATTTAAAACCAAGTAGTGACAGAATAATGTTAGTTTCCTGGAAAGATAAATTAAAATGTAATTCCCATGTAAATTCTTTGTTCTGTGTATTAACACTACAGTAGCCAATGTTAGAACTGTAAGCTCTGTTTTTATGATTTTAGAAAATGAACTGAGAAATAGTACCATTATATGCTACTGACTTGAAACATTAAGCAAAACACATACCCCTTTGCTTTTTTTTTTTAATTATTATTTTTATTTTTTATTGATTTGGTAGGTTCATTAAGCTATTGTTTCTGCATGTTTTAGTACTGTATTCTCCAAAGCCTACTGTGTGATTGAAATTATACCAGCATTGCACTAAGATCCTCAGGAATAAAAAAAAATGCATTACTGCCACTATAACAGCAGAGGAGAACAAAGGGAACAAAGTAGCGGACTTAAGATATGGAGACTTTACAGAATGAGCAAGTATTCCAAATAGGCTATACTTCCCTTACTCCACTCCCAAGCTAACACAAATTCAAACTACTTATATATCTTTAGCAGCTATTATAATTTCTGAATTATATCTATAACAGTAGTTAGGAGGGGATTTTGGTTTTCCTTACAATTCAGTTGACTATGTACATTTCCATGTCCTTTGAATTCTAATTTCCATCCAACCTCATAGTTGTTCACCTTATACTCATGACTACCTAAACAACATGTTCATAAATATTTGATTATAGTTATTCTGTGGCTATTAAGAAGAAAAGCAGATAGTAGCAGTTTCTACTTTAAAAAAAAGTATTTTGACAGATGTTCTATGGAAAAATAAAATTTAAAAAAGCCAAACTTTAATCATGATGTAATTCTTTTCCGTTTTCTTCTGTTTACAATCCTCTGTTATTACTTAACATAAACATACTATAAATATGCATATTACATACACATGTATTATATTTAATCTTTGAATATAAAGATGTTAGGCATTCCAGAAATAAAATTTCAATTATATTTTTTATAAGATTTTGGCTTTGTTTCTAAAGAAACTTTTGCAAGTTTATTTTGTTTTCATATTGGAAACGATTGACTTTTCTCATTAAAAAGAAATATTTTCTGACTATGCATAAATCAGTCATATTATAGGATGAATATACGTTAATACACCTTTTCTTCAAACTTAAAGACAGACCAATAAAAAGCACAGAGTTTTGACTTTTTTTTCCCTCTTAGAAAATGAACTGATAGGATCAAAATCAATTCAATATCAAAGAATTTACAATCTTTGAATAGGAACTGACATGCTTAACAAATAAGAAATACGTGTCAGCATTACTGATAGAGCTTTAGAGCTTTAGAGGGTCCTGTGATTCCAATTGAATGTTGGTTTCAGGGAAAATATTTGTACCTGCTAAAGTTGCATTAAGAAGCAAGGATATGAAATTTGCTTGTGTGCTTGAATCAGTTATTCATTTGGGAGTGAATTTCCCTCACTCTCCAAAGGTGAGGGGAGGTTTTATCACCAAGATGCACTAATGCAGAAGGTTCCATAGAACCAGACATTGAAAACCAGACTTTATCTTTTGAAATGGCTATTTCTCTCAATTGTATATTTGTTTTGTTGATGGGTGGTGAAAGGAGTCAGCATATACCTGATAGAGGGTTGACTGCCAATGTTTAAGTTATCATTCTGTTTCTAACGAGAGTGCAGCTAGTTTGCTTAAAGTTATTGATAGCCACAGTGTATTCAGTCCTCCATCAGGACTTTTTAAAGTGGTACTTTAACCGTGTTTGGATGAAAATCCACGTATTCAAAATATTTTTATTCACAGTTATATTAAATATTTGAGCCCTACAAATATTATGAGTAACTAATTTCTGAATATTTTCTTAATCATTTTTGGCCTGAACCCCAATATGAAAGGTCTCCTCTCTCCCAGTCCCACCAAGCAGTTTTGTTCTAGAAATTGTTAGAATTTATTCCCATACATTTTAAATGGAATTATAACTATTAACATGAATTCTGTACATACAAGCATTGTTTACACATTAAGCCTTTAAACAGATGGAGTCATGTAATTTGAGGAGACTAGCAAGAACTCAGGCCAAATCCTCTCCGTCTTCAAAAAGGAACAAAACTTCAAATAAAAAAACTTCAAAAGTAAAAAAGTAAAAAAAACTTCAAATAAAAAGGATGTGAGAAACAGAGTCTACAGTATTACAGCACAAACAAATTACTAGCTTAATTGAAAAACAACTTTTTCCTCTACTCCGTTTACTCCTAACTCAGTTGTGCTGTTTTCAGAAGGAAGCTGTCATACAGCAACAAAACTGTTATACATACAGATGGTTGTGTCTTCTTGTAGGCACAGACAGCTGTACCCATCCTTGGCAATTATATCAGCACTTTTCACTAATCTTTTCAAATCACTGATTATCTTTAGTTCTTTGCAGGAGAAGCCATGGAGGTTTATTATTCCATCACTCTGCAGAATTAGTATTATTTTCGGAGTTTGATTGCTCATGTATGCCTCACATAGGTATAGAGGAACTGTGAATGTCCACAGTCATAGCAGAAGTTTGCTATTGAACACAGTAAATTTGTAAAATTTATACAGTTGACGAAATTTGCCTAGCAAATACTGGCATTCTGAAAATTATATTTTGATTGTTCTACTTTTCCTAATCATGATAGCCCAAATCTGCTCATATTAAAAAAGGGGAAAAAAAGAAAATAAAAAATATAAAAATGTAAAAACGTGCTACCTCAAATGTACAAAAGTTTCAATAGACAGTTACTTTAGTCTGAAGATGTAGTGAAAACATCCACCAGAATCTAAGTATTTTCTTATTTTTGGGACTGCACGTACAAATCAGTTATTTGATTTTTTTTTTACAGCTTTTAGAAACTGAGTTAATCACTGACTAAATGTCTTTCCTCATTCCATGAGGGAACTTCCAAGATATTTTCACAAGAATTGAACAGTTCTGAACAGGATTAGATTTGGGGATTGTGCCAGAGAAGGAAATAGAGTGGAGTGGATCATAATGAACATTTATGATTTTCTGGCTTGGATATCCTGGCCAGGTTTACTCGGTAATATAAATGAGAACTTTGGTCTTACTTCATCATAATCTTATTAACAAAGCTGCTGATAATGTTTTTATTCCCCCCATGAAAATGTTATTTCTACACTCTGTTTTTCCTTGTATTTCAGACAAAAAAAAATGACATAAAAGAAGTAATACTAAAAAATTCACTTACAGATATATCAAGACCAAATGTCTGCCACATCTAGGAACTTTCTCGTAAAAGTTGAGTACTGTTTGCAAGTGAGGCTAAAGCAACATAGCCTCATAAAAGAATATGTAAAACTCTGGCTAGAGACTATTCAAAGACTAGGCACTCTATCCAGAAGAATAAACACAGAGAGACTTCAGTACAGAAAAATGATTTAACTTCCTCTGAGGCATTCACAGAAACAGTATTTCAGAAATGTATAGCAGAGATGGAAAGAGACTTTTTTTGGTCTTGGCACCCTGACCTGTTAGCCCAAGGTCAAAGCGGTGGTGGTGGTGGGATCCCAAACAAACAAACAAACAAACAAACCACAGTAACAGACAAACCCCTCTCCCTCTATCAAATATATGTTAAAAATATTTCTTCGGATCTGGAGGATTTTCATAGAATGCAAAGCAACAGCTGGCTATACATAGACATCACAAACAGACAATTAGGAGTGCAGATTAATGAGACTCATTTTTAAAGGAAAGTCTTTTTAACTCCCCCAAAATTCTGTGCGATGTCAAGGTCTTTGTATCATATTGAATTCATATTTTTCAAATTGTGTATGTATTTTTTAAAAGTTATATTTTTGGACTAGAAAACTCTTCTAAAATGTTTTAAACCTCTTTTCATCTGTCACAACTATTTTGAAAATACAGATGTAGATACTAAATATCACTATGAGGAACGTAGTTTTGAAGATACAGGAATGCAGAGACTCTTTATAAGATGTTAGTGTTTATTATCTTTAGTTTAAAGGTAATAAAATTTTAACAAGTATTTCTGGCATTAAAATTTATTTCCTACTTTTAGTATTAGTTACTAAATTTGAAGTGAATAACATCAAAAATGATAGTGCCAGAGAGAAACTGTGAGATATCTAATACTTCTGTATCTCTACTGATGTGCTAACACACAAAAATGAAACATTCTTCAAATCAGAAAACATATCCTGTATGTTGAAAATTGGTACCAAGCATTTATTAAAGATTCTATTGAAACAAAAATGGTGAGAAACTACATGAAACCAGAATAAAGGATTCAGTAAAGACATATGCTCTGGAATAATAGACTCATATTTTGATTTTACTTAAGATTTATACACAGATCAGAAAATGAGGATGTCTTTTTAAGTATATCATAAACATAGCCACAAATCAAAATATAAATTTTAAAGAAGCCTAGATACAATTTGTTTGTATGAAATATCTATTGCAGTAGGAGAATCATTAAGTAAAAGTGCATGCTACAGGACATTTTAATTAATAAATGGTTGAATATATCTTATTAGATATTTATTAATATTTTAAATCCTTTTATTTTGAATTACCATTTGAATGACATTAAAGAATGAACTGTGCCTACTCTTAACTCCTGGAAAAGGAGCATTTTTCTATGATAAACAGACCTAGACAAGCTGCAAAAATATGCTTCATAGTCGATAGGTGGTCATTGTAATTCAGTTGCAGATTAAGCGCCTCAGAAAATGATCCATAAATAGCAATATACTGAGGGAGCTGTCTGGTGTAATTTAAGGATGAATTTACTGAAAGGGGACATGGTTTGAAGATTTTATATGTACACTGTTAAGACAAAGTATGTGCTCCAAGACATTTGCAGGGGAGGCTATTTCACCCTTTGATATAATCAGTTGGAGATGGAAATGGTAAGGACGTGTCTTAAATTGTTTTTCACTCGAAAGAAGGGACAGTAACATCCTGTCATCATGAAGATATCTCCATCTGCACATAGATTTATGGACAGTTACAAATAGTGTGACATGTAACACGGCCAATCATTGCAACTGAAGAGATATGTTGTTAGTTCTTCAACAGCTCATAAAATATTCCAAAATATAGCGAGACCTTGAAGTGCACACAAAGAACAAAGCTAAAATGTAATGCATCAACAATGAAAATATTACAAAATCTTGAATCTCTGTAGTGACATATAAAAAGTGAAAAGATACTTCCTTCCGTTAAGAGAAAACTAGCTTTTAATTTATTTACAAAGATTTTTTCTACTACTGTTCCTTAAATTCATTTAATTTATAACCAAGCACGTGCTACTCTTATGATATGTTCAAAGTATTATACAAAGCCTGCTGCTTCTGAGGGGCTCTCTCTGCAAGCTCTCAGTCCTGAAGAAATATTGTCATAGTTTGAAAAAGTAAAACAGCCCATCATGTTCTCAAACACCTGACACATTTTCAGGCTGTTGGGTTTACCTGATTGTACAAGCTTGGGAACCTAGGAGATTCCTCTTCCCATGTGTCACAAGTAGAGTGATGTGCTTTAGTCATAAGAGAAGCATCAATATATTTTATTTATATAAAACAGTTAATTAACAACATTCATTAGTAAAAGTGACAGTGGTTTAGAGAGATTTGTGGTCAGCACTTTATGGCTAAAGGATTATACATATGTAAAATCAATCCTTTACATAACTTAGATAAGATTTTGAAGTTCAGCATTCTATTAATTACTTAAGATTCTGTTGCAGCAAGGAATGCCTCATCCTTGAGGAGTAACTTTGAGAGGCATCCCTACTCAAGGCAAGAACCTGGTGTGCATATTTGTTCTGAGATTGTCTTTTATAATGACCTTTGAGAATAACAAAGATGGTTCACTGCTAGATTTCAGGGTATACATGAGAAGGTAGAATTAGAACCAGCTAGATGCCCAAGCAACTTTTGGATCAGATAGGAGGCATAAGTTAGAGTTAGTTACCAAGTGTATGTAGGGGAGGTGTTCAGGCTGTTATGACCACAAATTTGAGAATATGGTAATTAGTTTTAGCATACTCTTGCCTTGTGTTAAACAGTTCGGATCAAGTCTTAAGTATTGTATAACAAACTGTTCATGTGTGCTTTGATACAATTCAGTACTGAGTACTGTTTCCAGTTGTAATATATGGCACAGAGCACATGAGGAAAGTTAAATAAATACAGTTTAATTACTCACATACACATTAATTACACAGTAGCTGTATTTCAACATGAAAGAAACGGAGCAATGGACTAAGGAATCTTGTCTACAGTAACTGCTTGCTAGCAACCTACCTATCTTTTTAGAGGTCATGAACATTAGCTTTCACATTTATTAAAAAGTCATGATATAATATTTTGATATTACTTACAAATTCCTAGACCTGACTGATCTAAAATAATCTGAGTTATATAACTTCCTAAAGGAAACTTAGTAAATTTATTTTGTTTCTGACGAGACCTTTCGTACTGATTCCCAAACTATGATTAAATATTTCCAACTAAATTCAGTTTTCTCTTTTTCCTTATTCTTTATTCATCCTCTTATTTTTTATTTTACCTTGCCAACTCACATCTGTTCTCATTTAGTTTTTGTGTTCTTATAAATCACCACCTCTTAGCATCCCATATTTACTGCACTTTCTTTCTTTTTAATTATCCTTTTTCAATAATACATGAACTACTTTTCCCCAAGTTTATGTTCTACTTTACATTCACAACCTTAGAGTAGTAAAATGAACATCCAAAAATATCCCTCAGAATTCTACTCACTTTAAAATAAAATGAGGTTTCAGCCTCCTAAGACTTGTTAGTATTTATAATCAGGCCCTACAAAGAAATATACTTAAGAAAAGAGACAGTAATTTCAGAGACATTCTCATGTGCTTATTCAGTTCATACTCTCTTAATTGGGCACTGAGGAGGCTTGAAGGACTGAAGATATAATGATTTTTTTTATTCTTTCTTTCAAAAATGACCATTTCAGGAAAAATACACTGACGTACCATAAAATGAAATGTTTCACAGAGCAAATCCTGCCTTTTACTTCTTACACCTCTCTTTTAAAAGTATATGCACATTTAGAGCCAATAAGGAGTGTTCATGAAAACACTTATATGTCTTATTGTATTGTGATTGTGGATATGAGAAAATAAACTACTGTTTTAATTAGCATTATCATAGCCATTAAAAGAACCACAGGAATATAACTGCTTTACTAAGAAGGCTTGCATAGTTCAAATCATTTCACTCAAACACCTGCTAACAAGCATATATTGCCTTTTAGTATGATTACTAGTTGCCACATAGAAATAGGGGAAAGGAATGATGACATTTTAAAAATATTTTTATTGTGTTACCTATAGTATGTGTATGTCACGGTTGGGGTGGACAAATGACACTGGACAAGTTTCTTCTTATGGTGAAGCAGCAAGTTCAAGTCTCTTTATTAATTACAAGTGTCGTCTTATATACTTTTTCTCTAGCACGTATGTCTCTTTGCTACTGGTTACATATAAAAATAATAATGCACTATTGGTTAATATTTGCATATTGCCAAGTCATCCTTGCTTTGCTAAACCCCTGCTCTATGGTTAGTCCTCATCTGCTCTATGGTACACTTTGATGTCTCCAATGTCACTTCCTGACTCCAAACCTCCACACCTGTATTTTCCAGAAAATTAGATAACAGTTACCAAAGAGATCTGTTGTCACAGAAACATCCAATAATTTGCCCGTGTCAAATGAAAAATTAGGGTGTTCTCTTGCCCATTAGCTCAAAGAGTAATTGTGTTTTTTTGCCTTATACGAAATAGAATATGCAACTGGATAGTAAAAAAAACCATGTTATTAAGGCATCCATCATACAAATAATAAATCCATTGTTTCACAATTAAAACTGCAATAAGCTTCATATTGTTGATACTGATAATAACACTTACTGCATGCAAACAGTAGAATAAAATACATTTATTTTCCAACAGGTAGAGAAGGGAGCTATACACAGAAGGGTTTGTAAAGATTTTGATATATGTGCCAAGAATTCCTTGTCAGCTCTGAAGAAACATAGAGATGTAGGATCTTGGGTGGGATTCAGGTCCACATGCAGACACCTAAAACTAGATATCTATGTGTAGTGGTGTCTTTAAGCTATTTATCTGAATTTCCGATATTGTCAGTATTTGGAGCTCAGTTCAGTTGTACATAGATAGGGGTCCAGTGGCAATAAAATGTGCTTGAGTCAAGAAAAGATGAGTTTCATCTGCTCACCCATTTTAGATGAGGTACACTATACTATGAAATCTCTAGCAGCTGACCAGAAGAATGCAAGATTCCTGCAAATTCTGGTTTATGTCTAGTAATGCTCTGTGGTCCTGAATATCCATCACATGTCAACTCTTCTTTGATCTATCTTTAACTTCTGCCAACAGAGTCTAGAAAGCTGCTGAAATGACCTATAAGTAGTTTCTGTGATAATAAAATATCAGAAAGCCTTTTATTTTACTGCCTGCCTTTACCATGGGCTTGATTAATTTGACCATACGTACTCATCTCTGGCAATTGAAGGTGCTTTCTCTTCCATGAGAAAAGGCTTAAAGCCTGCTTTGTCTAGAGAAGATTTGTGTGGATCTTATCAACATATACAAATTCTTGAAAGGAGGGTGTAAACACTACAAAGCCAGGTTCTTTACAGTGGCACCTAGTACCAGAAACAATGGAGACACACTGAAACACAGGAGATTCCCTGTGAATAAGAGGAAATACATTTTCACTGTGAGGGTGACTGAGCCCTGGCACTGGCTGCTCAGAGAGATTATGGAGCAATCCGGAGCAAAATGGTTCTGGGCAGCTAACTCTAGGTGACCCTGCTTAAGAAGGTTGTTTGGACCTGACCTCCAGAGGTCCCTTCCAACCTCAACTATTCTGTGATTCTGTGATCATACTCTCTCCAATGGATTAAAGGGCACCCTAAGGTAGTTAGCTTAGTTATAACATCTACAGTATAATTAAGACAGTAGGATCCTATCTCTACTTCAGCTTACATCCAACTTTATTCTTCAGTAGCCTGAATATCACAGAAGTAAGACTTTGAATGATGGCTGTCAAAAAAATCCACTAGCTTCTTTAAATTCTTGCATAATTACACAATAATTTTTAAAGATTTTACGTTCATCCTTTCTTAATATTATTTCATAAATGATCTTAATTTCTTTTTCCTTCTTACTCATGATAGAAAATTCCTAAAGCTAGTCTTTCATTCACTGCTTTCAAGTGGATTATTTTTTTCAGGTAGTAATTAAGATTGTGGTAAAGGACCACCTGCTCCTCAGATAAACCAGAATACAATGTTCTTAAACATCATATCATAGGAGTTTGAAAGATTTTAAGAAGGCTATAGAAATGGGTTTTATTTCTGATGCAGCTCTTCCAAAATGAAGTGTACTTATTTGGGATTCAAAAGCTTGGGGTTTTTTCTGTGTAAGATATAATTCTTCGATTTGTCAATGAAAGGATTTGTTCACATGTAAGATTTAACAGGAATTATCAATAGAAAACAACAGAGGTAAAAGAGAGGGGAGGAGAGTGGAACAGGAAGAGGAAAGGGAAGGGCAAAAGCGTTTAGTTGAAGTCAGCAAAGAAAACGCTGGTAAAAGGAAGAAAAAACAATAAAAAATGAAGACTCTAGTTTAAATGTTAACCATAGCATCGAAGAAATGTCAGGCTACTTTAACATGATAAAGTTTTTGACAATATTATTCAAGAACTCTTTCCCATTTGAAACACTGAAAAGAAGTACATACAAGTAAACAAAAATTTTAAAAAGCCCAAGTAAGCAAAATTCTTCAAAGAATGTTGAAATTCTCTTTGTCATGCAAATGAAATCACTTTTGAATTCAAGTGCTATAATTTATTTTCATAATGCTTATGTACTATTTATGACCTGCTGTTGGCAAGACAAATCAGCAAATAAGATGATCTGAATATTGATATACTAATATACACCTTGAACTAATTAATTGTTAAACACTTCCGCAAAACTCAAAAAACATCTCATTTTTAAAAAGATAGCAAATTTCATGAAGATATGTAATGTAAGAAATATACTTTGATGTTGAGGTTTTCTTGTAAAAGAAATTCTGTTAGAAGTACTTTTTAAGAAAAAAAATTATTCAGAATGTCCATATTTCATAGGATTAAATCAGAAATCTAGTATTGTGCTTAATGCAATTAAGGGTTGGTTTTTTTTGTCAAAATTTTCAGAAAATCTGTTACACTACTGTTCTTGTGCTCTTTAAGCAGTGGTTTACTACTACATTGAACTAAAAAATTCTATGCTACTAACAAGATAACAGAAGTATAATGCACACAGCTGTAGGGGACAATCATATCTACTTATGTACTGGAAAAAAACCTGAATACTTCACTTAAAAATGTTTTATATGCCTCATTAAGCTTTGACAAAACATAACATAGTGCAGAAATTTTATTGTGTTTGAGTTCTTTAACACAATAGTAGCTACCTACACTCTTGAAAGACACACTGTCTTTAAATTACATTTAAATTACTGATTTTCAGGAGACAGTAATTTTTTAAAGTTCATATTTTTAGGAAATTCAAATCAATATATTATGTCCCTTAAAGAAAACAGTTTTCTGTTTCTCCTATAAATCAAATTCCATATTGAGCTAGGATTATATTTTTGCATGTGTCAACTCTTAGGGATGAGCCAACCACTAATCCAATGACAGACACCCTCTATTACCCTCCTCTTCCTCTCCCATCCCCCCCTGCCCCAGTAAGGGAAAGAGAATATAAGAGAAAGAGACCCTCCTGGGCTGGAAATGAAAACTAAACATACCTTAATAGAAATAATAACAATACAATGAAATATATACAAATATATGCAAATACATACAAACCCAATACTGAGCCCAAATCCCCTTGATGACAACTATTTCATCATCACCACTGATACTGTGCAGAAGGGCTCAGCAGCAGAAGGGAAGGAACAGGGGCTGGATCCTGGAACTGGATTCAGGAACTCTTGAGAGTCCTCCTTAGATATTTGGTCATTGAAGAGGAGCAAAGAAAGAACTGACCCTCAGCTTTCTACTGAATAAGAGATATACGGAATGGAATGGAGTACCTAGCTTGTTACTTTAGGGTCACCCAATGTGCCCACTCCTTCCCAGAAGCACAGCCTTTTACTCCGCATCCCTCAATGTGGTATACAAGACTTAGCAGTGAACTTGATCTGCATACCAATTCTTGGTAGTAAATCTAAACATTAGGTCTTATCACTGCTAGAAGCCAGCATTTGTCTGCAAAAACATGCTGTTAGTTTCAGAAAGTGCAGTTACTTAGAGGAGCTTCAGCTGATAAATAACATAATTGAATAGAATTAGTTCTGTTCTAACCCTAACCGAGGTGGCATGTAAACAGTTTCTCTGCTTCTTAGGTAAGAACTGTGATTTAAACAACTGAAATATCCAACTTATTTAAATTTCTTAAACAAAAACTTTATATCACTTCTAATCTCAATGATCTATTTTTCTTAAGGCTCTCAAGCAAACATAAAGCATTTTTTGTTGCTGTTGATGGTGGTTTTGTTCTTTAATCAAATGTGCTTCTGTAGAGACACCATGAGGTTTTTTGTACAGACTTTCACAATCAACTCATTCTGAGCCGAAGGCACAGCAAGCAAACTGAAGACAGTTCACTTTGATACTGCTTTCAGAAACATGACCTACAAACCACAGAATTTTCTACAATAGCAGCCTGGCAACAATCTCACAGCCTTTTTCTTTCCTTGGGCTTTGATATACCCTGAGAAAGCACACATACTTCTTGTCTCATATCAAAGACAGTTAGAAACCAAGGAACTATCGGTTCAGTATTTAGCATATTTGTACATGAAAATGTGGGGTTTATGCTGTAGACAGATACACTTCACTGAAAATTTAATATATTACTTTTGGAAAACAGGTTGGGAAAATTAGAATAAAAGTTGAGATAGAAAATACTTGCAAAGGACTATCATCATGCAATTATGAAGGGTAAGATTTCATCTGGGAACTGTGCACATACACAAAATGCAACGATTAATTGGCAGAAAATAATTAATTAATTAATTGGTATTTTGTCTGTGCTATTCTTCTCCTCTTATTTAAAGAAAAATATATAAATATGCCAGTTAACAGGAAGTCACTATCAAAAGCTTACATCTTGCGAGTATAACTATGTTGCAGAAAAACTAGTTGTCTTGCTCTCCTTTTGTCCCATTTTACAAACATACCAATTACAACACAAAGTGAAGAACACTTTCTTTTACACTATATTCATAGTCTTCCTTCCTTCACATGTTATATAAATAAGTAGCTAAAGAAACCTTTTTCCTAGGACAATTACCCCCTTTTAGACAGGAGATCTAATACCCAATTTAAGTGTACAGGATCTTACTGACATTCTCAGCTCATGGATGCTGAGAGACATGCTACAACGTAGTAACTCATACTGATTCTTAAAAATAGACTCTCTGCCTCATTGTTGAATTGTAACCTATGTGGTCTAGGTTCTTATATGAGTTCTTACACAACGATGTTCATCCCTCAGTTACAATACAGGAATTTGAACTGGATTTTAACTTCTGTGTTGCTGAATCCAGTTACAATCAGATGTTGGTAGACACACACCAGGCATCCAGTTTTCCATTCAGTAACATTTCTCTACTCTGAATGAATGCTTCAAAACCACATTTATTATGTGTTTGTGAGATTTAAATTGCACGCAGGCAATGGAAGCATTTTTAAAAATACAGAAATAATGTTCTTAATAAGAAAATGGAACATAGCAATGGTTATGATCTGGCTACATACTGCAGAATTAAGATTGTTATGATTCTTTTAAGAATAATATATAAATGCACTTGATCTGAATAGGTTTTAATATTCTTTACAGAAAAAACTGCTTAAATATTCATGTAATGTGCTTCAGGAATACAGCATTTTTTTTCCCTTCCTATATTTATGTTCATTTCCTTTGTCCTATATAAGAAGTTTTGCTATTAACTATTAAAATGAAAGAACTACTACCTAATAATGTGCTTTTTTCAATTTTAATGACTTTTATTTTCTTTTATTTATCATGTAAATTAAAAGATAATATTGATATATATATATTAAAGATGACAGTCAACATTTAAACCCAGATCTGTTGTTAGCTGATCCAGTAAATATCATGACATGTGGCAGCATCAACACCTGGCATTGAAAACCACAGCTAGTATTCTAAGCATAGTTCCCTGTGGAACTGCAGTTAAAAATATTAAGAGTAGTCTTCTCTTGCCAAATATTGGCCTTACCCGCAAGGTTTTTGTTGTTCTGTATCTAAACCATAGTGGTTTGCCTTCCAGCAGGTTAGACTTGAATGTTCTTTTAGTTTCATGGTTTGTGGTTGTTTGCTTTTTTTTTCAATCACGTTAAGGTTTTGATTTATCACTACATTAATTATTGTGTTTAATTTGACTTTTCTAAATGTAATTCTTATTCTTTTATGGTTTTTTTTTTATTTATATAGTTAACCCCACTTCTTTCATTCTTCCAGCTTTCTTTCTACCTGTGAACACTGCTACATGGAAAATGTTTATCATAGAAGGTATTTCTATACTGGAAAAGCCTGTGTCCTATGTACCTTCCTACTGCAGACATTTGCAATTGATCCCTCAGGCATTTTTGTTCAAACTCATTCTGTTTTTGCCTTCACTTGGCATTGAAAATAAATGAACTGGATATCAGACTGGAGTCTTCAGGGTATTAAGCGAAAGGTAAAAACTATATATTTGGGCTTTCTAATAGTTCTCCTGTGTGTCTTCATTTTTTAAAGTATTATGCATCAAGACATTCCCCTATAATAGAAGAAAAATAAAAAAAAAGATTGGTTAAGACAGTAGATCCCCTCAGGGTCTCTGTCAGACCTTGATGTGCTGACCTGGATTTCTGTCCTAGAATTTTAATCTAGTATCAAAGGAAAAGCTTCAATTTTTTGTATACATTGGATTGCCTTATTCTCTGTAAATTTAATCTTACAGTGTGGGTCATCATGAAACTTTTTTCTAAAGAACAAAGTTTTAATTTACTTTTTTTCCTGCTACATACTTCTTTGTTGTGTATCTTATACTTGAAGTATGTAATAAAAAATTTATTAAACTGAGCGGAAAAATGTTAATTGAGCTGTTCTCAAACATTACTAGAAGTCATCCACTAAACTTTTTCTTTCTTTTTTAATATAATTCTTTTTTCATTTACTTTATATACTGAATATAGTGCAATTAAATACATATTAAGTATATAATAACTAAATACTTCTTTTTAGTATTACTAATCCAATAATAGCAGTATGATAATGTATAACAGCTAGAAAAAATAACTAGCAAAACTAGCAAAAATTCTGATCCTACCTTATCTATTGCCACTTGACAAGGTGTACTTGTAGATATGAAATCTGATTTGCATACAGGTACAAATAAATATCTAATCATTTAGGATTTATAAATAAATCTCAGTTCAGTAAAGCATGTAAAATATGTACATGATCTCTACAAATCTAAGTAAGAATGAAATAAAAACCTAAATGCTTTATTGAATTAGGGTCATGGTCAGCTACCTTTTATTGTAGAGTAACAGTTTTGTTTGCAGCATAAAAGAATTTCATGGAAGCAAAGTTGAAAGTTTCATTTAATCAAAGATGGATTGTATGCAAGATTATACAGTATTGTGGTATTGTGTATTCACACAGAGATCTGTATGCAAAATACTCTCACCTACATATATATATATACATCCTCATTTGAATTAGCAATGTTGTGCTTCCTAATACTTTATAATTATCTTCTATTTTCTCACCAAATATATCTTCTGATGTCTGAGACAACCATGGCTTGTTTTGTAGAATGTACTTCTGTATGATTTTAGCAAAAATAGTTCAACATTTCAAACACTGAAATTAACATGCAGTAGATGTTTTCGAATATTAATTAATTTTGATCTTATCTACTGCCTTTTATATCTTAGATTTGGACTAATGAGCTTTTATTTTAGAGAGGGGATAGGTCATAGTTTATAGGCCACCTTTTTACTTGCAAAAAAACCTGAAATTCCACATGAAGAATTGTAATCTACAGAAGAATACACCTCTCTTATGAAGACAGGCTGAGGGAGCTCGGATTGTTCAGCCTGGAGAAGGCTTTGAGGGGACCTACTAGTGACTTTCCAGTACCTAAAGGGAACTTACAAGAAGGCTGGAGAGGGCCTGTTTGAAAAAGGCCTGTAGTGAAAGGACAACAGGCAATGGTTTTAAACTGGAGAAGAGCAGATTTAGACTGGTTATTAAAAGAAATTCCTCACCACGAGGGTGGTGGAACACTGGAACAGGTTGTCCAGGGAGGTGGTTGAGGCCCCATCCCTGGAGGCATTCAAGGTGAGGCTTGACAGGGCTCTGAGCAACCTGATCTAGTTGGGGATGTCCCTACCCAGTGCAGGGGGGTTGGACTAGGTGACCTCCAGAGGTCCCTTCCAACCCAAACCATTCTGTGATTCTGTGATTTAAATATTTCTTCAGGAGTAAACAAGAAAAAAATAAATTTCTTAATGTAAAATGGACCATCTGTAATTACATGCTGATGAAGTGTAGTTTGCATGAAAGTCTAAACATTGTGAAATTTGTTTATGATGGTATTAAAAATAATTAGCTTTCTGAATTGCTTCTGAGTTGAGCCTGCATGTGAGTTATTCATGTACTTTGTGTAAAGATAAGTGGACCCTACAAAATGAGCTAATGCCACCTACAAATACACAATGTCAGCAAAATTTTTAACAAAGGAGTAAAACAGCTGTTAAATTTTAGAGACCATATTTCTAGAGAAAGATATGTACTTCACTGGCAGTTTCATTATTATTAATCTGGACATGATCCTGGGCTATTGGCTCTAGGTGGTCCTTCTTGAGCCAGGAGATCGGATCAGATGGCCTCCAGAGGTCCTATCTGATTCTGAGATTCTGTGTATCTAAGCATAGAACTAATTGGATTCTCTCCATTCCTGTAATTGTACAAAGTGAAATTATATATCACTCTCACCAGCAGCAACCACTGCACTTCTGCACAGCCTTGTTTTTTATCTGAGACAAGAAAAGACATATCTGTAGTAGAATGAAGACCAATGGAAACTTCTTGAATAAATCCTTCAAATAAAGGCTGGAGAGAAGAGATATTTTAACCAAAAGCTTTCTAATGCTTCAGTTTATGCTGCTCATATGGTGTCCCTACTCAGTTATGACCAAACTTAAGCATGGGTAGTTCCCTCTGACAAAAGGAAGGGTTTTTTGAATCTTGTGATGTAGGTGCATCCTAGATGGTCAGCAAGTACAAATCCAGACCTCCACTTCTAAAACCCAAATGGTTGTAGATGTAATCAAAGAAAATTCATAAACAAAGTTACTCAAGTGCTATACCATTCATTTTGTTGGAACTCCTATTCATTTGCAATGGTACAAATAAGCCAATTTTTTTTTAAAAAATGAGTAATAATTTTTACTGATAAGAGTAAATTAAATGAAGAGAAAGGTCTTTAAACTTTTTTCTTTGCTTTTTGTGGCTCTCAGTCCAGCAAGAACAATCAGATATAATGAGTGAAAATCTAGCATTTTGATGGCTCAAGGCACACAATTAATGAGGGAGAAACTGTTGAAGTAAAAAACCCAAGAAAGAGTGAACTGTTTCTAGAAATGTCTGCTGCATAATGCCAACAGAACTGTTTGCACAGTGGTGGTTTTGTAGTTTTATTTGTAAATTTATTCCTTGTTCTATGCACACTGATTACAAATGTCAAAAAGTCAGAGTCAAAGAAGAACTTAGAAATTTTAGTATTAGATAAACAATGAAACCAATATAAAATATTATGGAGGAGATGCCTGCAAAGGGCTTTATTAAGGTAATAAGGCATATTAAGACATATTAAGGTAATACTGGACTATGCTTAAAAAACAAGGAAAGGACAAGAGATTATTTCTGATGAAAAAGACCTATCCTTTACTAATTAGTAGCTATGATTACTAACCTGGGCCATTAGTCACAAAAACGGAAAAGGAAGAACTGATTGAAGACCTGTAAAGTTAAGGCAGCCTTGACTGCAATGACTATAAGCCAGGGCTGATCTTCAAGGACAATCTTCTCAAATTACAAGAACAGCATGGACAGACAAGAAATTCCAGAATAACTTTAATTAAAAAATTAGCTTTCCCAGAACACTGGAGCAGGAATGAGCTACCAAAGAGTAGAGAGACATTTGTAAAAATAATTTAAAGATTCTCAGTATCTTGTGGAATCTTGCAATAGTCTTGACTTTTCATATTTAGATAATCAAGATATTGTCCTCGGCACAGGGAATTTTCAGTTACTAGTGATTTTGTTTTTAATGAAACTGCTCACAGGAGCTATTGCTTTAACAGTGAACCTGAATGTAAAACTCGTTTATGGATTTTACCTCCTTAAATAAATTGTCTTAGAGCTTTTGAAGGATTTTCTAGTATACTGACATTACAGTAGAAATTTTTCCATTTACAAATCTAAATTTTCAAGCAATAGAGATGTAATTTTCCAAGATGAAATTAATCATCATTAAAATAATAATGACAGGTTGTGAGCATAAAACTTAATTAATGGGGGCTTTTATTTGTAGATATACAGATGACTATTGCCCTGATTTCTTGCAGATTTAATGTCTGCAGAGGCAGACATCATGTACAACAAGAATGAATGTCCCAGCCCAGTTCCAAAGTCCTTCTTTTCCAGTTTAAGCCATCCAGGTGTATTTCACAAATTCTAACCTTCACAGGGTTGAGTGTGATCACGACCTGTAGATTACTTCTGGTGGTTTGAGTTTTTCTAACACTATCTTGGGGGGGGGGGGGTGTGTGTAGTACTCAGTGTTCGCACTTCAGTGTTCACACATTAGGTTAAGAACTTTCATTGGAAATAAATTTCTATTTTTTCACTGCTATTGACATTTCTAATGTAATCACAATGTAATGTAATCAGTGCCTGATGGAGAACACACTTCAGTGAATTATCTACCATGAAGTTAAGTGTTTAACGGTGGCACTTAAATTAAAAAAATGTAGCTGTCCTTAGAACTTTCTGTTAATGAAGGCATGTAAGTCTCATCTAGAGGAAGCATGAGACCTTAGATGGACTGAACAAAAATAGTATAGTTTTAATAGTGCAAAGTTGCTTCCCGTTACTAGTCACCTTAATCTGTCTCTTGAGCCTAACTATTCTAATTTATACACTCATTAATATCTTAAAATTAAGTAGATTAATTCAGGCCTCAAAGACTGAGATTAAAAATAATTTTTTAAGATAGTTTTCAATAATCAAAATCAATGTTTAAACTTTAGAGTGTGAAATGGGAGGAAAGCAAAGGAAATGAGTGATGGTAGGAGAGAATCTCTTTTTTTTTTTAATCTGTCTACATTGTCTACTCATTCTTTTAGATCATTTAATTTTGATGCATTTTAACTGCCACACAAAGTCTAAAAATAGCATAAGAACCCCATCAGAGTCAGCTAAGATAGCTCTTAATAGATGTGATCCTGGCAAGTGATAAAGTTTACATATATGTCCCTGAAAATCAGCAATAGTATTTAATAAAATGTTTAATCTAGGTTGTTTTCTTCTTTTCAGTAGGCAAAAGGAAAGAAACTTTTTTCTCTTGCACTCTTTAATCTATTAGACTGACACTTTTATTATTGTTATGATCTATTATTGATGAGAGTTTTTCTAAGTCCTGTCCTGGGGTCTTTGTGAATTTAGCTGTAAAAACAACAAAGCACAGATAAATTATGTACCTGCTTAAAAACAACCTAGCTTTGTGTAGGTTCATTTTATTATTTCATTTACTGTATGAATGGACGAGACTTTTTAAAAACACCAAAATTGTGAGTCTCCTGATAACAACTGCTATATTTCATATCGTGGTAGAATTTATATTGATTATATTATGAAGAGAAATCTAACATCAGGCTAGCCAAAAAACCAATCAAACATATCAGTGTTAATAGAGTCACTCAAGAAATATCTTAATAAGTCTATTTGTAGTATGAATGAGTTGGTGCCTGTGTGTATACCTGTGTATAGTCTAAGTCTGTGCTTGTGCTAGAATTTTTTACTTACTCTGTAATTACTTCTGGAGATAAGAATTTACAGAATGTTTCTGTAGGACTTGATTATTTCTGTTTCTTAAGAAAATAGACATATATTTTATCAAAAATACACATAGAACATTGAAATCTTAGTTATGAGAATTTTTCTGCTCTACAGGCAAAATGCAGTAAAAGAAATTTGGCTTTATATTTCCAGTTGCCTGAGTACATTTGTACAGGCTTAAAATGGACACTATAACAAACAGCAAATGCAATATTACATGATAATATATGTATTATTACATGCAAAATGTAATAACAAAGAATTTTGAACCACTACATTTTCTGTAATTATTCAGTGATATTTTACTCAGAGGTAATTTTCTCATTAATTTCATAGATACAAACATAGTTGGGGAGCACCTACCTTTTTATTGTTATTTTATTATTATTATTGCTATTGAGTGCAATAGTTTTGTCTTATAAATGCATCCTTAATATACTACTACAATTGATTCCCATCATAGTGCAGTTACTGTAGCTGCTGAACCATACTGTGAAGTATGATATTTGGATAAGAGAAGACACACTTCAGAAATTCCTTTTTAAGTAGTTAAGGTCTACTGAAGAGTTATTATTAAGCAAAATTATTATGGAGACAAGTTCTAATTGTCACTCTGTTAGTAAGATAGCAACTTCTTATATTAAGAGTATATTCTTAGCATCCATACAGCAGTCCTGCATCTGTTGTATAGTTCCGCAGAAGGAAAATAATTGATGGTTTGTTATTCTCACAGTAACCATCAAAGGATGGTTGCATCTAGCTTTTTTCCCATTTTCTAGTTAATTATTTTCTCAAAACCTGAGAATTTATTTTAGGAGCATGTAAGCAAACCTATGAAAATATGATTCCAAAAGACACAAATATAGCAAGAAAGTAATACTTGCAAGAAAATTTAACTACATTCACATGAATCAAATAAGTCAGTAATGACAGCTTTCTCTTATATCATTAGAAACTAAATGCCATTCATAAAATAATCATTCAACTGGAAAATATATACAGATGAGCATTTTCTGCAGTGCTGTCATAATGTCTAACATGGTCATAATTCTTACCATTCAGAACTTTAATGACTTTGTCCTACATAGTTTGCCATACTCAGACATAATAGCTAAGTACCCTATGGTGAAAATATAAGCCAAGTAGCCATGTGCCTGCATTTTTCTTGCAAACTGAGCAGGTTTTTGATTGGCTTTAGCAGGTTTGGGGAAATGACAATTTCAGACAGCACACAGCCAAGCAGAAAATGGGCAGATGCTGTAAGTTGCATAATCAGTGCAAAGAAAACTCATCTGCCATTTATAGTACATGAGATTAACTGATGAGATACCAACTGATTCAGGCTAATTTAACGACAACCTCTAACCATCTGGCTAGAAAGCTGTATTTTATGAAGACCTAATGCTGACCCACATAAGCTAGTCTAAAAAACATTTGGTGAGTTTAATAATGGATTATACATCAAAAGCAAGAACTCATTACTGTTACAAGGCATGAAATATTTATTTTTAATCTGACAGTTCTATGACTGTTAAACAGTAAGAGATTACACTGTGAAGCAGTATATATAATACATGACTGACTACTTTTCTGCTGTGCTAGTAAATGCAAAGTTTTCTGAGCCCAATGTTTTCATTTGCTGACAGCGTAAAACTGTGGGAAACAGAGCCTCCCTTTTCTTCAATGGTTTCTCCAGCACTAGATCTTCCTTTACTCTTTGGACTTAATAGAATTTTACAGTAATATTCTCCATAACTGATGAATTAAATGACTTGTTAGTTTCTTTGTGTGTTTAGCTTGGTTTCAAAAATAGTTAGCGTCTTGGAACCTAAGTTACACTCATGATGCTTTAGCCTGAAAAGTCTTCATGGAATGCCATTGAAGAGGGAAACTGGGGGAGGGGGGGATGGGATAGGGAGGAAGTGTAATTCAGAGCATAATTTGGGAGACAAGATCCAATTTACTGGTAATTGCTTGTGATGTGGAAAGGACCCAGTCTAACTCTTAAAGCTCAGAGCTGGCAATTAGAAAAGGTACCTCAGAAAACTTGATTCAAAGGCAGATAAGTGATAACCATTCAACTTCCTCAGTGTCATTTTAATGTAGACACTTTTTTTTTTTAACAGAGGCACATATAAAAATGTTATTGAAATATGACAATTGAATGTGTTTTTCAAACAGCCTATGTTGTATTCTGAAGACATGTTCCCCACTGTACAAAAGCAGATCTTGGCCACAGTGAAATGCTTTAGTGTAATGAGACAGTAGTGTTGCTACCCTGCACTACAGGAGAGTAAACTTGAAGATATTTGGGGAACTATTTAGCAGAGCACCCTGGGAATCTACTTTTCAGGGCTTAGGAGTCCAAAAGTACTGGTCAGTCTTTAAGAATCACATTTTAGAAGCACAGGAGCAGGCGGTTCCACCGTGTTGTATGTCAAGCAAATGGGGCACAAGACCAGCTTGGCTGAATAGGCAACTCCTCATAAAGCTCAAGAGCAAAAAAGAAATTACATGATCTGTGGAAGGGAGGTCAGGCTTTACAAGAAAATTACAGATCTGTGGTTTGTATATGCACTGAGAAGAAATTATTGGCAAGAGAATGTCTAAAAAAACATTGGAGCAATACGTGTTGAAGATTCTCATCTAACTTACAGTGATGAAGAAAAAGTGGAGATATTCATTACCTTTCTTGCTTCAGTCTTTAATAATACTGATATACCTTGGACTGCATTGTTCCCTGAGTCAGAATACCATGAGTGACTTTCCATTTTCTGTTAAGTTGCATAAGACTTGGGATAAAATAGGAGGATGATAAGATATACATAGTCATTTCAGAGGTAAAATGACATAATTATTCTGCTCAGCAAATCTGTGTATTTACATGAACCGATTATTCTGACTTCTGTGATCCTCCTCTGAGAACTTTATGCACACAATACACAACAAGATTTCCTTCATCTGAAATGAACTGTTTAGAGAAATGAAAATGCAACACATAATTTGAGAATCTGCTCTATGCTGTTATGCAAAAGAATGTTCTATGGAATATCCAAACTACTGTTCTGGTCTCAGATCCATACAGCTTTTGTCTAATGAAAGAAAACTGACTCACTGGGGAACTCTGCTACATTCAATTGTTTGAAAGGGGCAACTCCTTTGTCATCTTCAGAGCATGAGGTATTCCAAACAATAGTTGAGAAACTGCTATTCAGCACTTTGTTGTATTACCAGTTTTCTTTTGCAGTTTTTCTTTCCTCTTTGCAAATATTGTGCAAACTTAAAGGCAAAAAGAGGAGTATAGAATTTAGGAATGTAAAGTTTCTCCATATTTTAGGATATTTTTTAAAGCAGCTTTCTAATCAGGGCATCTTTTTTTCCCTTCTGGATATGTTTTTTCCCAATCATGTAATTTATGGGTTTGGTTTTACTCTTTTACACTATAATTCAGTTATTTCACCATTACAATTTCTATCTTACCTTCTTTTTTTGTCTTACTTAGAGCAAACATTATTTGCATGGTGACCCGAAAGCTACTTCTTGGTCAGATTACATCAGTTAAAATACAAACGCGAATGTAAACAGCGTACGTGAATGGGAGAGCAAAATCTATCTGAGAGGGTGTTTGCCCAAAATTGATCATGCCAGAGAGACAACCAGCCATCAGCTGGGCCAAAAAATCAACTTTTATCTCTTGCATATTGAAGGCAAAAAATATCAACATGTCTGTCATTCTTCAGCTTCACAGATAGTTTGACTAAATGAAGAAAATCAAAAAATGAATGAACTCCTGCAGGTACAAGTAATCTGATGCTGAATGCAGACTCACATTTAAATAGAAGATATTTACCATATTAGGGTATTATCTTCTACATTTCTACATTACTGCCAGATGGTCTCATTAAAACAAAGTGTAAACCCAAGGGTTTCCCTCTGTTTTCCAAAATCTGTGCAACTAGTTCACACTACAGTTCACGTTATTTTCAGAATAAACTCCAGTTCTCCGAGATACCATTCCACATTTAACGTGGGACAAGGTCTACTGCCTTCCCTTTTCTGATGTTACACATAAATCCAATGGACTTTTCTCTCTGTTTAAACATAATGACAGAATATCTAGGATGTCCGTCTGGAAAATAGACTGAATTCTTTTTAGGCCTGAGAACTGAAAGTATCTGCTGACAGAATGTCAAATATTATTCCAAGATTGGTCTGCGTCAGTTTGTACTTACATTTCTTGTTTTTCTCTTCCTCTAGATAATGCATATTCAAAAATAGAAATCTATGAATAGTCTCAACTGAGAATTCTTACGTGGCCAGTTTAAATGAAGAGATTCCAAGTAGATTTAAGGAATTTGTCTTCTATTTCATTCTACTTTGTTTATTAACAAAGAAAATGGAGGTATAGTGTCAACAAAATCAGCCTGTTTTCCAATTTTCATTTTAATTACATGTGGGAGACAGCATGGATTACAAGGCTTGGAAAGAGTGCCGTTGAGAGCAGGATTGCCACAACGGCAACCACCAGAGATTGGAGACATTATAGTTCCAGTTTTGCACTTGCATTATTGTTGTTACGGTTTACCTTTATTGTTATCTTCCGTGCATGGGAAGTGCATAGTTTCTAGGGGCGGCATCATGTTGCACAGCCCACAGGGTCAGCCCTGCCTCTGTTCTAGCCCTGTTGGTTGTTTCCCCTGTCCTTCCCGGTTCCCTGGTTTGTTATTGGCTCTTGATCCCCTGGTTTCCCCCACTGGCTAGCTGGGCCACTACCTCTCCTCACCGAGACTTTAAGAACCCCTGCGGAGTCTGAATAAACTGGCTTTTCACCCTGGAACCCTCGGGAGTGCGCATCTCTCTGGGGAACATGGAGTAGGGACCTGGTCATCCCCCATCAATTACAGTGGAGATATTTTTTAGAAAATAATATGCAAGTTTTTAAACAGTATGCTGTGATTCTACTGTTGGTTTTACTCACCTTAGGATATTAAGCCTCAAGTTCACTACAGCCAAGGCTACCTTCTGTTTTTACACCCTCAAAAAATATTCACCTACATTAAAACTGTCCTTGACCCTTCTCAGAAATCTCCATCGTTGCCTGTGGACACTATGTTTTCCTTCGATCAGACAGCAGTGTGGTTAAATCTATCCTCTGGTGTTTATCCGTAAGTTCTTGACTAGCTCATCACCAGTTTCAAGGCAGAACTCCATGATTTGGAGACTCCTTTATGTAGAGTCCCTGCCTGTCTCTGCTGTCCTTCCTAAAGTACTTGTAGCTATTCACTGAAGGACTTTAGTCACAAGAGCTATCCCACAATGTCTCAGTAATCATAAGGACTACTCACAGACTTTTAAGTCCAACTGTCTGTTTTCCATGCTGCAAGCATTTGTTAACAGGCATTTCACTTGGCCCTCAGAAATGACTTATCTGTAGGGAAAATGTAGCAGGATGCCCAGCTATGCTGTCCTTCAGGTTTTTACTCAGTGTCTTTTGAGTCTGAACATTTCCTTAGATACTGGTCACTACCCCCTAACAAACCCAGTTTAAAGTCTGTTATTTATACAGATGACTAAATCAGTGATCAGAATTAGTTAAAAAGGAAAGGCAAATGAAATCTAGTCCAATTGCCATTTAAGCATAACACAGAAAACCACAGTGCATCTGTAAATATGTTTGTATTTTTAAACTCAGTATCAGAAAGCATTATGAATTTTGTGTTGGGAGAAAAATCACATTAATAGGACTGTTCACACCAGTGCACAGATATCTTTTTTGGATCTATAAACTTCACCTGTAGAAGAAAGATAGGTCTCTGCATCTTTGTTCCCAGAAAGTCCTTTACACAGATCACCTGTTCATACAGATACAAGTACTCTCAGAATGATGAATAAACAGACATAAATTGATTTGAAATTATTTAGTCAATTTAAAATTGATTTGGCTGATTTTCTAAGTCATGCAAGACTAAGAACTTGACCTTGACTGTGAAATGGCCTGAGAAAATACACAGAGGCATACCCATTTTCACACATGCATATTTTGAATTAAAACAGAAGTATATGCAAGTATCTACAGGCTAAGGATGTATTTCTCCAGTGGGTTAGGTTTATAAGCCAATTAACCTTTGAAAGAAAAACATTTTTTATAATGAAAGGAATCAATAGCTTGACAACTCAAACTAGAACTGTAAGCATAATAAATCACTTGAGAATTTTACCCATGAGCTTCTTCCATGAGTTTCACTGGAACAGCATTCTATATTTATTAATAGGTATCCACCTACATCTTTAAATTAGTGTTGATCTTAATAGGAAAATCATTTTTCTTGTTGTTCATTAGTCAAAGAGTGTTATCTAATGGAGTCATTCAGGCTGCCATAGCTATTTTTGCCTGGTTCAGAGTGGTTCTTACAGTTCTTTTGGGATCTACATGTACAAAAAATAGTCTGCAGTCTGGACGTTAGGCATAAATTACAGCTCATCATCTGTGTTCACTTCACCTGTTTTTCATTTCTTCATTACTTGAAAGTCTTTCATGACAGAAAAATGCTGTGTGTTGGCACCATGCCTGTCATCAGTGTAGACAGAATGCTGACACCCTTCACCCTAACACCTTGTCCCTTGACTGACATTGTCAGCGTAGACAGAATATTGCCCACCTTACATATATAAGGCATGATTCTCTTAAATCACGCTGCTATTGATGGAGCAAAGGGTGGTGCAACCTGTGTTGAAAAGACATTTTCACAATCAGCTGCTGTCTGATGACCTCAACGTCAAGTGCCCATGGCAATCTGACAGAGGCAGAGCATCATTGATAATCCTGTTTGCTTTCACTGATGGAGCGAGTTGCCATACAAGTGCATTGTTGCTCATCTCTCTTATTGCCTCAATGAAGTTTGTTTTATAAAATATTGTCAAACTCCATTACTGTGTGGATCACATACATTTACACTCTTCTTGGACAGAAAGTAGAGGACATTTGATGTCTTTCCGTCTCTCTCTCATACAACAGCCAGTTGTATTTGGTCAAGTCATAATTTGTCAAAAAACATGGGCTCAGTTAGATTTATAAGAAAATATGATACTTAAAATAAAATTAAAAAAAATTAATAAATGTAAGTTACTGTGGTATTCTACTAGAAAAAACACAGTGTTTCTTGAAATATCCCACGCCTTATATTCATTTGACTTGTCTGACTGCAATGTATTTTCTCCATCAACAAGATCAGAAATGAAGTAGTAGTCACAAAATGATTTACTAAATGTGAGATAAACTTTCAAAAGTCTTTAGAATCCATGTTAATTTTTTAATTCAGTAACTCTGGTGAACCTAAAAAAATGCATTTTTTTCATCTTCTTATATAATTTCTTGTACTGATAATCACTACATTAATCTGGGACATATGAACAGTTGATAAAACCTCCCTGAATTTAGTTTTAAAATGCAAAATAACTTCAAATGCAAATAATAATAATGAAGAATTATCATTATAATTATTTTTATAAGATTGAAGAATAAAGCCCATATTCTAGTAAGTAATTATAAAGAATATACCTTTTAAATTATGTAGTAAATGTAGTCTATTATTTCCCTTAGTTAATAAGAAAATTTGTGTTCTTCCATTTGTTTTAAACTTACATGTAGCAGCTCTGCTTGTTCATGTAAAAAAGCCTTAAAAGAAAATACAGTATTGATAAAAGAATTCTGTGCACTTCAAAACAGACAAATGATTTCCAAATAATTATTTCTCTTGCCACTTTCTGAGATAAAAAATTTTATTTTGATTTGTTTCTATCCAGTCAAACATGAAAATCAATATCACCCTTCCCATTCCCTATTAGATGGCTGAGAAAACCAGTTAAACTTCATTGAGCAATTACATAGAATAAGTCAAGCTTGAACTATTATCACTGAGGGACACATTTTTGAAAAGAGACTAAAAAAAGTACTTTTAGAGAACGCAATTAAAGAAGGGGAAAAGATTGTAAACAGATGAAAGACAGAAGAATATAATACAAATACTTTTTCTAGGAAATTAAAATTGCTAACTAAGAACTACAAAATAAATATAACAGGTACCATGATGTGACTTGAAAATTCAGTAAGAGACTTAGTATTAAGTATTCTCATCCAGAGCCAGAAGTTTGTCTCAAAAAGTCAAATCCATCTTCACCATGAGGGTGGTAAGACACTGGAACAGGTTGCCCAGAGAGGTGGTGGAAGCCCCATCCCTGGAAGTTTTTAAGGCCAGGCTAGACAGGGCTCTGAGCAACCTGATCTAGCGGGGAAGTGTCCCTGCCCATGGCAGGGGTGTTGGAACTAGATGATCTTTAAGGCCCCTTCCAACCCTGACAATTCTATGATTCTATGTTTGCATATGCGTCAGACATGGGAGAAAGGAGATCCCATGAACTATTTTAAGAATCTTGCAAGAACATATAAAGTCTCCTGAAAAGTAGATGTGCATTACAATCAACATTTCCAGAAGGAAGATCTACCAGTACTCCTTGGCAAAATGCCCAGCCTCCTCTCACTAAAATTCACTGAGGAATACTTCTGTCTCACTCTGTAAATAGGCCAGGTAAGATTAGATTTCACTGCTCAAAAGAGACAATGAAGCTATCTTAATATAAACACATCTTTCTAACTGTCATTTGATAAGCATGTAGTAAATTGGATCAAAATGCAGGTACTTTTCATCTGCACTAACAATGAGATGTGAAATCCCACACAAATAGATACAATACGAAGCCTCTTACATTCCTGTTAGTACTATTGTTCTCCATCTTACCCTCAGAGCTAAAATTTTAAAGGATAAGATTTTCTCCCAAGACATTTTGAAATACATTAAGTGAAGCACTCAGCTGCTCACTGACCATGTCTCTTTAGTCTGTGAAGATAAAAGGATTCCAGGCCTATCTTTTTGTTTCTCTCTGGGCAAGTAGTCAAACATGGTCTGCTGGGATATCAGCCTTTTGATTTGCTGGTTTGAGAATACGTATCATTTTCAAATAAGAAAACGATACTCTTCAAAAATCTCTTCACTTTTTTAGGGAATGTTTTCAAGTCTGCCCAAACATTTTGATTTTCCAAGAGCTCAAGAACTGCTTTGATTTTCTTGCCAGTATTGTCTCTCATTTGTAAGTCAAAAGAAAAGATGTGAGGGAAGCTGTTCAATTAAACTGTGACCTTACCAATTAATCTACAAATTGTTTAGTAATGCAGGCCTTTACTCCTTTCCTTACTTCTTCCTTTTTTAAAAATGATTGCCCTCAGCCTGTGCTTAGGACAATTTAACCTTCTCCTTACACAAGAAAAAGGAAGTTACATGACTCTTGCTATTTCTGTGAGACACTTGTCTCATCCCTTTTCTGACTGCTTTTAGGTATTACTCCACTTTAGAATTAATACCTGATACTTGCTGAATTGTTGGTTTGGATTTAGCATACGCTAAATCTAGAATTTTCCGTAAGAAGACAGAGAACCTCTTTATATCACTCAAAAGACAGTCTGAAACTCAGGAAAAAATTCCTCTTTAATCTTAAGAAAAATAAACCATCAATGATATAAAATGTTAAATAAGCAAGAAATGAGAAAAAAAATCCTATATTATGACCTTAATAGGAGGTAGAAGAATAAGTTATTAGTTCAGAGGAGGTAGGTGAGGTCAGGTGTGATGACCATTTCTTTGTGATAAGACAGCCTTATCATCATTTCCGTGTTGCTTTCCTTCCTCATCATGTGATATTTTCAGAAAACCAATCTAGATAGGAAAACAGTACAGAAAATGTTAATGCATCTGTAACCGCTTTCTTAGCTAATAGTAAATATAACAGACTCTACAGTCTAATTGATTCTACAAAGAACAGATAATATAGATATTAAATACAGATTTTCAAGGTTGCCATTCATCCCCTTTGAAAAACAGAAACAGCAAGAGCAATTGACAAATAAATAAAAGCTGTTAGACTACAGTAACTCAGGGCTTAATATATTCTGCAGCATTGTATCAATGTTGAAGAATCTCAGAAAAATATAAGTTTACATAGAGCAAAACTAATTTTTATAAACACTGACTTGAATGAAAGCACATGCCAAATCACCTGTAACTTCTTTTCCATTGTGATATGCTAATTTCTAAAATCTGGGGATTGTTCAAAAATACATAGATGTGACGCTCAGGGATAAAGTTTAGTGGTGGACTTGGAAGTGTTAATGATTAGACTCAATGACCTTGGAGATATTTTCCAACCTTAATGACTCTTTGATTCTATGATAAGTTTTATAGAGTTTTACAGTGAGGAATTCATATTCTTACTTTTTGATTTATTATTCCATTAGTATTCTTGATGTTAATGCAACAATATGACTAGAATAAAGGAGACTCATTTTTGATTGAATGAACAGGACTCATTTCCTGAAAGATGTGAATACTAATCTGCATTAAACAAGAAAACAGGGACACTCTTCATAGCACCTTGACTCCTATTATCTAAAACTGGAAGCAAGGGGAACCCAGTCCTTACCTGTGGATCACACATCAGCTATGTGTTGGGTTTTTGTTTTTTTTTTTTCCTGCAGAAACTAAGCAGTGGAGACAAAACTGAGATGTGACTGGAAGTTGTTTCTGGACCTGTGAAATGGTCCTAAACTATCCTTCTCCTACAGGTGTCTGATAGCTTCTCTGTCCTAGTGATGTGTTCAGTAGCTGTTTCTTATTTAAAACAGATATGGCAACTTTAGAGGATGTAGTAACTCTGTATAATAGTGAATTAGAATAGTTTTATGGAAGTCTTAAACTTTAAGTCTCCAGCCAAAATCAGTTTGAACTAGAATCAGAATTAGGCACAGTCTGGAAATCACTTGGGGTCTCC
>VWZO01002777.1:225891-298847 GCA_013396975.1 Bucco capensis | reverse complement strand
CAACAAACTGAAAACCCTTGCCCAAAAAAAACTCTGTGGCCAAAGTTGCTGAGACAGTTCAGTGACATTCTAACAAACTGCAGTGTGACAGCATCACCTAAATGGACTGTGGAGGGTACTGCAAACTGTATATTGTATATTTGCATAAAATGTATCTATTTGGCATGTAACTGCAAAGCTGCCTAAGCCATTTACAGGTAAACTTTCAAATTCATTCCTGATCACACTGCTATACTACAAAATACACCTATTCTACCCGAGAGATGTTTTGAGTTCTTTTTACTATGGTCACCAATCTTCCTGCCTCCTTTTCTGGAATAAGTATGTATACATTCTCAAAGACTTTTTTTTCTTCCCTTACCCTGCACCAATTGTTCACCTAAATCAGGCACAGAAATTGCAGAACTGCTGGGTGGTGGTGATGGGTGAGTGAAGCAGAAACTCCATTTCCCCCTAAAAGGCAGAGGTTGTTCAACTGAAAGGACAGAAAAGCCTTTTATTCCTATAAAGAAAGGAAGAGGGAAAAGCTCTTCACAGTGAAGATGAAAAATATTGTATTTGAATCCTGGGAAGATTTTTTTTCTTCCTATGCTAGAGAATAGACTATTTACAGCACAATTCGAATAGTCGTTAGCTTTTCAAATATCTTCAACTGGCAAAAAGGGTAATAAACATCCGCTTACATTTGTTTTTAGAAATTATTATCAAAGTATGTATGTCAGATTAAGACATTTCATATTATTCCATTCAAATGAGGAAGTTAAAATTTCTTCATCATTTCAGGCACTTTGAAATAAAACTTCACCTATTTGGCTGTTATTGTTACAATAATATAGTGTAGCCTTTGATTTGTTGCCTCAGATTTTTAATGATTACTTGCATACTCCTACAAAAGTAGGACTTTCAACTGGCAAGAAAAATACTCCTGGGAACATAACTTATATCTAAAGGTCTAAATGGATATATAAACCTGACAAATATTCAACCCAATTCAGAACAATACAGTATTCAGTGAACCCTGCTTCTTCATTTTATGAAACACTCTATTTTATATCCACGTCATCTTCACTTCATTTTACTATTGCTGGGTTTTTTGCTCATTTGCATTTCCTATCTCATGCTGCCTTTGAATGGTGACAGAGACTGTTTGTCCCAGTTTAATACCCCAGATTTTGAGAAAGTCTGAACATGGATCCAAAGGTTTGTAGGGGGCTGAAACAAATCATCAGTGTAAAACCCCTGAAGTATGCAACCATCCAGGCTGAGATGCCTTATAGTGTGAGCCTAGTTAATCTTGAGAGTAGAATGTGGTTGGCACCAACAGGATTATTTCATTTTTGGATAGGGGATCATGCAGGCATCTACCCAGGGTAAGGGTAAAATTATGTTTTTCTGAACTAGTTAAACCATCTCTAATTAATTATGATGGTTTCAGCTAAAACTTTCCAGATGAGCAGTTCAAGCTGGACTCGACACTGAACAATCATTGTGTTACTGAAATTCTCTAGTGTATTCAGAGTCCTAACTTTTTGATTCAATGAAAATACCAAAAAATGAGCAGCATATGTTATCTCAATCCAGGAGATTTATAAACCCTAGATATCTTGTGATTGTGTTGCTACTTCAGCAGGATAAAAATCCCTTTTTACCCCCTTCACTTTTGCAAAATTCCCCCCTAGCTGTGTCTTAAAAACGTCAAATATACTTTACTGTTTCCAAATAAACACATCAATTTTGGCAGAATTAGTAGACAAGAAAGGTAGGGGCATTGTTTTTACAGGAGTTCATATAAAAAGCAAATTTTAATGTTTCAAAATTTAAGACTTTCCTAAAGTTTTAAAATACATCACCCCTGACTTCATCTGCATTATTGTCAAAAGCACTATGAAGTGTCCCTTTGGAAAAGTAAATCTGATTAATTAGCATCACTCCCCATTGTAGAATTCAACAGCTATATAAACAGCCATAGACTTTTCTTACAAGATTCTATTATTGTTTTCAGCATTGTTAAAATCTAAAATGATTTAATTGTTTAACCATTGTGTTCTGTGCATTGTTTGCAAAGTTTGTCACGTGAAACAAATTTTTCTTACAGAATTGTAGAATGACACTGAAACACACTTTCTTCAGAACTGCTCTAACAGCATACAAAAGCAGGACTGCCTTTAAGTAGCAATTGTTCACATAAGGGGAAAGAAAGCAGAAAAACCGGAGACAACTGAGAACATGAAGATATCATAAAACTATTCCCACTGCAGTACTTTATTTCATTAGAATGCTTGTGTCATTTGTGATATCAACGTGGTAAAAAAATGCTGCTTCATAGTTCTCTATCAAGAATATAGCAATTTCAACTGCGGTTCTCCAGCAAAAAACCATCACTACTGGTAACAGTGCTTGGATATTAACTCTGTCACGGCAGTTTAGCTTCTGTACAAAAGAGTAAGTAGATGGAGGCCATTGCCCACAGAAATCCCCACATCTCACAGAAATTACTGCTTTGAAGGCACTGCTGCCCCATATCCCTGCTGATCCTGGTTCACAGACAAATAAAGCAGGCCTACGGCTCTCATTCAGCAAGGCAGCCTCTCAGGAAAGGGATTCACATCACCAGCTCTTCCTGGTGCCAGCTGACTATGGGCCAGTGAGGAGTAGCTTGTACTGCCTGAACAGCACCGGCTTAATGCTGCAATTGCACAGGCTTCAGTTTTCAGGCGATCTAACACTTTTCTTTAATAGTCACTTCATACAAACAATTTCAGAAGTCCCCTCGCACTCTGCACAAATTCATCTAACAAGTTTCATTAAAAATTGAGAGCAAAAATGTGTGTATCTTTACTTCCATATTAATACCCACAGAAACTCTTCAACTTTGAACTGTAAATGTAAATATAAATCAGGAAAAAAGCAACCTCTCCCAATTTTTACTTGCTTGTAACACAAAAAGCAAGATTTCAACACCCACCAAAGCAACCATAAATAATATGGCCATCTTTAATTTGGCCTCCAATATCTGACCAACCTTGATTTATCCACAGACAAAACCAAGCATCTCTAATTTGCTAACCAATCACCGCAATTCTTTTCTTACCAACCAATAATTCTGCCATCTCTAATTTACCAATAAATAATTCTGCACTCTCAAATTTACTAACCGATAATGTGACCAATTTGCTGACCAATGATTGTGTCAACTGGTAATAGTGCCCCTAGCAAACAGCAATTTGCCAAGCAATATTTGAACCTTTCCCCCCCTACAGCAATAAAGAACTTTAGTGGTCTTTGATTCAGTATCTACCACACCACTCTGAAACTGCTTAATGTGAATAGTGAGATTTTTTTACAAAGTATTTGCTTTCTGTAGGAAAATTTGTTTACATTAACTGCTTAGAAATTGCACAGGTCTCTCTTAAACAGCTATGAAATAGACTATGGTTTTCCCTTTTAGTAGTATTAGCAGTTGAGGGAAGCCTGTTTTTTCTGTTAGCAGTATTCCTCTGCATCTTACTACCTCCTCTGTCAGTACTGTTGTCATCACGCTGGGATTTGGCGACAATTCCAAAGTGCTTGGACAGTGTGCACTGGTAAAGCAGTGACACCGCTAGCCAGCTCTGTCACCCTGCTGACCTTACCACCCAAGTTGATCCTGTCTGAGCAGAGATTTGAGCAGAAAGGGTTCATATATAAAGCTATGTGATTTATTTGTTTTTTCTAATTCCTGTCCCTTGACTTGAGTGAAAAACAGGTTTTGAGTTATTGGTTTCTTTAAACAATAATAATAGCATTTTGAAGTCATGTAGTAACTTCCGCAATCAATTTTATCTCCAAGAAATGTTACTAGTTTTGTGTAATTTTATTAGTTCATATTAAAGCCATTAGCTAACACAACATTAGCTTGGTCAGCAGCCACTCTAACACCCATTTTACAGGGAAATTCTGTAGAGAATAAAGCCATAGCAGGTGTGACCCATCAGTGCTGAAATTAGTAAAGAATCTCCATTTCCAAGCTGTTGGCTCAGACATCTACAGAAAATAGATACCTTTTTCTATATATAGGTATTTTATCTATAGGTTGTGGGTCAAATCACTGCAAAATTATATAACAGAATATTTACAAAGAGAGAGACTGTGAGTTCAGGCACAGCTCTATGCAAAAGACTGTAACTGCACCACTTACCATGCATTGCTCCTTGTAACCAGCCTCCTAATAATACACAGTTTACTGATTTATTTCATATTCCAGAAAACTATTCAGAGGAACCTTACTTCCAAAAGATGACAAAATTTTCAGATTTCTTTTACAAGAAAAAATGTCACTTGCATTTTAAATTCATACAGAAATACTAATTGATTTTGTTAAAATGTCACCCTAGAACTAGTAGGATGACTAAACTAAAACTGCACTGCAGGCCCCTTTATCATCTTCTTTCCCATCTTGTGGGATAAGCACAGCTTAAGCATCACTGTTGCTTACTTTTTTCTTCCTGAAGTCTCCTGGGATTCTTGAAAGAAGAGGCAGAAATGCCATTCTGGGTGGCTGTTCTTTTAGAGGATGTTGTGAATAGGGAAAGTTAGCCAAAAAGGAAAAGGAGTTGGCCAAGAAGACAGGAATTCCCAGAAGGCCAGAGCTTTGGTATGTTTAACGTTCTCTTGGTGCTGGAGAAAAACATAAAACAACTGAAGCTGTACTAAAGTTTATTTCCTGAACCTAGTTACATGACAAAAGTAAAATATAAAAACTCACTGAGTTTTAAGGAGAAATAACAACTTTGATACTAGCTTCAGTAGTATTGCTGGTAAAGATTTGAAACAGCCATAACATTGGGATTTTTCCATAAAAATATTTGTTTTACAAGCTTGGTGTTGTTAAGTTTTCAGTGACTAATATTTCATTAGCCAATACTCAAATACAAAAAGTAGTACAGTTTATCTGGCTGATAAAAAGTAGGTGTGATGAGATAAATAAGAATGTGTGTGCATGCATCTCTTCCACATATAAAGCAGAAGAGGGTGGGAAAATGTCATAAGTAGGAGATGGAGATTGCTGAGGACTAACACATGAATGAGTAATGGTGAAGGACAAGAAACAGTGACTGTGACAGCAGAAATTTACAGAACTAGCAGAGGGACAAGATGATCTGTCAAGTGTGCAAGTGACAGAAAATAGGAACGTGAGAAAGACAAAACACAAAGTTTCACCACATCTTGAAAGATAAAACAGAAGTTTCTAAATGTGTGTAGCTACTTACATTTCTCTCTTCAGCAGTGGGTATGAAAGGAGAAGTTACCTGTTCAGGAGTTCCTAACTTTGTTTTACAGTATGCATATGAGTATATCCAGAAGGTTACAGAGCATAGAAGACCAGTATGAAAAAAAAACACCAAACCCACATCAAAAGCACATAAACATATGCATGTAGTAGACTTATAATGTTTTACAGTGCAGGGGGCATGAGGATTGATGCAGGGAAGACAGTTTTGCCTTGTCTAGTTGAATTTTCTACATTAGAGTACTATTGATTTTCCTAAGTATATAGGATACTGTATATACCCCATTCTGTTACCCTTACACAGGTTAATTCTTTTATCCATTTCAAACCAAGCCAATCAATAACAGTGATCAGGTAGGTTGTGAAATTGCCTGGAAAACACATCCACAAAAGTAAACCCAATACAATGGCCTGTCTATGTGACTTAAAGCTTAGCACAGCATTGAAAATCACTAATGGAACACTATGCAGTTTGTTCATGCTACGAGCAGTCAAGTATCATACATAATGTAATAGTGCATCTGCTAACAGCAGCTCACACAAGCTAATTTAATCTTGTTTTAAACTAGACATAAGGAATTAATCTTTAAAGCGGCTCCCGTGATTCTCTTTGGCCCTTTAAAATATCAAGGGTCTTTCTACCTCCCCATTTACAATACTGTGAAGGGATGCATTTCAGTTATCATCATGTATTTACACTTCATCTACATTAGCTGGAAAATGTATGCAACTCTGTAATTTATCAGTCTTAAAAAGCACATTGCTGGCCCAGTCCAGAAGCTGTGTTTTGCGCTGTCACATCTGAAACTGCTATTAAGTCTCAGGCTGTACTAAACAAGTTAGATTCCTTAAAAAATTAACACTTGAAAGAAATAAATTTCTCTTTTTTTTTCTCCCATGAGTTTAGTTTAGCTGTATTAATCACATGAGACTGTTGCACACCTATTTCTGATGTAGAAGTTACCTTTAACATTATTTTTGTTGTCTTAACTACTTGTATTGGCATAGTGCTCGTGTTTGGCACTGAGCAAACACTGAAAAATCAGTCTTCACCCCAGATAAGTCATCACCCATGTATAAAAAAGATACAGACAGATTGGACTAAACAATGGGGAAAAAAAAAACAAACAACAACAAAACCAAAATAAAAAAACTTGACTTTGGCAAGATTTCAAGTTGGGAGCTTGATCATGAGTTTTTGGACCTTCAGCCAACGAGAAATTTTAGTAGGGCTTTTATAGACAGCAGTGAGTTACCTTTGCAAATGAGCATGAGAACCAACTTGTAAGCATAAAGAAGACTGACAGAAGAAAAATGCTCACAGTAACAAGTAACAAGTAACAAGTAACAAAGTGGGAGGTGTAAAAAGTAAAGTTACAAAATAAAGTTACTTGTAAAGTAACAAGTGGGAGGTGGAAACTGGTCACTCTTTCCATCAAGACTGGTGAGGCACATGATGTCTTGATTTTGAGAGAGGCATGATAGATAATGGGAAAGGTAAGAGTGAACATGAAAACAAATATTTTACTATCAGTATGATGGAGCTAATACAAGAAAAACAAGGGAGGGGAGACAGAAACAACACAGGTAAACAGGTTTGAGAAAGGTTTCTGATCATGTGCAAGTGAGGCAATACTATATTTTATGCAAAGTTTAATATGTAATAAGCAACAGAGGTTGATGAGGATCTGGGAAAGAGTTTATGCTGCAGACAGGATAGGACAGACTCTTTTTCCAGAAATGGTTTTCCAAAAGAATTAAAAAGACCAAAACATGGCTCAGACACTAAATATTGAGCTAAAGGATGGTCACATTAAGTGACAGGACCAGGATGCTAGACACTTAAGTCAACAACAGATATGCTGAAAAGAATTTTGGTTGTTGTAAACAGCTGTCAACAAAAGTTGAAAGCTCTACTTTAACTATGATACATTGAACATCCACGGAGAAACATGAGATGGTAGCAGGTCAATATTATACTTCAAAGAAAGGAGAAGAAAATCAGTGAGGTTTCTGGCTAGTGATAGTTGTTGAGTTCATATTTGTGGACTATCTCTGTATCTCAGAGATAACTGAGACAACAGAAAAGTGCAACTGAAGGTGGGTCAAATCACTGCAAAATTATATAACAGACCTGCTCATTGCATTCTGATTCTATAAGGACAGTCTCATTGAAATCACATGATGAAGCCTGAAATTGATTTAGTGGAGAACATCGCCAGAAAGTAGTTCAACAAATTTAGAGCAGAGACAGAGAAGGAAAACAATAAATAGATGTGCTGGAAAAGAGTTCAAGAACTTTTTTAGACAGACAAAGTTAAATTGTGTTTGTATGATGAAGGGCTAACCCAGTATAGAGATACATGAGAAAGATATGGTCAGAATAATGACAGGTATAAAAAGGTCACCACGTGGGAAAGGAGTTAGAGCAAATGGACTGAAATGGAGAAACAACAGTCATGCACTGTAAAAGAGGTGGAAGAAAACTTTTCAGGAAGGAGAAAGCAAGCAAACAGGGAAGACAAAGTGGTAGTTTCAATTTTTCTTGGGAAAATATAAACTCCAGCAGGATTATGAGTAGTGAGCAAGTTGTAATAACATAAAGGTAACCTATATTGTTGGTATAGGCTCCAATGCAGAATAACAAAAAATAGATTATGAAAGCCACGTGCTTTCTTTTCTGGTAAAATATGATATTGATCTGTGAGTAAGTATGCTAGCACACAGCAAAAACGACAGTACCTGCTTGTTTACCCAGGTCTGGACTGGAGGAAACCACTGTGCTTTTGTGGCATATTAGACTTGTAGGACTAGCGCAGTTACATCATTGACAACCTTCCTTGTCAACTGCAATTTTAGATTCAAGCCAGCCTTCTAAATCCAGTTGGAATGCTCAGGTTTTATTCTGAATCCTAAGAAATACAAATATTCACCAGTTCTCCTAGAAAATTATGAATTGAGGCCTTTTGAAGTCTGTTTGAGGACACTTCAGAGGTTGGTGAAGTGTTGCAGTTGGAGCATTCACTAAGGACTGTTCATAAAAAAACTCTGCTTAAGTCTTAAATATAAACAATCCTCATGAGATTCAAACCTAAGTATGTCTCAATCTGATTTATAGTAAATGTTCAAGGAACAAATAAGAAATACCAGAGAGCCTGATAAGGACAATCTTTATACTGAGAGAAACTAATAATCAGAGAAAGAGTTCTCTGAACCCATTCAGACTACTTCTTGTTAATACGCGTTAATATTTCTTTAAACAACTTCTGAATACTTAGACATGGCTCTGACCTTAAAAACGCAGAATCCAAAGACAGTCAAGTAGTGAGAGAGTAGTGGAAAAAGAATAACAATAATAAAATTACACAATTTATACATGTCAACTTGATTCACAATAAGCACAGGAGATCTTTAAGAGGGACTTAAATGTCAACAGGGTGTTATGAATGAAATAGCAGAATAAACATCCATTATGTTACAGAGTATGTGAAAAACTGCATGGAAAATAGAAATCAGCTTTGATTTAAGATTATGAACCCATAAATTCACTTGTACTTCTTACAGGTTAACCCTGTCTCATACAGATCTTATTATTATTTCTAAAGAAAAAAACCCAACAACTAACATCCTGTATAATCATTAGAATTAACTGGTTCTTTGTGCTTCCAGAAAATATTTTCACTCCATTCTCATTTGTAATTCATTCTAAGCTCCTTTTTGTTTGTTTTAAATGCATCTTAGTAAATAATTTGAATGATAAAATCTCTGTCTGTATATACACACATGCACACATAAAATACATATACTACACACATCCAAAAAATTATGTCTTTTCTCTCAGATATTTAATGTAATTGTAACACAGGATATTCACTATAAACAAACACGTGAAACAACATTTAGTAGAATTTCCTTTAAAATTAGACTTGGGGCTGTGAATGAGGCCTGAGCTGCAAAGCTTCTACATGGGCATAAAAGGAAAGTTTAAGTAAACAGTATACTGTTTTTATTTAAAAAAAAAAAAAGGGGGAGAAAAGAAAAAAAAGAGGAAGAAAAAAAAAGAAAAATCATCCCATGCCAAGCCCAGTCAAAATGCATTATTAGGGTGTCCAGGAAATTATAGCTTGTGTCCATTAGTCCTTTCAGGGTTAATATTGATGTAGATATTATTTCTATCCATGGTACCATTTATTTGAAATATTATGACTGGGAGTAGCTGCAGCAGTGAATCAAATCAATTGATAGAGCAGTTAGCCCTGCAGTCAAGGCTGCCTTTACACCGTGCAGCAAGCATGAAATATTATGGAGATTGTTCTTTAAAGTGATCACTTTATCATCATTTGTCTGCAGCCCAGGCTATTCCTTCCTGCCTTGCTTCCCTGTTGGGTTAGAGCTGTCATAACTCAATCAGCCGTATAATGCTGTTCATAGCACCTCCGTAGCAGGTATTGAACCTGTCAAGGGCCACTGAGGGAATTATACTTATCCATTTTGACAGCTAGCAACACCACTCTGATATTTATGTCAGTTTATATATGTATGATATGTATTTCTTAAATGTAATTAGAAGCCTGTTTGTGTGTGATATATCTGAATTGCCCAGAGCTGCCCATGATTAAGACATTGATTTCTAACCTTGTGCATTACTGGAGAAGGGAATATGACAAGCTCCATCACTCAGGGGTTGCAGCTAACCTCTTCTGTCTATATACATCATATGAAATTGTCACTATTGTTTATCTGTCCAGCAAAGTTGACTACAAAGCAACTGTTATTTTAGTTTGCTAAATAAACTAAAAGACTGTAAAACAAACCATCATCCCTGTCTCTCCAGAGCAGTTGTTTTGCAGCTATGTTACTTGGACTAAAATGGCAAAAGCAGGCCATGCTCTGAAAGCTGAGTGACTATCTCCATCACGTTTGTTGTATCACTTGTCCTCACAGGTATCTATAGCATACTGTTTGGATTTCAAAGCCACGTTTTTGTAGATGCCCTATGTGCCAAGCAGAAGAAAATACACTGTATTTCCCTTAAAAGGGAATAAAGACAAAGATGAAAAAAATAAACAAACAAAGCCCCCCAAAATCCAACCATCTGTTTAAGCTTATTCATTTACATTGTCGTGGTTTCAGAATGAGATTCTTACACAAAATAGTTCCTATATGTATGATCAGCCTTTCAACTTTTTTTTCCATTTGAATAGCCTACTGGTTTGAGGAGGCTATAGTCTCCAACCATTCCTCCTCTTATCGCAGAATAAATGCTGAAGCAATTTGTTATTTTGTGATTGTGGTTTTTATAGTTCCTTAAAAATGTAGGTTTCTGGATTCTGACAATTCAATTTCTGGCTCAGAGGGCATAATCTGTAATGACCTTTACCTCTGAAAATTCACACTTTCAGTGATACAGATGTTTTTTAAAAAGGAAGTTTATCTGTTTGGTTTTTAAACTGCACACTCAGGTTTTACCTCCATTTCCCTTAAAAACTGACCTCCTACCCAACAGCAAAGATACTTGAGGCTGAAACTTTCACATTCAGACAGATTTTAAAAAAGCATCTGCATTAGATTGTTTTGAAAATCCTCTGGTTCTACACTACAGGATCTGAACTTTCCACATCTTTAAAATTCAAAAACATAGATGGACAGTTGAAGCTGTGACCCAATCATCAAAAGAAATGTCCATCTGAAGATACCTTGAAGCCTGCTGAGATCAATTAGGGCAAATTGTATCATTCTACTTCTGTGGTTTTGTTTTTTTTAATTTGTTTGTTTTATTTTTAAACAAATGACAGAGAAATCCAAGAAAAACAAGAAGCCTGCAACCATTCCTTACAAAGAGACGCTCATATTTGAAAGTATAATTACCTTCCAACCTTAACATTACATTAACTGCATTTCATGTTGAGATTCGGGTGCTCACATGAAATAAAATCTCAGGGAAATACAGTATTAAAAAGATCCAGAGATCTATCTGCATCTCTAAACATATATTTGTGAATGATATCTAGAACATAACCTAGAAAATATCTATTCCACCAATTTCCCACAGAAAACTTGTTCCTTTCTCACAGACGCCACAAGATACAGTACAAGTATTCAAGCTAAATATCATTTAGATGTCATAGTTACAACCTTCCCTTAATAAAATCCAAAAACCACTGTAATTCAAAGATCTATGATGAGAGCTATATGGTTTAATTCATATGCTTCAAATGCAATTCTTCCAGATTGTTTAAATTTTCATGAAAACGGAAACATAATTTTGTTTTCTGGGTTACAGCATGATGTGCCTGTAGCTGATAACTTTTATGTAGCTAGGGAAAAATAAAAAACAAACAAACCAAAAAAATCCCACAAAACCCAAACCCGAAAAAAACACCACCAAAGAGAAAATAATAATTCTCCTTACCTCTGTGAAATACAAGGGCTGTGTGTATATTCTTTCTGTTTTATTACATAAAACAATGGTAGAACAGAGTAAATTAAGGTGGGTGCACCAAGGAAAGAAAACAAAATTAGTATTATCTAGCAACAAATTCGTTCTCTGAAGCACTAAACATTAACTGGAATAAATCTCAAAAGCTTGCTCATAACTTTTGTTAAGCTACGTCAGCCATCCTATGTAAGGATTCTGCCACTGGAAAATAGCTGGATCAGTCAAGTGTATAATCCCACAAGTTATATCTGCTGCATTAGCTTATGGGACAAATATTTACATAGCCCTACAGTGCTAAACAATACTGACCTCAGTGAACAAACAGGACAGTCCCTACACTTATTATCAGCTGCCCCTAAAATATCTCCAATGTATTAAGATGTAGTTTCCTATACATTTCATTATGCCAGTTCCACTTTGCAACACAATTTTTGTATAAGTAGATGATCTAAGATGCAGTTAGAAGGAACACCACCAAACCCTCCAATAGTAAATTGAAAATTATCTTTCTTGCATTCTCATAAGGAAATGACACAAAGAGAGGACCTTTCAGTTACTTTTGTTTATAAAGATTTTTCCCATAAAGGTCTTCAACTTTTGAGCATTCATACTAATTATCCAGTTCCTGCCATGTAAAGACGTAAAAAAGTTGAGAGTAATGCTCTTTGAATGCTGAAAAACTTCCTTCCTTCCAAAATATTCCAAGATGATTATAAATGCTCCTTTATATAGCTACTGGAATCAGGATCCTTCTAGTTTTGAACACTGGAACTCTTAAACAGTGTACAGAAAAAAATCATAAGGGAGAAAGGAGCAGAATTATCTAACACTTGTAACACAAAATTTCATTTTTAATGTGTCTAAATCGTGTCTCAATTTTTTACGACTTCCATTTGACCAGCTACACAATTAACACTTCCATGCAGAAAATAGGTGTAGAGAAATAACAAATTGTCTCAGCTGGAAATGGCCCGAACACTAGTGTTAACTAAATGCACCACCCCCTTCTTTAATAACAGTGATCAGGACTCTCATTTTACATCTCCACAAAGATAGATCACTTCCAGCAGCAGAGTGCCCCTTTAACATCACTGGTTAAGAGCTGAGGCAGAGCACAGAGTCCTCAGCAATGAATCACCCGTGTTAATTCCATGCTTTGCACAGGAGAACAGACAATTTCATAGTGTTATGTTATTCAACTGCCACAATTTGGTGTTCCATATAATATTTATGATGCATTTTGTATCTTTAAAGTACTGTACAAAGATTATAAATGAAAATAGGGTACAAATTACTATTTCCATTCGTAGAGGAAAGAGAAGCAACTGAGGTAATGGCACCGCTAAGGGGAAAAAATCTTGATTCCCTGCCCTAAATTTTGCCAAATTATCTTAATAAAGAGTTTTCTTGGGCAACACCTCTAGTCTACTTTCAGACAAGTTGAACCTTATCACAGTGCCTCAACACAGACACCTAGTGCCATTTGAAACACCCTTGGGGATTCCATTCATCAGCTCCACAGTTGCTGCTACAAAACAGCATAATCTCATAGCCTGTCCATACATAGATTTCTTGGATAACATATTTCAAGGGCTCCAAATATCCACTGTTAGGCAACTGAATCAAACTCTCTTGTCAATATTTTACATCACAGTAGTAAATTCCCAACTGTGCTGAATATAGCAGTATCACTTTCACAACAGGCTCAAGACAGTACTAACTAGCCAAACCTTTTGAATCCAAGCTATGTGCAGGAGCAGATGTAAGAAATCTTATTCAAAATTCAGAAAAATCTAAACTGTACCTTCTGTTTACCACTCATTTTCATTTATGGCTTGCAGCATTTTCATTCCAAGGAACAAAAAAAACTTGGGAGTGTTCTTTCTAAATGCAAAAATCTCATTCCAAATTTTTATATAAATCAGTTGCAGGAAAATCTAATTTAGAAAATTGCTCTACATAACTGTTAAGGTTTTTTATGCTAAAATTGCACCCAAGTTTTAGAGTTGAATTCAAAGTTACAGATATGTTATTCGCAAAAGCTGGTAGATTACAGATTTGAACACTGGGAATGATGGATACCAAAGCACATGCACACCAACCTATGCTTGAAGATCTGCTTCTATGCTCAGTAGATCAAAGTGCAGGAATCAAGAGAAAAAGCTCTTCTTTCTCAGAAAGAGAAGTCCAGCTGCAAGAGCTGAGAGTCCTCCTGTTTCTCACTAGCATAGAAAGAATGGGGTGAGGGGAACATCAACAGGAGCACACAAGTAAGTAGGACCATGCAAGAGGCAGGCACAATTTCTAGGTGAGGGGAGCCAGGAAGGCAGCTTCCACGAGGCCATCCATTCATTCTCCACTCTGACACACCTTAAGCAGCAGCGTCTTGCACAGGGACAGTGCACATTAGAAAGCAGATGCACTTGTAGTTCGGCAAAAATTAGGGCTGTTTGCCAAAAGGAACTATGAGCAAAAGAATGGTGAAGCAGCTGGGCATAATCTGTGTTTGGGAAAGTACAATACAGAGACAGGCATGGAAGAAAAGATTCAAAACACCATGATGCTCATGCTAAATTTTGGCACTTAGGTTACTGACTCAACTACTCTATCTGAACACTGCAAGAACCCTACAGGAAGATTTCGAGAGGGACTTGCCTACACAGCATACAGAGATTGCACTACTTCCTCTGCACATGGAGAGGGTCCATAGCTACTAGGAAGCAAGAAGTGCTTCAGCACATCACTGCAGGGTTACTCTGGAACTGCAGGGTTGCAAAGAAAAGAAATTTTTGCAAAGTAAGAAATTCTGCACCCTACTAATCCCATGCAAATTAATTTTCTATAATGTCTGGAAACTTCTTTTTTGATACAATAGTCTGTCAATAAAACATGAACACCACAGACATTCAAGTAACATAATATCATAGGTATCCACTAATTAATATGTAAATATAAAGAAACACCTATGGAAATATACCTAAGCTGTTACCAATACCACTTATGCAATATTCATGTTATTTTAAGGCCATTTATAACTGTGTACTACTACTCTCTTTCTCTTTAGCATACCGTATTCCTACAGCTCTTTATGAATAAGTGGCTTACTCTGGCACTTTTTTTTTTTTTGCCACTCTGAGGATATCTTTATTGAGAAAATAAATCAGTGAAATCTTATATTGAGATGTTCATGACCTGGATGGATGTTTGATGATCTGTCCAACCCAGTCCACACTGAAAAAGGAAAAGGAACTACATGCAAAATTTTGATCCACATCAAAATTTTCAACTCCCAAAGCCTGGAGTTCCTTGGCTCGCAGTTTTCTCATTAATGCACAGAACACAGGATGATGACCCAGATACTTCTGATTCTGCCACAGATCTGTTACATGGACTTGAGCACTGTTCTGCATCCGGGTAGAATGGCAATGACATGACTAATCCCGTGAAACATTCACAGATCTTCCTCTGTAAAGAAAACTAACACTATTGTGATCTTGTTTGAGAGAAAACTAGGCTATGTCATATAACAAATGATCTTTCATTACTTCGAATTTCTTTACTGAATAAAGTGGCTTATCCAATTTGTCTCCAACAATCTGGTGTAGCCATGTGAGGAAGGACAGGGAGAGAGAGGAGAGAAAATATGGACTGGTACTTGGGGGCAACCGAAGTCATCATTGGCTATAATGGCTTTGGGCCATGCTTACTAGACCTACTTTCATTAAACAGTCATTGCAGTGCACCTTCACTGGCGCTGTACATTAGAATCACAAGTTAAAAATAAATTCAGCTGCTGCTCTTGAGAGCTGCCAAACAAGAGCTACCGACATCCTGATCTTTAGCATGAACACGGATCTGCGCTACCTAACAATAGATGACACTAGAAACAAATGGAGTTATATCTGCTAAATTGCTGCAGCTTATCTCTGCCACCTTTTCTTCCACTTTCTAGGGCCTGGAAAGTGCACATAGTTATGTGAAATCATTCTGACATGTCTGAATTCAGTCTTGCCATGACATTTGTTCTACAGAGCACAAAGAACAATCAGCCAACAAAATGGAAAAAGGGGAGATAGAATTCCTCATGACCATCTTCAAAATCTCACAACCTTGCTGCTCTACCCTATACTGATCCTTAAGTGCCTCTCAAATGAGAAGTATTACATTTCACACACTGTTCCTGCAGTCACATGGCATGCAGAAATGTACAGAGTAACAGTCCAAGACTGGAAACAGACTTGCACTTTCTCATGACAATATGATGTCTGGGTTTCATAGCTCAGTCAGAACTCTAACCCTGCAGCAAAAACTGCAGAATGTAGGTGAAACAGAGCTATTTCTGTTATTACTAAAAGCATCAAAGTCTTGAATGCCAATCTACTATTTCAAAAAGCATTTCTGCAGGAGAGAAAGAACAAATTCAGGGTTTTTGCTGGGGCCCTGGGATTCACTCCTATATTAAGTCTGTCTGCCAGTCTGCTGATCTTCTAGCTACACTGCCTCCCACTGTGTCTGATATCAGGAGTGCCAGAGTGGCTGAGAGATCAATGTAGCAGCTGAGGAAGCCAGCTGGCAGGGGAAAGGAGCAATGGATTGTGAGGGATAAAGAAATAAAGAGTAAAAGAAAAGAAAGATTTGTTGAATTAAACAGTAATGAGGAAGGGAAAGAGAAGCTCACTAGCCCTTTTAGACTGCCATGTTAAGCCCTCCACAAAACCCCGAACCCTCTGGAGCCTTCTAATCAGTTTAATGATGCAGATCCCCCTTCTACCTCCTGCATGAGCTGAGCTATTTTTTTGTCTCTTTATCAAAGGATGACTTTTCTAACAATTATATCATTCGCAATGCATGCTGAATGGGATGCCAACAAGGAAGATATAAATAAGAGCATTGGGCTTTGCTGGACAGAGAGAAAAGAGCTACAATCATACTTATGGAAGGTTGAGGAATAAGGAAAAGATGAGTTTTCAGAAAATGTTGATGTGTTAGAATATACTGATACATTTTTCATATTCTAAATTCCATATGCTGAGCACACTCCCATTATGCCTGTGGAGTAGGTTGATATGAGAGATGAACATTCACATGCCCATGTTTAGATCCTGCAGTTAGATAGCTTGAAGACAGACAACTTTCAACATGCACAGCCCTTTTGGGAAAGGAATACAGACATGGGCATCCAGGCCTGACAAAAATGCAGTTGCTCTACCCTTTGTAACATCTATTGATTCACTAGCCTAAAAGTACAGCTTTGATACCTAATGGCCCTGTAAAACAGTGTGGTTTTGTGGCTGTAATGATGCAGTTGGTACTTTACGTGGGTATATAACCCACATCCATTAGTCAGGTGAATGAGCCTTGCTGCCAAAGAGCAATCATAGGAAACCCTTGAGTTTTCCCTAATGTTGGTACTCATAGAAGAGGTGAGTAATAGAGGAACAAAGGCTTCCTGTGCTTGCACATGCATCTGTTGTTGCATTCCCTTTACATTAATAAAAGGAAAGAAAATCAACTGTCTTATTATGGGCATCTGCCAAAGAACAGCATCTGAGTATCAGAAAAGTTTTAAAAAATTGGAAACACAATACCTCAATGAATCCATGGGTATCATTGTGAGAAATCTGATGACTGACAGCTTGTATCACTGAAGACAAGAAAAAGAAGAGTGTCAATGCCTAGAAGAAGCTGGGATGGAAGCCCTGAGACAGTGAATAGGAAGGAGGCAGAGTTTATTCCCACTAAACTATTCATTGAAAAAGCAAAGTGCAGGTTGGAGGGATACTGTTCATTACTGGAAAAGATAGTTGGACTAAAAAGAACATAAACTTTATTTTTGTGATTTAAACTTAATCATTTTGTTTACGAAAGCCTGATATGCACAGGAATAACTATGCTAAAACTACTACACAGCACTATTACCAGGGATTATGTGCAGGTAACAGTCATATTTCCAAATAATCAAAAGCAAATATAGCTTCAAAATACACACATTAGTAGTCTGGATTTCTGTAAAGTATACTACTTAGGAAGTATGAAGGAATAACAAAAGGAAGCAGAATTTAAATGAAGCAGTTGTAGATTTGGTACAAGATGCGAGGTGACAGGCATTCCTACCAATATGCATGATATGGTTGAAAAAGTGTGGCACACTGCTGCTGCAGGCTCTCCACTGCTGAGCAGAGTAATATGGTAAATAGTTTCTATATAATCTATATAATCCAAAAAGAAACACAACCCCCTAACTGAATACAACGTATGTGAAGGAAACACCTATATTCATCTACAATGTTTCACTGAATATTAAAGACAAGGAAAACATCCAGATTCCTATAAAGCCTACATAATTGGAAACAAATATGCTCTTTTCTTCCTTATAAATTATTAGCAGAGCTTATCAAAATGGTCACAAAAATGTCTGCATTTCATGTATTATCAGGTTCTTCACAGATGCAGCAAATCTGACTTTCCTCTGAGTTGCACTAGTGTTCATCTCCCTTGCTCTTGCCTCTCGAGATGTGTTTAATATTTTGGCAGAATACAATCCCAACTGTCTCAGGATAGGTGATAGTGCAAAGTCACATAAAGAACATGAAAGATTGAGACTTGATGTGAACAGAAAAATGAAGATGAGTTGCAAACCTGCGGACAAAGGGAACATCTTTTTATGTAGAATCAAAAAGGTATTTCACAGATCATTGTCCTAAACAGCACTTTTTCTGGATTTTTCAATACTAGAGGCTCATCAGTGATCTATGTGCCACAGTTTAACTTTTTTCATTGACTAGTTCATCCCTGTACTTCTGTAACATTCCTGTATATTGTTGGTAGGATACTAGAAAGGGTAAGATAAAAGCTAATCTTGCCTTGTCTCCAGGCAATGAAGTACAGTATCCACTGAATAGACAAAGCATGGCAAATCTGAAATGGCTAAACCAGACCTAGTTGAACTGCCCTCTGAGCTTATTGTTTTGGATAACTCAGGAAGCAATGGCCCCAGGTTAAGGCCAGCAAAGGATAGCTGGAGGACAGTATTCCAGACATTAGAAATTTAAGCACCATTGCCATGGCATTGCCACATTTGAAAAAAAAAAAAAAATAGAAAAAAGAAAAGAAAAAAGAAATGAAAAATTGAAATCCTCATAAAATACTTTTCATGAGCTGAAGTTATTTAGCCTTTGTGTCTTTTGATCTTTACATGAGAATTACAGATGCAAACCTACAAATCTCATTGCTCTTCCAACAGCTTTTTGGAGGCCTTTATGACACAGAATCCTGGAAGTTTTACTTCAAGGGCTCACAAGCTATTTGAACGGATATTCCTACACACGACATCTGGGTTCTTATCTGCCTTTTTATCACTCAGCTAATTTACCTAATACTACAGTGAAAGAATTTCTTTGTTGAAGAAAATACCATATAAATATCATCCAGCTTTCTCCACCAGATAAGACAGACATTGAGAGAGGAATTTTCTTCTCAGTCTGCCATCAAAACACATTTAAATAGACATCTGTGCCTCAGCTTCCCTATCTGTGAAGGGTAAAGGCTTATTTGTTTCTCAGATTTTCCATCAGACAGCAGGAAATACGTAGCAGATTCAGCTCAGTTTCATTTTACATTTTTGGGCTCATTTGATCTCAAAGCTCAAAAATATGCAAAGCCACATGACATTTAATTTGGAATATGGTGTATAAAAGAAAGACTGCACAATACTCAATAGCAAAGTGATGCCAAGCAATTGTTTGTTGTGAAGAAATAATAATGGTATACTACAGCTTTCTACACTCTGAAAACAACAAAGAATGGCCATCAGCTTGCAAAATGTTGCTATGAGAAAAGTCAGCTAATTTGCTAGGTCAGAAGAAGTGGGTGACTGAAATTCCTGCCTTCTTTGGTACCTAATGGAAGATATTAGAATGGGATAAAACTGCAAAATAATGGCTAAAATACATGAGACCTCAGAAAAGCACAAACTTCATTAATGAAAAAATCTGCGTCTTCACTATTCTCTTCTGGGAGAATTAATCAGATGTTGCAGTTCCAGATTTATAGATTGCTGTGAAAATGGGTAATCTGAGGGGAAAGCCTCATAAAAACTTAACAGCAACACTGAGATAATCTGTGGGCTCACAGTGGCCATGTCAGGGCTAATTGAAATGTTTAAGAGCAGCACAGCTTCCAGGCTCCCTGTGATACATGCTGAAGACACGACTATAGACCATCTCTTTGTCTTGACTGGACATATTTTATCACTCTGTATCATGATACTGTCACCCCAGTCTTCTAATTGCTCAAACCTTTAGACACAGGGCACCTAATAATTGCAGTACCATGGCCAGCCTAATAATAAAGATAATTTACAGTTCAAAAGCAAAGGGTAATTTGTAATATGAATGGCTTTCTGTGTCCCTAAGCTCATTTCAGGACTTGAGGATTCATGCAGCAATAGCTACAGGCTTTTGCCTGAGCATATTAGCCATTTCATTCCAGAGAAACACAGAAGACAGTGGATTTAGGGGAAATCAATGGGTAGTTCAGCACCAAGCAGATTCAGAATTGTGTTTATGAATTCCTCTTATACAAGGACATCTCCTGCACAAACAGAAGAGATTTTAACTTCCTATAAAAGAATCATAGAACGGCCAGGTTGGAAGGGACCTTCTATAGTTCCAATCCCCCTGTCACGGGCATACCTGTGTCACTGAGATGTACAAGACCAAATGGAAGCTAAAAACTCATCCAAAATTAGAACAGTATCAAAGTCACAGTGTTTTTTCTGCATAAATATAAGGCAACAACAGGAGTTAGTTAAAGCAACTACCAGTAACTTCTTGAAAGTAAAGGATCAAGGATTCTTGTCTCTATCAACACCAGGAAGAAACTCAAATCCCCAAGGAAACATTTTCTCTTGGTAGCTGCACAGTCCAAACAACTTCTCCCACATGCAGGTCCTTTCTAAGCAGTCTCCCTATGCTGCTCTGCCCTCTCTAGTGGGCTGTGGGGCAGACTCACTAAAACGTTTGGGTCAGTGCCCTGCTCTTCCTGTGGAAGAATTTTCTCTTCCACAGCACCAGGCTCCTATTATACAACCACATTTTTTCTTTGCTTTTTTATAGTTCTTTCAGTTTTAGACTCAGAGCCCATGCCACAGCCTTAGACCACTCCTGACTTTGCCTTACCACACACATTGCAAGCATTAGAAGAACAAAGCCTCTGTTACTGTAAAGCTTTAAGCCATGACAGTTTTAAAGAAAGTCACAGTGCACTCTGCATAGGAGAAGGATCTCTCTACTCCTCAGTAATAGTTTGATGTTAGAGGAAACAAAGAGCAATTAGTACACATGTGATTTACTCACAGTGGCACAGCTCTGGACGTGATAACCAAAGGCACAGGAAGTCTGCCACACGAACTGTTCTATCCTCTCAGAATTGTTTTGCTATTGGCGCGACACGTCTGCCAGGTCTAAGTGTATCAGATCCACCCATTCATCTTCCAACAGTACGTGCATCCTCCAAACCTTCTTGATAATCTCACCACCAAACCCACGTGCAATTTAAACTATTAAAATAAAAGGAAAGAATAAGAAAAAAGGGAGAGCGTAAGAAGGAAACTAAATGCTAACAAGGCCCTTCCAAATGGAGTCACACTAACAGGATGGCACTGGAATATGGGTTTGTTTTAAGCCTACATTGTTTAAAAGCAGCAGGGGACCAAAATGATGATGGCATCATACTGGCTGAAGGGAGGAAACTGAATTGAACTCTCAAGCCAAATTCTAATCTCAGATTTCATTTTCTGCATTCTTCATTAAGAAACTCATAAGCATTGATAGGACTCCAGCATGAAGATGGCTATGTGAGCATAGCACGAGGATCAAAATCTGCTGTATGGGTACCACACATGGAAACACTATCCACAATTTTTCTCACCAGACGTCAAACATCTTGAGAGCACAAGTAAAGGAAAGCAACATTCATAAAATCAAAACCACAAATAATTAAATATTTAGTTTTCTAATCAAGTCAAGTTGTATGTAAGCCCTTAAACAGCATTTACAAGCATTTGATTTGTTTTCTCTGTTGACTCTATAAGAGTACTCATGGGCTCACGAATCAGAACTTCTTGTTTGATTTGTTTTAACATGCTTGCCATGTCAGGTGGTTTTCCCTTATTTTTTGCTGTTCCTTTAGAATCTTGTAAACCAGGTCAATTTATTGAAATGTCAGCTTTTATAAATATTCCAATCCAGCCAAGCCTCTAACTTAACACATGCTATAATTACAGCAGAGCCATTTATGGAAAGTAACTAAAAGTGGGAAAAGAAAAAAAAAAGAAAGGTAAAATATCAAAACATCTAGAAAAGAGCCACATCTTCCTAGAATTAGAGGCAACTTCAAATTAATCTCATCATCATTATTTGATAATTTGCCAAAATTAAAAAAAAAATAAATAAAAAAAATCACTATTTCTTCATTTGGCAAGGGCTGCAAGCTCCTGGAAAAATGACATCTGAAAATAAAACAGCAAGTAAAACATCAGCACAGAAATGCAATCCCAAACAGCAGTCAGAAACAAGAAGTAGACATACAAGAGGAAAAAAAAAAAAAAAAGAAAGGAAAAAACCCACACACAAAGAAAAAACAAGTCTATGTGTTAGCAAGTTGAAGCAACATTTGAGACCTTTCTACTGCAGCAGTGTAGCTATTCGATACATGCAGTTTTAGTGTGGAACAATTTGCCCAGCATAGGAAAGTACTGAACTCTCTGCCTGTTCTGGAACAAGAGATTTGTTTTAAAGATACCCTGGCTCAGCTGAGATAAAGATCAACTAGCATTTCATTTGAGTGAGTCTGCAACAGAATACACATTGCCCTGTTTGACTCTCCTGTACCTGGACCATAGATCAGTTACTATCTCCCCTTCTCACTCTCCCCATCTCTTGCCTGTAAATATTTGTGTTTGGAAAGACACATAGAAAGTGATTTGCTTACAAAGCAATGCACAAAATTCCCAACTGCCTATGGACAATAATATAGATTGGGAATATACTAAACTTCCTTTTATTCACAATATCATTACTGATAGTTTGAAACTGAAAAAAAAGGACAAAAATGTATCAGCTATGGATATGAAATATCCATGGCAGAGCTTGAGGCAAACATTATTTTTGTTTAAAATTAGGAGTGTGTCTGAGACGTGACTGGATTTCAAGTCAAACCAAGCTACTAAACCAAATATTTTTCTTCTGGCCAGCAGAATCCCACAAATAACTATATATAGAAACTGGTAATCGCCCTGTATTTTAGCTTGCAATGGAAATCCAGGTAACACAAGCACTCTCCAATAAATGTTTATTCTCTTCGTTGCCAAATACAAACATAATTTAAATCAGATTAAATCAAAGTCTCCTATTCTAAAGAATTAAAAAAAACAACTCACAAAATAACAAAAAAGAGAGAGAAAAAGAACAGAACCAACCAACAAAACTCAAAAATCGCCATACCAGAGAACCAAAGCTAAAAGGAAAACAAAAAAGCAGTATGTCCAGACCTACTGAAAAAGTCATAAATATATTACCAACCAGTAGGCAGAGTGCAGAAGAGATACTCAAAGATGTCTGATAAATCTATTCTACTATTTTAGCTATTTTATTTTACATCTATTACAATCAAATCATGAAATCTGTGAAGAGCTTTGGGATTTATTTCAACACGTGGAAGCTAAAGCAAGACATGGAAATATAGCATCCTTCTCAAATGACCCTTCTTGGATTATTTTTATATCTATTCCCACATCAGTTTGATGCTATTCTTTGTCTTGTTTATCTGGCTTCTCAGTTTTAAGAGGATGACTGGTTAATTTCTGAGAGAGAGGGGTGGTTCTTCAAGCACAAGGAACAGCTGGAAAGACAGATGCCATCTACGTTACCATTTTGTTGCTGAAGAAAACTAAAACAAGATGGTAATTTCCACTGAATAGAATTTTTTTAAGTTAATTCCAGCTGTGACCATGTGATCAGCATCTACTGTGTTTGGCCCTTCAGCCAAGCACATCTGGTAAAAATATTTCAGAGGTGTGGGAGAAAGAGGGCAGTTTGTGTGGAGATTATGATTTATTTTAGCATGTATAATACTTTGTTTTTCTGATGGAATTTTTTAAAAGAAGATTTGTGGGCTGATGATAGATTGGAAGAACACTGAAAATAAGAATAAGCACAGGATAGCATAAAAAGGATTGAAATGACAGAGTAATCATGGAATTCAAACTACAAAGCACTCATTTAAAATTATTATAAGTTTTAACACAAAGTCTTGCTATCAAAATAAAAATATATGTACAGACAGATTCCCTTGAAAATCTTTTATCACACACATAACAAGCAACAGGAAGTAGACAACAGAAAATTATTTAATATCTAGATAAAAATGCTGTTAGAATGTGTCACCTAAACAGTAAATACTACCGGTACATTAAATATAAGTAAAAAGAATATTAACTACATATTAATGAAAGACACAGGATCTACAGGACAAGGTCAGGTTTCATGCTTCGCTATCTAAAGCTAATATGCAATTCAATATTCAATGCTTCTTACAATCAGACTAAACAGATCAACTCTCCCTGACTTGTACCCACAACTGTGCTGAACTGTCCATCTATGCGTCACATCCTCAGTACATTTATCACACACAACTGGGTAGGAGACTGGGTCCCTTGTCCTGTACCTGGCAGCTTTGAGACACAACTATACTCTGAAGAAGCTCCTGTGATCTCTAAAGATGCTAAAGAGCTACCATCTATGATCCAAATCTGCGCTGTGGCTCATTGCTTTAGAAGCGATCGGGGGGGTGGGACGGGACACACACGACACCAAAACAACTAACAAACCAAAAAAAAACAAAACCAAAAACCCAACAACAAACATCTGGAGCTGGGCAGTCAGTCATTCACTATACCAGAACATATAGTTTCAGGCTATTTTGCCACAGTTAATTTTTACATCTGTCTATTACTGCAGAAAAACATACAATTCTCCAGCTGCCGATAGGCTGGGAAAGCTCAGCAAAGTCTATCTGCATTTTAAGCACAGCAATTCAGTGCTTCTGTTTGAAAATAAACAATCTGCTCTGTCAATTAAATATTATTTAGGTTATATTTTTGATACATCACACAACCAGGCTCCAGGGCTTCTTCTGTGAAAACTGACATTCTGTTGCCACCGTCTGTGTAACAAACGGCAAACAAAGGGATCACACAAAGCTAGCCTTAAAAGGATTATAATCTCTCTCCTATCTAGAAAGTACATACAGGAATGACTGTTTGCCTGTATAATAGGATTCAATGACAGTAGATAGTTACTGTTCCTTTCGTTCTTTACAGGACTAGAGAGAAGCACAGAAACAGGATTTAAAACATTAGCAGAAGTTCTATCAGAGAATCTCTTTTGCATTATGTATGACTGTAGAGACTCAAACACACTTTATTTGACTTTGTTTTGGTAAAATACCAAACAATATGATGTTGTTAAGGGTGATTTTGAATATTACAGAAAAAGCTTTCCTATTAACAGTCACATGCCACTGTTCTGCTTCCAACTATGTGAATTACTGGTTTTCCCCTCAGTTGCTGGTCAACAAGAAAGTTAATTCTGTTTTCTTGGAAAAAAAAAAAATCACAGATATTCAAGATCATTAACTCATGCTATTTATGTTAACAAAGATATTTATCATTTAAAAATTAAAATTGCCTTTGTTTTGTTGTTGTTTCATAACTCTTGTTTTCAAATGGAAATGTAACATTTATTATTTCAGACCCTATAGAAATTACAAAAAGTTTCAGTTGCAATTCTGGATTTTTCTTTTTAGTTCAACCTTCTAAAGCTTTGCATGGCATCTCAACACTGAAGTTAAGGTGAATATTCAAACATTTAGTCCACCCAGCCCAGTTGTGGTGAATAAAGTGTTGCTCTGAACTACTTCACAGCTCTATTCACAACATACAATGTATCTGGAGCTTCTATGCTCAGACCTTCCACTGTGACTGTATTTCAGTGATCAGTTCCAATTTTGCAAATTACCACTCTTACATGTCCAACGTACTGTTTAGGAGCCAACACTATATATGACATTTTGTCAGTCCAGATACATTGTTCCTCTCAATGGGAATAGCATCTGCTATTTTAATTCTTGTCTTCTAGGGTCTGTGACTGTGTTATATACAAGCCCAGGAAACACTTCATAAAAGCACCATCCTTCCAACCAAAGTGAGGTCAGAAAAATGTTGTAGTAAATAGAATGATCAAGACAACAATTGTGTATTTTTTTATATGAAACTTACAGGTAATGGCAGTAGCAAGTGCCTTAAAATCTTTTGAAATAGGATTACAGTCAGAAGCCTTGTTTGGAGTACAACTTTAATTTACTATATACAGGAGTACCAGTGGAAAACAATACTTTCAGCATTCAAATAAAAGGTATGTTCTAAAATGTAAATATACTTCAGAGCTGAGGTGTTTTTATCAAAGANCTGCTGTTGGCACAGTTATCGCACCAGGGGCCACAGAAGACCCCAAGTGATTTTCAGACTGTGCCTGAAAGACAATTGAGGCAAGTAGAAACACAAGGGTTCAGACTGAAGCTGCCTTGAAGGCAAAGAACAGCTGTGTAAAATTTGCATTATCAGAAAATCAGCATTCAAACATGGACAGGACAGTCTATCTACAAATAATGCTATTAGTATATATGTAAAACAGAAGTTGTATTTGCATGTACATTTAGAGAATCACAGGTAAATTTTATACTTTATTTGAACCTATGACTCCAGTACAGGTCAGCACACAGCATCATCAGAAGCAGAACAGACCAGTTGTGTTCAATATAATCCAGCAAGTGACTACCAGATATCCAAAGTACACTCTAGGCCCTTGAGTCTCGGACCAGCACTCTCTCCCTCATGGGCCTTACACCACCTGCCAAGTCTTTGCTGAAATGCTTTTGTACAGATGTTCCCATGGCTGGAATGCTTGGGGTTTCTTCCCTTTTGTTTTGCCCTCTAGAGCTTTGCATGGCATCTCAATGCTATGTGTCAAGTTTTTCTCTCATTTTTTTATTCATTCCAGACTGCACTGAAACACAGGATGGAAATGCAATCAGGAGATTCTGTTCTTTGATTTGAATAGGAAAACTTTGGAAAACTTTACATCTTAAGACAGTCTGTGAAGAAAGGAACAAAGCATTTGGGTCACCCTCTGCAGTATAACATGTGGGATGGAAACTCTCCACATACATGTAGAATTTTTATGCAATAGAGTAGATTATGCCAAGACAGAATTTAACTACCTCTCCCAAAACCTCAGTCTGACTCTCAGTCCTGTGGTACAATCCTGTCGACAAAGAATTAGTTCTCTAGAGGGTTGGGCAGCCTAAAAACAAGATACTAGGTTTTCAGCAAGCACACCACACGTGCTAAAGCAGGATGCTCTGCAGTGCATCCTACTTGCCAGAGCAAAGGCAAGAACATCTTTGCAAATACCTGCAGGTATTTGAAGAAAGATAGTTTAAAATACAGTTATGTCTTGAATGAGTCCCAATGACTGACAGAGCAATATTAATGTTGCTATCAATGCAATCCATACACTACTTAGTACATCAAAGCACATGAGCCTCGTGGTAAAGCACCAACTTGGCTTCACCTCAGTTAGTAGCATTCTTAGGGTAAACTAGGTCATAACAGGTTTTCTGCCCGTAAAAGTCAATAGAAATTGATAAGAGATTTACTTCTTCCACTGTTATCTGTCATTAATTGCCACCAATGAAAGTGGTACCTAAATCCATGGGAATCTAATGCCAGAAGTTAGGCTCTCAATAAGCAGAACTTAAATATTGGCATCAGTGATGTGTCTGTGATAGTTCAGCATTGCTAGTGATGCTCTTATGGCACTTTTATATTCAGCGCAACATTCTCACTTCACACAAGCAGCATCAATCATTAAAAGCCAATTTCCAGCCTGCCTCTGGTATGCCTTGTATGTATTATGCAGTAGAGTGGTAGAACTTGTATTTTTGAGCATGGGGACACAGCTAGAGGGAACCTGAGGCCTTGACTCCCCTTAGTAGCAGCCAGCAAAAGCTGGTCTAGGGTATTTTGAAGGGTATCAGATTGCTCTAAGCATGCATTGACACACAAGGACCCTGGGTGGAATTGTAATTCCACCAATTACCAATCAATTCCCAATCTGCATGCTTACAGCAAAATCTTGGTGAAAATACAACAGGTAAGATTCTATTTGTGCCACCCTCTGTATCAACACCACTTTGCTGAAAACAGGGCAAGAATTAGATGCAGGAAAGTGGAACTGTTGTCACTACCAGGAAATTGCATAAATATCACAAACACAATCTTTATGAAGAGATGGCACAGGTTCAGGCATGGAATTTAAATTGCTACTTATCAAGACAGTGGCAAAAAAAAAAATCAAAATTATTATGCGTGTCTCAATCACTTTTCACCTTTTCCCTCTGCCACTGAGTAGCATACAACTGTTAAGATATTGCTTTACAGTTAAGGAATTTAAACTCGGGAAACTCTCACAAAGTCAGCTCATTTTAGTATCTCCAGCAATGCTGATGCAACAAGATCATTGCTAACATTTGTGGGAAAGGGTCACAATCACCCTGTCAGCTAATGCCTCCAGAACCAATTGTAGAAGTAACACTTAAAATCCACTCAACCATGCATAACTGTGCAGAGAGCTACAGAATAGTCTTCCTTGTAAAACTTAGCCAAGAAAAACAAATTTTCTAGACTATAATATGGCAACTTCTGCATCCATTAATTATTATTACTTTTTAGGGAATTCATCAGGACTGTCATAGAAACTGAAGGTGTGGAAGTAAACTACATAAACAGAAATACATTCCTGACTTAATGTATTTAAGAATACCACTAACTAACATCTTTCAAAAATCCACAAAACTAATTATTATTTTCCATGAACAACATGCATGACTGTACGACCACCTGGGTAGGCAGTTAAAGCAAAGACCTGACAAAAGAAAAGGCTTACAGAAATCAAACAAGAATATATTGCAAGTTTCTACTAATTCCCAACAAGATTCTTGGGTGGTTCACAGGAGACCTCCATTTTGGTGCTTGGACTTCTCAGTCCAAGGATTGGGACTGTTATTCCAATTTTTAAGCATCTCCTACAAGTCATCCTGGCTTATAGTAAATGTCCTTCCCTTCCTCACACTTTCATACTGTATTGGATAATTTAGAGGTACCCTAGCATGTTCTCTGGCAGGTGTTAACCTCTGCAACACAAAATCTTCCAGGGAAGCAAACTCAATCCAGATCCCAGGATAAATCAGGCTAGCACCACCTGCACTAATTGGCCATCTTGTGGAGGCAGCAAAACTGTGGACTGCCTCTACCTATATTCTTTCCCATTTGTATCAGTTCTTGTTACAGCTATGTTGTAACCAAACAATCTGCAGAACAGTAACATGACAGAAAAGTTGATTAGGTTCCAGGAAAATTTCAACCCAGGAAAAGTTTAACTAAAGGAAAGAAAAAATTGTTTCTTCAGCAATAAAAATAAAATTAAGGACCAAGCTGGTCTTGATATGCTTTTGTTCATATCTTCATTGAAAAACAACTGGCTGTGGTATCTGCTGTCCCTCATTTCTTGATCTGATTGTAAGAGCACAAAGATGCTATACTGTTTTCTACAGTGTCCACAGTTACTCTAGCAGGCCCATCACTCAAGAGAGATCACAAAATAGTTCACCATCCCTAGCAGAAGTTCCATACACAGTTTCATTACAAGTACAGGAGAAAACAAACAGAAACAAATAACAGAAAAATATTAAAAGAAAAAAAAATTAAATCCCCTAAACGAAGAAAATACATTGAGAACAAAATGACTCCACTAACTGTACTGTGCTTTTGAATCACACCAAACGCTGGCATTGTACCTCCTTAGGGGAGGCAAATTGCCAGGATACTTCCATGGGCAGCTAATAATCACCCACACACAATGGGCAAAAGAGATTAAGCCCAAATATTTGAAGGTTTGCTTTAAAAATATTGTTACCATATTTAAGAAATAGAGCAGTATTTTTTTTTCCTTTCATATTGAAACCATTAAGCCAATTTCTTCAACATTAAAAACATGCTTATTTCCACAAGCCACCATTGTAACTGTTTCTCTTCCCAGGTGTCCTGCCATAGCATGCATGCACACTTGTGCAAAGTTGAAGGAATTCCTCAAAGTCACTCAAGTCCTGTGCCAGGTGTTTGTAAGTATTAACCTTGCAAGGATTTAAACAGATGGGGGTTTCTACAAATTGCTTTCAAATCTGGTTCTTAGACTGGATGACAACTGGAAATGCTAGGCAAAGTTAAAGAAAAGCCTCTCTCATATTCTTTTTTGACTAGTTCAGCACTGTTGTTTCCTGTTTCATGCTGGAGCCAAGGAGTTAAGAGATGTGATAGCTTTTATGATGTAATGACATAGAAAGACTTATTTTCTTAAAGAAAGCGGGCAGAGGTTGTATTTTCCTAACATTACCATGAATTATTTGCTTGTAGTGAAAGGTTTGATTTGTTCTTTGCTATCAGTAATTGATAAGGTCATGGAAAATGCGGGACAAGACAAGAGATTTGGGAAATTTTGTTTTAATACTGTGGCTAGAAAGTCTTCTGTCTAACAGTACATGCTCCCTCTGGATTAAGTAACCTTTGCAAGTTTTCCACAAACTGAGTCTGCTGAATAGAAATTGATTAATGAGCTCAGACACTGAAATTGTCACTAGAAAATAGCCATTGAGATTCCAGTCAGCAATCACCAGCCCCAGGGTCAAGGAAGACCATGGACCGACTTAGCTGAAAAGAGAGCAGCCTTCATTTGTCTTCTCACTAACTTCATTTTAACTGCGCCTTGTGGTGCTGGCTGCAGCCAGGAGACTGCCACTACTTTTGTGATAAACCCCATGTACTGAGGGCTTCTTAGCTAAGCTATAAAAATTCCTTCAAGGCTATAATTTCATCAACCTGAATCTCCACTGCCTCAAGGCTTGTCAAGTTACTTATATCTGTGCAAAATTAGAGAAAAGTTGGAATAGAACATAGTCTATCATATCAGGTGTTAGGAGATGTTACCTCTAAAGATTCCTACTATCATTGTTGCCAGTTTCTTTTGAAAATACATGCCATAGTAGTATCAAGCTTACTTAAGAGGGTTCACTTCAGTTCAGTCTGCTTCATACCACTGACAGCTAATATAATTAGTCATGGTTAAGCCCCTCACAAATGTAAGACTCCAAAGAGTTTTTTGTGGATAATGTTCAACACCTTCACACACCCTTCAGATGTTCACATCTGCTGCCTGAGAGAGTGACTTTGTAGTCAAACCAATCCTCCAGCCTGTTTGAGTCGTCATGCTCAATAGATACGAGAGGACATAAAAGAGGGAGAATCAGTTCTCTTGCTGGTATGATGCCCCTTATTTGATGGTGTGAAATAAGAAGGATGTGTGAAAAATAGGAGGAACAAGAAAGGAGAAAAAAAGCTGCAAAGAGGGCAGGCTCCCAGCATATGCAGGTACAGCATCACACAGAAAGGCTGGAGCCAAAAACTTTAATTATTGTAAAGGGGGAAGAGAAGTTATTAGGTGTTTTCGCCAGGACAGACTGTAACAAGGGTGCTTTCCTACTAGATTATTATTCTACTGCTAGGAAGACCTGTAGCCACCCTATCTCAATTGAAAACACTATCTCTACCAGGTAAGTTTCAATTGCCAATCCTTGAACTCTGACATTTTCACTTGAACAGGACATTGAAGAGGAATTTGAAATTCCAGCCTGAAAACCCTTACTTCATCCTATTTACCATGGATTTTCTTATTGACTTAATAATAATATAAAAATCAGAGACTAAAACATTTATACTTTATTTCTGCCCTGATCTTGACAATTATTTTTCTGAAATATAATATATTCTCATTCTTGGTTACTATTAGAAATTTATATATATTTTTACAGCTTATTGAGTAGTAACTGTCACATCATTTCCTCTGTTTATTCAATTATTTTGCATCTGAAAGTTGTCATGTTTTACACCTGGAATGAATGCGTAGATCCATTTTTTTTTATAAATCAAACAATTAACTACAGACAAAATTATCATCTACACACGCCACACAGAAAACTTAAGTTCGATTATAGTCATACTCATTTAAAATTCAGTTGGTGTTCATCAGAATCCTAAAGTTAGGTCAATAGTACTTCTAGTTGGAAATTACGTAAAAGTTGTATCATATCATCATATTTTATGATGTGAACATTGTATTTTGTTCACTGAACTGGGGGAGATGTTTTTCTTCCATTTTAAAGTTAGATGGTTCCCAGCATTCCCATCTCCCATGTAAATGTACCAAGATATTTAACCTTACCAGGTTTCTGTTTCCCACTTGCAAGACAGATACCAGAATTTCTTAGAGATACTGTGATGAAAAATGATTGCTTGTGCATAGAGTATGGTGCACAAATCCCACACACTAAGATTAGAGACATTAATCTTAGTTCTGAAAACCTTATGCCCATGGGCAGAACAGCACCTGAGCTCCTAGTTTCTGCATTTCTAGACAAGTACCTCTATTTCTAAAACTGTTCTGCATTTTTGAAAACATTGACCTCACTGTTCCACAGCCACTGCATTTGCAGTTCTGATTTGAACTGCACTGAAAATCAGGTAGACTCTAAAAAATAGCAATAAGTCACACCAAAGATCTCACGTGAAATGTATTATATTCAATACGTGCTTGCATATTTTGTGGCTTTTTTAGCTAGCCACATTAAGAGCAGCCAATTAACTTTTTTTTTTTTAATACAAAAAGAACTTCAGACACTAAATTGCTAAGTATTAATGAAGTATATGCACAAATTCAGAATTTAGTCCAATACATAGCCCGTTTTTTCTCCCATGCCCTCACTGCAACAATAATTGAGATACAATAAATTTTAACAGTATCTTGCATCTGAGAGAATCAGCATCAACAAACTAGAAATAAAGCATTTCTAGTTATAACGATAGCCAGACAGAAAGCACACAGGCCTGAGTAGCTTCTTTGGGATTATTTTCATTAGATGTCATAAGGTCCCTGGATACTTGTACAATCAGTAACACTTCACAGAACCTTCACTTCTAACAAATAATTAGCTAAAATTGAACCAGAGATTTCTTACATGCATGTCATAGGTTTGATATGAATAATGAGGGAAAAGGTTAACAGTGGGTCATAGACAGTTCCCTATCTTCCAGCTTATTTATTCAGTGAAATGAGAAATTGATCACATTATTTCTTATAGAAGAACCTGATTCATTACAATCAGCTCTGAATTGGCAGTTTTTGCTTTAGGCAATTTCAGAACATTACTTGTGCTTAAACAGTTACTGGTAAGGTCATTTTACAACTTGTAATCACCTCTCTGACTCCTTCATGATCATAGTCTCAAAAGCTGAAGCATATGTGAAAATTGATAAGAGAATACATAGAACAGAAAACGAATAGTTAAGCAAGAGGAGCTGAACAAAAAGCAACACAATTGAAGTATGGATGACCACATTCAGGTGTATTAGAAAATACTGGGAACACATTACCTCTTGCACATCAAAACTGCACATTGAGCCATCCCTAATTCGGCAAGCTATCTACTGAAGGAAGAATGAATCTGATATTGCATGCAGCATTAACCAGTGGAGGGCAAGAAAAATTAAAGGCCGTGAAAACAACTCGAGGTAAGGATCGGGAGTTGCAGGTGATACTATGGTGGCTGGAGGGACAGAAAAGGATAGCTAGTTCTTTCCCCTAAGAGTAGCAAGAGTTCTTTCCCTCTTCTGCTGACCCAAATTCCCTTAGCACCATGAATAAAGCTCTTTTTACTCTACAAAAGGTTTATAACAGCTTTCCAGAACTGTTCACATCACAGGACAAGCTATCTGCCCTCTCAGGTGCTCCACATCTTAGAGAACACTTTTACTAACAGTTCCTCTTACTGCACCAGTATTGGTCCAATAAGGTTGTCTTTTCTGGACACAATAAGGAGCTGCAACCCCTCCACAGCCAAAATCAATTCCTTCCCAGTCACAGAGACACACTGGTTGAAGCTAGGCTGAAGCTCGACATGTTTGAAAACAAGCATCATATAGACATTGCAAAGTGCAGCTGCTGCTATGCTCCAGATTAGATTGCAAATATTCACTGAAAGCTCCTCTTTAAATAATAGAAATAATTTTATTTAATAATTTTTTTCAAAACTAAGCCCATAATTCAGGTTATGCACCCCACTGTATGTTATAAGAAAAACAGCAGGAAAAATGTAGTAAGTATTTGAAAATAGGCTAAAATAGACACAGTCCAGAACTTCATCTGATTTTTCACAAAAACATGTAAATTACCATAGAATTAACTACTTAGCATGACCTTCATTAAAACAGCTACTGAAGACTAACAAGTACAAAACCAAGAAACATTACACATATATTTCAGTAAGAAAAACTTCTCCATTATTGTCAGCCGCAGTATCAAAAGACTTTATCATCCCTTCAAAGCATAGGAAAGCAGAGCTTTAAAAATAATTCTGGTTGATAACTGAAATAGGATATGTTCAGTGATAAACTACACCACAAAATATAAACTACACATTACTTTTTTTAAAGTACTAGAGTCCCATATACTTGGGAGGCTAATGTTCAGATCTACAAAACAATTTAAGCATCTAAAACTAGACTAAAAGGACTTCTTTAGGCTCCTACACCCACAAGAGCAATCCTTCAAACTCTTTCCTGACTGTGGATGCTGGAAGACTGTAATTGCTTACATGTCACTTAATAAAGTTTACTAAGTGCTTGTCTATTTTGCACTTGCTGTAAAACAGCGTTCTCACCAGCAGAAGGAAGCAGTTTTGAGATTATCTAGTAGCTAAAACTGACATGATCAACAAGAAGGTAGTTGCCGTATATTCCCCAAGAACCAATGCTTCCAAAGTGCATGTCTGGTTGGTGTTATCAAAACATGTCCAATGTGTATGTACAGGAGAAAGGTGTGATCAAAGAGGGAGACACCTCCGTTTTTATTCAATAGGTTAATGAAAACATGCTCAAAACCTTCCTTAACCTGAGAGAAAACAAAAATTTTTCATATTTCATGAGAGTTCACGAATCATATATCCACAGGCTGTGAAGTCCTAAAAGGGTAGTGGAGAGGAAGAACCCATGATTCACAGGAACAGAGAAAGGATAAAATGACAAAGAGCCCTGTATGTGAGTAAAAGGTTAACAGCAGCAAAACTGAGTATCAGCTACATTTCATACATTCCTGTTCAACACATCTAATGCATTCTCTTTTTCTCACACTTACTCCATTTCGTAGCAAGTAAAAGATTAATGAAGGAAGAACTTTCAAGTTCTTCCCCTACTCTAAAACTGTTACTCTTATTGAATCTTATTTAAAACAGATTTCTACATGGTTTCTTCTCATTTAGGTCTTGTCATATTGCTAAGCTGTTGCTTATGTTCCTATGCACACCAGTCATGTAGATTTAAACCTTCTTTTGTATGAACATGCAGCAGCTTTTGCTCTGGCCAAAGCTTTTCTTGCAACGGGCTTTCCATTTCTTCACAGGCATGATGGGGTAGCCCAGCTACCATAGACACATGACAGCAAAACAGATCTCTTTTTTTATCCCCAACCCTTTTCCAGAGCTTTGACTTTGTCAGCGTTGGATTTACAATTTATATCTGCTAGGACATAGACTATTGGAAACAACCAGGCATTTTGCAACAATTCTAAAAGTCAGTCACTTTTTTTAATCTGGCTAGCACAAAAAACATCATCTAAACACAACAGCATATACATACACAATCCCTTCCAAGCCTCAGAATCTCACAGGTCCTCCTGCTTCTATGCCATGAACTGCAGTAGAAGGCTAAAGAGGGAAGACATTCCTGATGGAAAAACGTGCTCAGTTTCTTTCACAATTCACTACACCTTTGTAAATCCTTTAAATCCTGCTCCTCAACCAGAATTCAGAAACTGTACGTAGACTGAAGCTCTAGACTGTCAGAAATACTCATAATAGGTAACTTTATCTTGCAAAAGTCTTTATCTAATACAAATTACAGTCTGTTGCCTCACAGCTCTAGTACAGCATTCAGAATTATTTTATTATTTCAGACCTTTAATTACTACAGTTTATATGACACTCAAGAAGTCTTTTTAAGGAAAAAATAGAAGAATGGCACAGATAGCCTATGATCCTTGTACTTATATCTGTAAGTTACAGTAGCACCTAGAAATATTTCACCTGCAAGTACTTTTTCTTGCAAGATCAAAGTTCAGTCCTTCAGAAGCATAAATAATGAATGATTTCGGAACTGTTATTCATTTGGATGTTAAAAGCTGAGCAAAAACTAAGAAGATAACATTAAGATCATGAATTAGCCTCGTGAAAAAGATTTTTTTTTCTCTTTGGAACCATTATCTTTAACCAATAGCTGTCTTGGGTCCAAAGGTGAATAAACAATTATAACAAAATACAAATGTCAACAAGCCAGCAGCTAAAGTATAATTTTTCTGTTTAAAGGCAGAGCTGGAATCTGCTTGCATTTTCAGCCAAATGTATCTTTGCAAAAGTTGAAAATTTTGTGGACTCAAGAATTCCATATTTTTTTATTTATTGCTTCCAGGACAGACTCTCTTATCACAGATTAAAATTATGATTGGGAAAAGTAAGCACTCTACCTAAACACTTAAATCTAAAATTAAGTGATGTTATAGAAATCTATTTTGTGAAAGTATTTTAAAGGATTTCTGCTTGAATGAAGAATGCAAACACATTTTCATGCTTTGAAGATCTCACAAATCACAAGCATGTTTTTTTCAGTCTAACTGTAGACAGACATGTCTATCCCATGATAAATTGTACATCCAGCTACAAACATCAGCCTAAAAAATAGTTAACAACCAATTTCTGAAGCAATAGTATTATATCCTTTCTTCAAAGATTCCTAAATCCCTATAATAAACTGAAGACATTTCAGACACTAGCAGATTGCATAATGAGTTAAGCCTCTTTACAGTTTATTTTAATAAAGCACAGCTTTCTAAAAAACACAGAGGCTATAAAACATGCAGGTTGCAGCAATAATATGTTTAGTCGCCGCGCTTGATAAAGTGGAAATGTTTGCATGTTTCAAATTACTAGCAATTTAAAGTAGGAAGTAAGCAAACTAGCTCTTGTGTTATGAAGCTTGACATTGTTAAGTCTTAAGAGAACACATACTTCAAAGTCATACAGACTGAAATATGCCCTGTAAGCTTAGCAAAAGGAGCAATGCTGTAATGATGTACTGCACAAAAATCACCACAAACTTCCATTTCAGTGCAAAGCCACAGAGCTGCTAACTTTAAAGATTTACTGCTAGCCCTGTTCTTAAAATCAATCCATTACTCATTTTTGTATGAAAAACACAAGAAAGCTTTCCTTTAATAACAACTAAGAAAAGTAATTGAAGTAAATTATAAATAGTAAAAAATGTACCAGTGTTATAAAAGAACTGACAGAGTCAGAAATATCACTTGATAAAACTTTCACAAAAGTAAATTACTATTTTTTCCTCTTGCACCCATGTAAGTGTGGAGACTCTTATCTCCTCCATGAATTTGGTATTACACCTATGCATTTTCTGCCTGTAAACAGAAGAATTAAAGTCAATTCACAAACCTAAATGTAATAATTTCTAATTCTTCACGTAACTATAGGTAGAATTCAGTTAAATTATTGCATATATAAAACACAATAAAATGAATCAACTAGAAACACAATAGAAATTAAAAATTTCAACCTTAGCAACCTCTAATTTTTCTGTCAAATCAGTCTGCAATATCACAATTTTTCCAATCTACACCTACTTTATTTCAGAATATAATTGATTCAGAGACGTAGCCACATGGACTTGCAAAGGATTAATCCCAAAACTGCACTGTGAAATATGTGCCCAAGGCCACAACTGGAGTGGTTATATGCATTAACATCTAGAATAAGAAACTGGCATTCATCAGTTCAGCTGATAAACTGATAGCAAATACGATACCTACAGGCAAATCAAAAGTGTGAATGCGTATATAAAGTTCTGCTGGAAACAGGTAACTCCTACTGAGAATCACTGCTTATTCTGTATCCCTTACAATGCAAAAGTAGCTCTCATTTTTGTATATTTGTAGATATAAACACTGTGATGCCACATACGCCAAACTATTTACTTTATTGCAAAATCACTCTACTTCTTGAATTTCAGCCTGCTTATTTTTGACTGAGCTGCATTTAATGAATCTTCTTATTTTTCTTTTACTCCTTTAGCACTCATTTAGACGAAACTCACTAGCTGGTCTTCATCACACAGCACACTGAATATTGTATGTAAAAACGTTGTTGGGGCCTTATAAGAATGAAGAATCTTGATAGTGTCACCACAGAACTGATATTACTATTTCAACCCATTCTGTTGGCACTAAACTACAGCTTAAAAAAGATGGGGAGGCAGGAGGAAGTCTTCAAGCTCCTCACATATTTCAGGAAAGAGTTATCTCCAAAGCCCTTTTATTCTTAGTATACACAGCATGTCTTTGACCAAAAAGGTGTTCCCTTTGGAAATATTTTTAGTAAAGCAGCAAGAGCTGATGTATCTTATATTGTGCATATCTATTTCTGAGAGATCATTAAGTACACTGAAAGCTAACTGAATGAGCTATTCCAAAATGACTAATTTAACAATAAATCCTAAATCATGGTGGTGCTTTTGAAAAATCTGTCTGTATGCCTGTAGACCTTGACATACAATCAGCATTGCTTATCCAACTTGAGAAGCTAATGCATTCCAACTGTCAGTAACAGAAACTAAGGCATAATAAAAATATTTGACACTTTTATATCATGTTCTGACACTCTCGGTTCCTTTGATCATAGAATTAAATCTGTTGAATACCAAAAATCACAGAGATGCCCTTCCCTGCTTCAAAGATTTTTGCTTAGCACCAAGTGAGCTAACCTGCTTTGCCAGGAAGGTCAGACTAGCTTTTTCACTGCTCTGTGCTATTACAGAAGACAACTGTTACGTGACTCCAAAAATTCTATTACTACATCACGATGTAGGCTTTCTCACTGATACACAGAAGTTTATGGCAGCCTTCACAAATGACATTTTATTGTCTGAGTTTAAAACATGAAGGAATAAAGACTTGCCAAGTGAGTTCAGACAAAGCTGCTGATGGAAGCAGACACGCAGAACAGGATTTTTAGTTCCCACACCTTTGCTTGTGTGCTAGGAAAGTGAAATCTTCCCTCTCAAACAATTAGAAAGTGATAGCAGCAGCAAATTAGTCTTTGTTCAACCAAAGCTATAGAACTCCTTTTTGTGCATAATTAGATCTCTCTAGACACCATCTCTTCAAGCATAAATGATGTATGCAGTTGGCCTTTTTTCTAAAAACAAGAAACATTAGTCAATTCAGCAGAAAGAGTGCCTGTGGATTTCTGTGGCCTCATCATCACAAAAGGAATTGACTAGTATGATCCAGACCATATGCAGGTGATACATCCATCATATTCTGACTTAATAGGCAGCCTCAATTTGCTATAAACTAAAATCCTGCATTTTATGACTTCATCTTTATATGGTTGGGTTTTTGTGATTTTTTTGTTTGGGTTTTTTTTATATTATTATTTGTAAGTCATGCGCACCGAGAACCAGAATGCTTTGTCAGATAATGCTTTCAGTTGACGCTTTTGGAGACTTGAATGCATGTAGCTCCTGACAATGATTATATGCACGTGTTCCATATAATTCCAAAAGCACACCCATTATGAAAGATTAGTACAGTTGTGCTTATGATGTATTTAGGTCGTCTGTTACTGAATATTTCTACTGTCAGTACAACAAAAGTGTGATGATCACAGTTAAAGTTTAACAAAGAAAATGCTGTCAGGCAATTAGTAAGCTGAAGTCAGCAGTACTAAAGTGAAATATATCATGTTTAGAATAGTGCAGTGGTTTGCTTGCAATAAATGTTGAAACAGGTCCTCATACACAGAACATATCCTAGTCTTTGAAAAAACAACTTTAGCATCTGAAAAAAATCACATCAATACAGCTTTAACTCATTATTAGATTTCTTGCTTTACTTTACAAAACAGTCATGCTACTGGGCTTATGCAGGAAGCTGAGTGTTCACAGAATCACAGAAACATTATGGTTGGAAAAGACCTCTAAGACATCAAGTCCATTATAGTACACTTCCCTTTTTATGAAAGTGGTAACAACAGCACACCCTAGGTAAAGCCTGTACTACAAACATACATCCGGCTTAAGAAAAAGGAGAGTCTATCAAATTAATCATCTAAAAAATGCAGAAATTTTGGGAAAAGTTCAAGTGAATCTTACTGTCGAAAGACTATTAAATAAAAAGAGAAATCATTTGGCAAAGCCTGGTAATATTAGGCTCTCCATTCCACTGGAGGAAACTGGAAGGTAGACATACAGTTTAATTCAAAACCAGCAAGAGGTCTTTCCAAAGTCTCTTCATCCTTCCCAGCCAACAACTAAGCAACTACACTGTATTATAAACACTGTATCATCAGAAAGGAATGACACCTAATATCAGGTAGAGCCTGATCAAGCATGATTTCATCACAAGTTAGTCAATACTGGCTGACTTACAGTAAGTCAGTTAGTTCTAAAATGATTTACTGGCCTCATTGTTTAATTGTCAGCCTTCAATCTTCCTTAGCTTAGTTATCATAGCTACGAAAGTAAATTCTACTATATCATGCTACAACAATAGAGGCTAGATCTTCCCTGACTAGAAATTAAGTATTTATAAAACCAGTGAGAGACAATTCAGAAAAAGTATGCACAAAATGAAAGAAACTAAAGCAAAAACAAAAAAATAGGGGGGAAATTCTGGTCAATATATAAAGCAAACCCGTGACCAGAAATAGCTATACCAAATTATACAAGTTTCACCATCTAGGCTGCAAAAGAATTAAGTCTGTGATGTTAACAACTGCAATAAAAGTAACTGTGAGAGATTTAAGGGAGAAAGAATCGGTTTTGCTCAGTCTTGTAACTGCAATGGCAGCAACAAAATGAGTTGGTTTTACTTTACATATTGATACCGATGAAAACATGCTAGCACTGTCTTAAGGATGGTTGCACAAGGTCACTGGAGCTCTTTATCCACCCTTGACAGCCTGTGCTACATCCTTCCAGCTAACAGTAATCAAGCTACTTAAATTCCAGGTGGCCACATGTGGTACACTAACACCTGTTGTTTCTAGGTAGCTATCTTTGTAATAACATACGTAACAAACATTTTTCTCATTTAATGGTATATTACTGACCTTCCACGTTCTTCATTTACGAGTTGCAGGTACACTATGCAGGTAGGTAGAACTAAACTGCCTTAGATATTTATGGCTCCAACTTAACAAAAACAATCACATTAATCTATGTAATGGCAGATGAACTAGTATGACAGAATGTCGATGAACACTTGACACTGAATTATAATCTACCATTTATGTTTACTGACATATATTTCCTTTGCTTTGATGGCCAACAGTCACTCAAACATTTCTGAAAAGAATTTTCTCTCCTGGAAGAATAATTATGCATTTTCTTTGAACTTCCACTTTTTGTCTCACTAATTCTACACTTTCACTTAGCTCTAATGGGAAAACATATTTTCCCAAAGGAAAAGACATTTCTCAGGTAGTTGAATAGTCCTCTACTGCCTTTGGTTATAGTAGAGTTGAAATGTTGAACTGACTTTCTATTCCAGTGGAGCAAGCACCAAGATGACAGGCAGAGCATCGCTATGTTCCACCTGTACTGCACAGGTGGTGTGCTGGGGCAGCAGTCACTCCAGTGACACCTTGCAAATGATACTAATACACAGACATAAAAAGAGGATTTAAGACTTTTACTAGTCACTACTTTATTTGCCACCAAGTGGAACACCATAGGTATCAGCTGTCTAAAAGTTGCAAGAGTCCAGACTACACCAGAGGAATCTCTCTCTGAAATAGTCAATACCTTTCAGTAAACTACCGGAGGAGAGGCAGTCAGAATACCTATTAAAAGGGCAGGAATGCCATCCAACGTTTATTTTATTCCACCAAGTAGAAACTGTAATATCGCTCACTACCTGAGAGCAGACCTCAGGTGTTTGTGATGTTTGTGAAGTTCCAGCCACACATACCTCACTTTTCTCTTTGTTTATATCTATAAATTCTTCAGTCTCTGATCTAGGATACACTTGTGCTTATTTTCCTTATGGTGGCTCTGCTTCAGCTTTTAATTATGTTCTATGAGATATCAGGATGGACTAAGACTTTCTTTGACAGTCTAAATTGTTTTCTCAGGGCACCAGCCAACACTGACAATATGCCATTTTTCAGGATGAATTATTTTGATAGACAGGACCATAACGACATGAGGAAAACAGCAGCTGCAATATTAGTAATGATAGAATTTTCCTGTCTCTCGGACTTACATGATGGCCTGAAGAACTTTCATTCACTGGTGAGAAAGACATTGGAAATTATTTCAGAGATTTTAACATGCTTTGCTACCACAAATACAGAGAAAAGCCTAACTCCATGGATAACATTTGGCCATACACAACAGGCAAATGACTCCACTGCCAAAGCAGCAAACTACAAGGGGCAGTAAAATAACTGCAGTGCAACGACCTGGTCACCTGCGCTTGAACCCCGCAAAACCAGGCATTGCTAGTGATGCTGTTAACGAAAGAGTCAGGATCTGAGAGGAGGTTGCAAATATCTGTGGGAGCCTGATTCAGCAACAGTTTTCATATCCACCGACTGGCACCAGGCTTCACCAGTTTGCAACCTCAGATGTGTCCCTTTCTTCACTTTTACTTTACAGAAATAATTCCTTTTTCTCAGGGACAGCAAATCTTGGATTTGTTTATACTTCTTTGAGTAGCTTCTCCTGATGTCCCAGGGACTACAAGGAAGGCAGAGTTACGTCTTTACTCTTCATCTGAGCTATGTGTGCCTTTGAAATCAATGTTAGCAACAGAAGTAGAAAGTGGTATTTTAAGACTTAATTTCACTATCATATACAAATATACATGTCCATCTGACTACCTCAAAGGGATTTTTCACTTTCTGCCCTGATAATATCCTGTACACCATGACTAGAAAAAGTGAGGTACTTAACATCCACGGCAGATAGAAAGCCTAACTCCTGAGTTCCCCCTTCTTCATTTCTACCACTGCTGTTATTATTTGATGTACTTACTCATCCAGTAAGCTATAACCTTACCAGGTTTATGATGATGTAACTACACTGTCTTCAACCGAGTTACTGATTTAGACTAGCATAAGAGAAGAATCAGACATAATAAAAATCTACAAGATGAGAATAAAGACAATTAGTTAGTGTTTGCACCAAAACTAATTCCATCTGCACTAAATCTACACAGCAGACAGAGATGTCAGTAGAAAACCAAGGATCTTTTATTTTGTCTTCCTATTTACTTCCAAGATCTATTTTTTTTCAAACAATGCAACTTGTTAAAGTTGTCATTAAATGTAAATGGCTTAAGGCCAGTTCTGCCAGACAATATATGCCATTACAGTAAGAAAGTATCTTTCCTGAGTCTATAGATTTCTGTACAGCAAGGGTTCTTCAATGGTTTCTAAGCATTTATACATATCATCTCACTTAGCTATTACAAAGACACAGTGGTACCTTCCACACATAGGTCATAGGCCACTGTTATTGACATATGCCTTTAATCCCTTGGATACTTCAAAAGATGAAGATTAGCAGCAATCCTCAGAACTCACACCCAGGAGATAGCTATTTGTCAAAAAGTTGATGTTATTGATGCTTACAAAAGAAGGAGAGTATGTAATTTATCCAATAAAAGTCAGGTCTTGTTTGCCTGGACTCCAGAGTTTTGACAGTTCCCTTGCTAAATTATTTGATGTTGAGTTTCATATAATAAATGCAACTTTTTCATCAGCCATGCATCTTCTTAGAAGCAACTGGCATTATTGGGTGGATTTTCTTCTTTGGCTTTCTCCAGAGTTTTTCCTCTTAAAGTCTTTGTTTCTATTAGCATTTATTATAAATGACATAATTAGATGTCTTTTTCTCCTTTGATTGAGAGCATTTCTTATAGATGATGATTTACCACTTGGAAATTACAAACAGCATGAATAGATACAATTATTATATTGCCGAATTTCCTTCAAAATTCAGTAATGTAGTTTAGCTAAACTGTTCATAGATTATAAGTAGGCAGGTCACATTACTTCCCCTGATCTTCGTTTGTGATCCTTGATGTAAATTGAAGTGTTTCCTCAGACTGGATTAAAAGGTTTCCTCTGGAACGCTGAATAGATTTAAGATCGGTATGAGTAGAAATGGACATGAAATGCAAGCAAAAGAAACTACAGAAAATAATTACTCTTATAAGGATTCCTTCAGTCACCATATCTCAGTACAATAGTGTTCCAACTGAGGTTCAACTGAGGTACAGTGCCCGACCAAAGCCCACTGAATCTACTGAAAAGCTTCCCATTAATTTTGACTAGACTATGGTCCAAGTTTAAGAAGATGCATTAATAACAACTTCAATTTTCTAGTCCTGTTTTCCATAAAGAGGAAGGAGGGCAATACAACGCCTAAAAGTGTAAACCATGGTTTTATGAGGCTATGAGTGCTTTTATAGTCACCTATTACCATGAGATTTATTTATGGAAATGCTTGGCTTTATCTTTGCAGGTGGTTCTCTATAGCTTAAAAAGATGAATTGAGAATACCTTTTTTATCTGTCATACATAAATGCCATAGTATTTGTTATTTTGTTTCTTCTCTTATTGGAAATGCCAGAATGTAAATGTTTTCTGCTTTAGAAACACATTTAAAATAAAAATGTTAACTACTTATTTTGACAGTTGTGTTCATTAGTTAATAAAGCAAAAGCTCAGGAACACATTTACATATATGATTGCATGTCTCCAGTAGAATGTTAGTTACTGCTGGTACACATACACACCAAGGGCTGCATCAGAGTCTGTAACAGAAAATGCAGCCTGAAGCCCACTGAATCAATCTAAAAATGCAATGACTTCAACAGAGTCCTGTGTGTATGTGTTTGCAACAGATGGCTGTTCAACAACCAGTTCTGAGTGTTTGAAACAGGCTCATCCTCCCTTCAAAAACGAGAGCCAGAGCATCCATTAACAGAGTGAGGAGAGGAGGTGAGAGGGCCAGGGGAATTAAAGATCAAAGAGCTCCAATTAGGCAATGTTAATGAGGAATACTCTCAAAAGGTTTCAACTTTTGTAAAAAGCCTTCAGTTTATTTTAGAAACAGGGCTCTGTATAACATAGAGCCACCTAACCACTAATCCAAATTGTTTTCAGGCTCTAGTCTTTGCCAAAGAATGTTGTAATTTAGGGCTGTTAACATGTTAAGCATACTCTGAGTGAAATCAAAGTCAAAGTTCATATTCACTTTAGTCAGGACATGGCTGCGCCAGTGTTCAGGACTTCTTAATACCCCATTCATAATGCCTACTACAAAGTCCTACTTCTTTGATCTGACATTTGCAGCTAAAAAAAATCAGCACAAAAACCACAGGTGTAAAAATACTATTTTTTTTCCTTATCTTCAAATGTTAAATAAATAAATCTAAACCCCCAAAACTCCATTATTTCTGATCCCACAACTTGCTAATCCAGGATTTGGTCCTGGAAGTAATGCATGACAACAAAGTTCACTCACATAGAGGAGCATGCAGTTTATCTAAACAGATACTGCAAAAGTTCCCATCACTTCTAACTCATCCCTGCTCCTGGTCACGTATTGCTATCCCTTTGCTTCTTCCAGCACTGGCATTTATAAGAACAAGCAAACATATTTCAACATGATACAGACATGATTCAGATGCATGTCTAATACTGGATGCATCAGAGAAGCACTCTCTCCTCAGATATGTATTGCTCCATACAAAGAAATAAAAACTTGATTAGAATAAGAATGCAAAACCAAGAAGTGAGTTTCTACAGCTTATCACCAAACCTAAGCCAAACAATCACAGAGTTTAAGAGAAACTAATTCCTCTGCTTTTTTTAAGAGCAGGTCCATACACCTTCCCTTATTGTCACTCATGAATTTTCTGTGAGTCAGTACAAACTGTGAGATCTTAGAAAACTATAACCTGCCTTGGGTGGGGAATCACTTTTGCCAGGTTGATGAACCAAATTATTTCAAATAAACATCATGAACACATGGCAGAAGTACCAGCAGATGGGCAAAGCAAGTCCACCTCTCTTCTGCTCGGATGAATTCACAGACCTGTTCATTAGGTCTAGTGTAACCTAACCACCTGGCCAAAATAAAAATGCTCTATGTCAAGAAACTAGAAGAGAAGTCCATGTAAGGACTTACCAACAGTATCATCCTGGTGGCCTAACAAACTGAATTACTCTAATGGAACATCTTCCAACCAAAGCCAAGAATGATGTCCACATATTTGATGGCAACTGAAATGTTCCCTCCTGTCACATAACCTTGTACTAGGAGAGGCAGACTCTTGGCAAACAAAATGTATTTGGAAGTATAAGCAGTGCTACACGGTGGCAGAACCATGTCAACAGTTAAACAGACCACTGACAAAGATCACCTGAATAGGCAATACCATCACAACGAAGGCATAGTGTTTACTGACAGAGATACTAAGAATTACAAAGCCAAAATAATCAGGAAAATTGTTCTCGTGGAGGTTGAAGAATCACATCTATTCTAAAGGTGAAACCTCTAATGTTAATGTAAATTTTGGTTTTATTAGACTGTCCCTAGTATGCTGCTTATATTTAATTGAAAAACTAAAATAAATATGCTGCTTTCTAAAGGAATGAGAAAAGTAATGATCTCTGCATGTGAGAGAGAAACAACAGTAGAGTAGCTTTCAAAAAGCAGCCGTGTTTTCCGCCAATGGATGACAGCATTTCATTGTGGGGATAATGTGTGTAAATGATCCCTTCATTATATAGGGGTTGATCTTGTATTCTTTGTGCATCCGAAGTTCACAGTGAAATTAACTATGTGTTAACAATAATATTCTAGCCAAATTCTAATAGGGTAATAGTGTCATTATGACTACCTAAATTTCCCTTGTTTCATTTGGATACAGCATTTTACTTTCTGCTATTGAGCCAAAATCTTCAATATGAATTCTGCCATGCACATTTTTCTTCTGACTTGCTAAGATTTTATACACCTTAGTACGTTCCCCTGCTGAGGCAACTGCACTTTGACAGTAGAGAAACTTTCTCCCTTCCATAGATCAGAAAATAAACATATCTACTCAAATGGAAACACAAGAAGCTATTCAGGCTCTGTACTATTATCATCCAAACTAGAATTCAGCTGGGATACTTCATCAGCATAACTACTCTCACAGAGATTGTCAAAAGTTCTTCTACCACCTCACTGGTCAATGGACATTCTGCACGGACAGGGAAGTACAAACCCCAGCGTACAATTTTATAAAGGGCAAAGTAACTCCTGCAAACATTTCATTAAGAGTTTCCAAAAATACGGTTTTACTACCTCAAGTGTATTCTTAAAACCTTTAAGCCAAAGATAAAACAGCAATACAATGAGGACCTGCATACTCTGATTTTGAGAACATCTTGCAAGGAAAACGTGAAATTATTTCAAACTAATAACCAAAGAAGTGAGGGCTTCATTAGGGAAGGCAGATACAAATGCAAATTTTAAAAACTTCAATACTTCCTGGTGAAAAATAAGTCAAACACATGTGCAAAGAAAAAAAATAAAATGCCCAAATTATTGCTTGCAGAATCAATAATATAAAACATATCAACTGAAATGACTTTTCTTTAATGCTTGCCAGGAAAAAGAAAGGAAGAATATAGCAACAGAATAAATGCACCTACTTTTTATCTGCATGACCTGCTTCAAGAGCTACGCCAAGTTTCATTAAAAATTATTGGTCTCATAACTTTTTCCCCCCCTGCCTTAAAGACTCCCATATGGCACAATATCAAGATAAATTGTGGCAGTGCAAAGTTTTTCCCACTCTTAATTTTTAAGAAATACTGTAAAGGGACTTTATGGCAAAGTTAACCATTGTCAATAATGAGAAGATCTCACTTGAAAGAAGTATCATGGGCAGTTGTGCAAGTTTTGAAATAGGGTATTTTCATCTGAAAGATGACACATAACAATATGTTCTTATGTCTTATGCATTGTACTCAACTATACCAACTCAGGGGAATACTATCCACGTCTCACTGGGTGCTTTGCTAACACATATTGTGGTATTAAGGAATTCTTTTGTATTATTGTGGCATCTGCTAAAAATGTCAGATGTGATCACAGCCCTTGCAAAACAAGTATTTTAACAACCAAAACCTTATGATAGGTTATATTTCAGTGACTTGGAAACAACACTGCATTATCTGAGAAAACAGCACAGATGTTGCTTAATAAACTGCTCAGTTTATGCATTGTATTAACCTCATGAAACATTTATGCAAATCTTGCATTAACAAAAGGTAAAAGAATCATTATAGGTTATGAAGAAAACAATGTGACAACCTTTGTTTTTACCTCCATGTTTTATGGGGGCATTTTAACTCTTAGGGGTTTCTGTTTAGGAAGACACAGGGGCATTATAGATTTTCGTCTATTTTGTTTTCCGTTCTGCTATCATTCCTTCCAGCTGATTTCACATTTTATAATGCTAATAGTGGGTGTATGGTTTTGAGTTTCTCTACTGTCAGCTGGTCAGTAGGTCTGGGGGATATATTTAATGGAATCTGACAGCTGATGGAACTGATCTCATTGAAAGGGGATTTGATATGTGGGATGAATGTGGTGACCCTCAATTCGCTATATTAATGACCATTATTATTCAAACTCTTGCAGCCAATATAACTCTTTTTCTTGGACACAGCAGTACATGTGTATAAAAGAAATGACTTATGGATGAGTTAGTCCGTATACTAGTTTGAATGTCATTTAGATAGCATGTCAAAACAGATTAGCTATTTTACCCTGAGATAAAATTAAAGGAAAAGCCTTTGTACTCTGTACACTTGTAAACAAAGTAATCATAAAAATAGATAGTTTCACTGGACTGAGTCAGGAATCCAGCAAATACACACACATTTAGCCATGGGGAAAAAAGTACTTTACTCTAGGCAATATAAAATGAAACTTAGTAGTCAGATACTGCAGCTGCAACCAACAGGTCTTCCTCTGCTACAGGTCACACAAAGAAGTTATGGGCAATAATTTTTAGAAAATAAGAACTTTATCAGCCTTACTTTGCACAAACCAGCATTTAGGTGACTACACCAGCACTGAAACAGAACATAACATAGTACATCGATTTGTGACATTTATTTTACTCTCTGCTTGTAAAACAGAAGGAGAAATTTGGCCCACCCAAAGATGTGCATGATGGGGAAAAATGATGCTATATTCAAAAAAATCCTTAGATTTCTGTCATCTTTTGGCAGAAAGGAAGCTGGGCACAGATCATTTAACAGATATGTAAAGGATACAAAAGAACATCTTAATACACAAGAAAGAATCACAGGGAATCATCTGCTTTTAAATTACACAATGCTACTACTTTTTAAAGTCACAAATATAATATCTATTATTGATCTTGAGCCTTGCTTCTTATTTTAAATGTGTTTTGAAGACAAGGGCACTCTAACACCATTTAATCAATTTTACATTTGCTTTTACATTTTTGAAGCAAATATACAATTTGTTTACAGATTTTAAAGGCTACCAACATACATTATCTTTTCTTTTCTATCATGTCTGAGAGGAGATGATGTTCTACACTATCCAGCTAGGATGCCTGTTCTGCTAGGCAGGACATTCAAAAACTTCACAGCATGTTTCATGGCCCTTGTGCTGCATGAACAATACAAGCACACTGCATTTCTCTCCTTTCCCACTTTAACAAATTCTCCAAAGGAAGAGAAAGCTTTGAAAGGAACTAGATAAAGTGAAGCCACCACCAAAATAATGCACTGAGACAATCTACACACACAAGTATTGCAACATAACAGGAATGCATCAATAACCCTTAAGTTATTAAGAAAACCATCTGCAAAAGAGGATGTAATTAGATCATAGCAGTGAGGTTCCCATTTGGTTTCCATATTTTTGAGGATTCAGTCAACATTAGAGTATCTCAATTACTGTATGGTTTTGAAAGGCTTAACCACATGATGGCACTCAATTACTCATTCATCTAGCCAAAAATGTTAAAAGTATTTGAAAAAGTCAGTTCTTTAATCTTTTATGAATTGCCTTTATCTAAACATTGTCACCACATGAGCAACGGCATGGTATCATCATCAGTTTATGTTTACTTCCTTGTTCATCCTCTACTGATGGAGGACTGTTTCTCAAATTTAATATCTATACTTCCAGGATAAATGGAAATTGGAATAAAGGTAGACTTGGAGATTCACAAGGAATATGAACACAAACATGATAAAGCTAAAAGTAAATCAGGGAAAGAACTTGCCATGCATGCTAATTTTGTTTGAAAATTTAGACACTAACCCACATTCAATTTTCCTATACCTCCTCTGCAAATTGTCCTTTCACCATCCACAAGTTAACCTAACATCATGGTTCATCTGTTCTTTATTATTGCATCTTACTCTGGAAATAACATCTGACTCCACAATATATGCATCAACAGCCCTGTTTCAAATACTGGTTATTAGTTCTAGCCAGTAATAATCAGTGTTCTAGTACCAGTACTTCATTTCTGATCTTTCCATTGTTCCTATGCAAGAACTATTTCACCTGATCATTGATAGTCACCTATACCCTGCACATATTTACATAAGTACATCTCTACATTACATACACATAAACAGAAATGTAGGTATCCTGAAAAAAAAATCAGTTAAGAGAAAATGTTTTCTTTTAATCCAAATCTGAAAATAGAGCTCCTGCATGTGCATCTTGAGATTAAATTTCTTTATACTACAAATGAAACTTTCCCATTGCTTTACTTGGTGATGTCAATATGAATTTTAGAGCAGACTACCAAGTCATTCCATCTTTCAATGAAGTCTATAGGTCTATCCTAATGCTGCTTTCCTAAAAGAAAGGAAGACCACAGCGTCTGCCTCATTTTCAAATTAGTTAAACATCCTTGCTCAGTTCCTAGCTGGTGATTGACTGCACTTTGATGTGAGAAGGTGACAGAGCAGTTAGATTTTCTCTGCACCTCTGGAATGGCTTGGCTTGATAAGCACAGTGGTGCTATTGTAACTAATTCCTCTCTGCATTACTCTTAAAGCAGTGAATTGTTCCTTCTTCAGCATTCAGTCTACAGTGTCTGAAGAGAACTTTGCATAGCAACCTTGAAGTTCAGACAAATTCAGCGAAAAAATACAAAGTAGGTGGAATTTTGTTTAAGTGCTTCCTACTGTCTGATTTTAGGTCTTCAAAGGCACCAAGCCAATAAAACATTAACACTAGATATGCTATAGCTTAGATTTAGTGCATCTGAACACCTCTCAAAACATTAGTTACAATTTATTGATATTTTGATTTTTTTTCATTTCAAAATACAATAAAAATAAAACCAGCAATAGTCACTTCTGTCTGTCACATAATTGCCAAAGCAAAATTATCTAGGACTGAAACATGATTTATTAATATTCTTGTTGGTTATCTGATGCATTCAGGGTGACATACAGTGACTGAATTCCAAGTTACGAAGAAAGATATTGTTATTTGAATCCAAACTGCAGGGTTGTATTCAGTAGCAGCAGACACCAGGCAGGACATTGCTGAAACTGCTTGGTTAAGTCAAGATTTTTATTATGTGACAGTATTGACTGAAAAAAACAGCAAACCAACTCTAGTATAAATCAATGAGCTTTTGCTAGCCTTTCACAAAATAAAAGACCTGCTGGTTTCAAACGTAAAATAATCAATTTTGTTACACTGGACAAGTTGAAGATTGTAAGGAACAATTCCATAATTATCCACAGTAATAATACTTTAAAGGTACTGAAAAAGAGCCAGGTTTTATTATCAAACTTGAAATACTTAGTTTGAACATACAAACACAGATGAGATGCAACAAATACAAAGTCCCAACAAGCACTCTTTGAGACACACGATTGTTAGTGCTCTCAGGGATACCAGCTACAAATAATTCTACATTTGATTGGCTTTTCCTGTTGTTAAAACATCTGGAATTATATCTCTGGTTCTGGCACATGACTGCACATACGGTGTGATGGAAACTTAAGGATTCATGGATCCTTAGTCCAGCAATCAACTGGATAAACAGATTAAAAAGAGGTCTGCCCAAAGTAATAAATACATTAAAAAAAACTCACAACTAGTTCCTACCTTCAATTGAAGCTAAAATGAGGTTTATTTCAGTTAAATGAGGCTTAGTAAGGCTATAAAATGGATTTCAACCTATCAAAACTAACCATTACCCCTTCCCTTGACAAACAGCTTCTGAAAGGGACCAAAACACACGTTATTATAGGCTTCGAAACACTAAAAATATACTCTGTACCACACACACGCAGCAAAACAGCTTGATTTCATCAAAACACTTAAATCCAATATTTTCCAGCACAGTATTATATTAATATGATAAAGAGCAGCCAGCCAAAAAATAGCTGAAGAGCTGCAAAGTGATTTCAGAAATTGAAAAGCAATTTCAAATGTTTGGTAAGCATTAACTTGCTCACTGCACCCTATCAAAACCAGCTGCTAGCCCATAACCCTAACCTTTTCCCTTTCAAAAATACAAGGCCTTTAAATGCTATATTAATGAGGAATGAATATGGTAATTGAAAGAGTAAATATAATTACATAAAAGAAACCTCCCACCATCGAAACCTTCCTCATTACATCAGCCTATTCCACTAAAGGAGTAATGTGGAAATGTATTCTCATGTAGGATATTTATGTATCTGTACTGATAACCAATAAGTTTAATGAAATTATAAAACATTGTTCTGCACCACTCAGCGACTGATCTCAGTGAACGCTCACTTGCTACAGCTCTAATTAATGGATGTAGGAATATTAAGAGATATAGGCATATTCAGAAATTACAGTGTCTGAGAATGGGTTTTACAACAGCAAGCAAACTGAATGGAAGGGCATCTAAGTGAATTAATATTAAATGCTAAAGATTGGGTTGTTTCAGATCCCATGTCTCCTCTATGTTAAGATGCCTCCCTATAGCTCTGCATTAGGGATCAGTGTGAAAGGGAGATTAATTCTAAAAAGCTCTTCCACATATCAAGTCATTCCCTTGGGTTCAGACAACTGACTCAGAGCAAGTCTCCACTCACCATTTATACAAACAGCCTATAGCACTCAGAGTGCTAGTGCAAAATATAGACTTCATATACTCCTTAACCTGAAGCGTTTTTGAAGAAAGGAATGTAGTATCTTCAGAAAAAAAGGTACTCGTCTTGCAGTCCCCCCTTCCCAAGATCCCTGTGTCTTGAAAATATCCATGCTGCATTCAGAAACCACATTCACAAGTTTTTGGCTGTTTCTTTCATTGTTTTTTATTTGTTTTTTTTCTAACAGAAGCAGATTAAATCATAGTCTAAATTTACATAAGAAGGTTTTTTCAGCAATAACTCAGATACTTAGGCACTGTTAAAAATAATCTCTCAATTTCAATGCACTCTTAATATGCAATGACAATATTGCTCCACCATAAGCCTATATCCCTTTGTTGACACTCCTAGGCCCATAAAATCTCTTTTGTGGATGCGGCTATTCAGAGAGAAGACAGCTTTTGTTGGCTTGTCTTCCATTGTTCATGGGTGCAATATGATAATAATGGTGGGAAAATACCTTCCAAGAGTGTTAAGTTGCCCCCACACTAGCGGGTGCTGTTCCAACAAAGCAGCAAGGAGCTGTTATAGCTGGAGTCAGAGTAAGGATGAGTACCTTTCTTTGTAAGGCCTTATGTTTCCACATGACAGTTTTTGGTATCTATGGTCATCTTTAAGTACACTCAGTTGTTTGCTTATATTGTGAGGACTATCAAAGACCCAGCAGGCAGTAAAAATGCTCCCAACCATTCATATACAGCAACTGGAAAAACCATAAGACAGTTGAGAAACCTGCCCACCATTCTATATTCAGATAAATACATAACTTTTGCCTTCAACTCAGGAATCAAAAGCTTTGCTCTACATTTAAATGCAAACTGCCATATAGCACTCTTAGCCAAGAAACATCCTTCAACATTTGTTACTTCATTTGCAGATCTCTAACTAACATTCCTTGCAGAATGTGGGATATGGCTGAAAGCAGAGTGGCTTCCAGTTTGCCTGTATAAACTCATTTTGGCGCTAACACATATTTATATGCTCTGTAAAGCACTTCAAGATGTCTGACTATTAGAAATATACTGTAAGAAAATGAACTGTCATTGTTTGTAAATTTGCAAACTTCACTACCAAAGATCTCAGCAATTAACAGCTTCATGCACTGCAATCTTAAAAAATAATCAATTCCATAAATAAATAAAAAGACAAGAAAAGTAAGGTTTGAAGATAAAAAAAGAGAAATCACATAATTTGCGAAGTTGTCATTGTCTTAAAAAAGATGACAATAACTACATTTATATTATTCCAGACTGGATTTCTCCAACTATCACTATGACAAAAAGTTCTTCACCACATTTTTTTTTTCAAATGACAACATTCAAGAAAGCAGGTCAGTATTCACAGCATGGCAAACATTTACACTGAGGCTGCACACAACCAGTGCAGGTACACTGTGGAGCTGATGGAGCAATTTATACAAAAGAATCTCTTTTGTCATTGGACATAGTGAAGTTTCAAAGAACTTTTAAGTGTTTGAAAAAAGTTGTTCTTTAGTTTAATGCTCCCTGCAGAATTCATAACAGGAATGGGTTGTAATTAATGATTATTCAATAATGAGGACCTTCTCTTAATACCAGGCAGATGATCTAACACATTGAAAAGAGACAGCCAAAGAGATGACATACTAGACAGCAACACACTTCACAGCAATCTCTGCAGGTAAAAAGGACAAATGAATCACGCACACTTTGATGAATGCTGAAAAGCTTTGAGCACTGAAATGCAACGGGCATTTAGCTCTTGTAAATTGCACATGAAATTGCATCTGTGTTACACAACAATCCCTTAATCTGTTTGCTTACAGAACTTCCATTTCATCTGAAACACACACCTTTTAAAAGAGTGACAGTAAAAGCGCTGGTCTCCTCAGGGGCAAACTGCTTCCTAGTTGTAGTTAAATAACCAGCCTAGAACATGAAAGCATCAGAGGCAAACACTCCAACCTCTACTTTATTCATCCTTTCTTCCACCTTTTCCCAAAAAAACATTCAAGGACAGTTCTGTACAGGATGTCTTCTATCAAGATCAAGTGGAAAAACAGAAAGGAGAAGAAAAGGGAATAAGGAATTAAAGAAAAGAGAAAAAGGAGGTGGAGGTAGTTGGTACAAAGGACTTTCATAGATCAAAGCAAAGCAGAGAAAGGCTGAGAGGAAACAGCCTTGTAACACCTCTGGACAATTCTGAGAGATGGCAAGAATCTGACATCATCATCTCTGCCCATACATGGAGCTATATGTAGAAACTAGGATTGCTTTTATTCTTCCTTGACTATCTCCACTTCCCTTTTTCTCAGCCAAATATGAAGTGTCACTGACTTTCACCTTACCTATCCTCTTTCCAAAAACTGACAAAGTCCTCTACATTATAGTCACACAAACTCTAAATAAAATTAAAGTAATAAAGATCAAGAGGATCATACTAATCATCTTGTATAACCTCCTACATAGGAAGCTGTTGCTTAGCTCAAGAGTGTGCTTCCGAGATCAATCATCTTCATTTACCGCTTTTGGAGCAACCACAGAACAGGCCTAAATGTGAAAACTAGGATAAAACTAAACTAAGACATGGTCCAGGAATACACCCAATAGGCTCCAGCCACTAATACTCATTCTAAGTATGAAATAATGCCCTGTTACAAGGATAACACCAGTGCCAGTCATTCTGTTTTGTTCCAGAGATCCATACCTCTTGGAACACACTATTTGTGCATATAAAGCACAGGAAGAGTCTGCATTGATTCTCTTTTTCCAAGCACCTTTGTCAATCGATCTGCCACCAGGATTTTTTTTATTTTTTTTTTCAGAATTTGTTCTAAACTTGGACAAAGAAAGGTGTAAAGAACCAATATGTAATTTTATCAAGGTAACATTTTAATTGTTGTAAAGTTTTGCTTAAAATTATTAAGGTGTATAAATCTCTATGACAAGTTAGGCATTACAATTGTGTCTTGTAGGTAACAACTAAAGAAAATTCATTACTGCATTATTCATTTAATTTATCAAACATTTAATAAGAATGTCATTACTTAATTGTCCCTGCCTTATAACTACAAATAATAGCCTACTTTCTTGAGCTTCATGTTGCCATAAGACCAAAAACAAATGCATAACTTCAGGAAAAGGTTGTGTTTTTTTCCCCATAATTGCCTGATAGAGCATAAAAATAGCTCTTGACAGTCCACAAAGGTTAAAAACATGAGTAATAGCTAGATATACAGTAAGGTTTTAGCATATTCAAATCTCTAATTCCAACAATTATTCAAAAGTAGTATCTCCAAGCAGGATAAGTAACATAGCCAATAAACAAAAACAGTTTCTCAGATGCACAACTGCTTTAGAGATGACAATACAAGCACTAGGAACAGAGGGAAGGAAGGGAGAAGACATCTTAAGTTATGTCTTGTTATCCACAATCTTCTGAAAAAAAAAGTTTTGCTAGCCGTAATTTACTACTAATTCTCAGACAGAGAATCACAAAAGTTTAAAATAGAATCTGTACTGACATCTTAAAAAACCAAAGCCTTTATTATTCACTTTGAGTTGACTGAAAATGTTTATGCATTTTTTTCTACATGAAAACAAATCTGAAAAATACTGCTAAAGAGCAAACAGCAGTAGCAGGCACTTCTACATGTATTTAGTTGAGACCAATGTCAAAACTAGGTTCATTTTTTTATAAGACAAATGACTTTTTAATGAACACTAGAATTTTAAACTATTTTGAGTTGCCTTCACCAATAAAAACAACTTCTTACAGAGACTAATGTTTTCCTGTTTCTAACATTTTTTCACTCACATCAGCATCTTTGCCAAATCCATTTCTTCAGTAACATCACTCATCTTCCTTTTAACAATGTTCACCTCTGCACTACCATTCATACTGCCTCGTGATTCTGACTTCATACACATAGAAACAGAACCTGTCCGTTCCCATAACTAAAGCCTATGAGCTCACAAAGTTTGAGTATGAGGAATAAAGCACACTAGTAGATGACTTCCAAAGCACTGTGCAGTTAAGTGTTACACTCTCATAAAAACTGAAAGTCAAATAGTATGACATACATCTAAGTTATGTGCAGCCAGAAGCACAGATTTTTATATATCCCCTTTAAACAAACTACACTCACATGCTCCTGCACAGAACAACATGCACATGGGTTTTCAGCTTTTCTTCCGAGGACTGTAATCTCTCAATTGCATCACACAGAGAAAATAGTCCTTGGAATACATGGATTTTTTTTTTTTTTAAATTGAAATGAGTGTACTTATCAGCTTCAACTAAAATTAAATAAGCAATTAATTAGTGTACAAAATATAACAACCTCTTTTCCATCTTCCTACTGGCTGCAGTAGCCCCGTTACCCAGATGCTCATGCCAAATAACCAGCAGGCCAAACAGTTCTCTGAATTGAGTGGTCCCTGAAACTGGTCTTAAGCCATGGCTTTCCCCCAGAACTTATAACGCAAAGAAGTCCTTAACAGTATGAAGCAACTTAGATAATGTTGCATATTCTGCAATAATCTGACAGAAGGTATCCTCATAGCTCTCCACCATCACCAAAACCAGCATCACAATGAATGCTGTGTGACTCTTATTTGTAGGGAGAAAAATATCTTTTGTTCCATGCAATAACTTTTAACTTACTGCATATGTGAGGGCACTATGTCTCTTACCTGAGCTATCAGGGTTTTAAGAGGAATTTGTTTCATGTGGAAGTCAATCCCTTGGTCATAGGGGACTCCTCACATACCTAACATCAAGTCCATGCCAGAAATACTGAACTAAGGGGTGAAAGGCCACACCAGTCAGCAGCTGGCAGGATTCACTGTATATTCACACTTTTAATTTTAACATCAAAATGGTTTTGCAAAATGGCTATGGCTTAAATACACATCTGAGAGAGATGCAAGGATTCAATCTATATTGAGAGCGGGGATTATTTGTTCCTCTGTGCTAACCACACATCTGGCATTTCAAGCTACCATAAATTAAGAAAAGATAATAAATCTTAAAACTCAGCTATCCATAGTCCTCATCCTCTACAACTTTCATGCAGTGATACTGCTACAATGAAAAGAACTCTACTTCAGGGCATTTACATATAAGATTTTTTTCTTAAAGAAATAGCTTTGGCAAAATATTTACTTATATAGTATGGCAAAAGCAACAATTTTACATACACCAGAATTTGAAAATTGTGATTACATTGAAATGCATCAATAACTCATGCATGATTTTCTCTAAGAAACTGTGAAAATGACTTTCTTAAATTAACAATATATCCACACCTCCTTTGTGGCTTTTGCATGACTTGATTAAATATATTTTACACTTACTGGTCTGTTTTCACAAACATATTGCAGCCTCATTTTGAAACACCTCAGTTTTACTTTACAAACACACACATGCAGCAGTCAGAATAGCACAGGTGAAGATGCACAAAAGCAAAACAGAGACTATTTGTTTATGTTTATACATAAATAAACTATGCTGGTACTAAAGCTTTGGACTCTAGTTATGTGATTTGATTCCCCATAAAATCAGTCAAAGAAGTTTAGAAGAGTTCCACTTCTCTTGACGATTGTGTGTATATCCCTGTAATAGTCACTGATATTAAATATATATAGAAACATGAAGCAAAGATTTATCATTATTTTAAAAATCAGACAGCAATAAGACTGGCATACAGAAATAAAAATTCTGATTGCTTTGTGACTGGAAGTTATAAAAACTAAACACTTTGCAAAGATCACTTTCATTGGAGTTCTTAGCTCTGTTCCCATATATCCCAGCAGAGCACTTGCTATGGAACCTAGGAAAAGCTGTTCCCTGTGTATAAATCAACTTCTTCAGCTTCTGACACAGGGATTGTCTTTCCATAACCAGGATTTCAGCTGATTTACATGTATACTTTTGTAGAGTATCACATCAGTTATCTAGTGCTATCCATTTTGGAAAAAAAGTTTTCGTGAGAAAGATCTCATAACATCCACTAAAGAACTGAAGCAGAACAACTGTAAGGATTTGTTCTTGCAGAAAATGCCAGGTAACACAGCAATAGCAAGTCTAGCAATTGCTGGACCCTCCTTATTTAAATTAACCTCAGTGAGTATTAATCAGTATCACAGAGCATTAATCAGTATTAATTAAAACAGACTTCAGATCACCTTGAAATCTGTAAAAGTCAACGTGTAATTGATCAAAAATCCTGTCTTAACATAGTACCTAATGTTACATTTTTACTGCTTTCTAGAACAAGAAACTGAAGTTTCTAAAAGCTTTCTAAACGCTAAGTTTTACAGAGCCACACTTAAGCAAAGCCTATAAACAGGAAACAGGTCCATGGTACGAAATATCTGAACTTTGCATTGAATAAACTAAGAGGTGAAAGAGTTAATTTTTACACCTCAATAACAGAGTTAGCACTGATAAAACCAGAATCAATTCTGAGAGCTCTCTATTATTATCAGTGAGGTAAAACTTGTATTTTCCCCTTTTCATTTCCATGTTGGTGGTTAAATCATTTTGACTTTTCTCAGCTTAAGTTCCAAATCTTTTCTCTAGTTAAGTTCAGATCAAGCATCATCCTGCAAAAACCTTCTTTTGTGGCCAGGCCCAAAGTGTACTCTGTTACACCAATCTGATCTTGGTGAAACCACCCTAGAAAGCAGTATTTCTCACCTACACATCCCTGCCCTCAGCTCAGGGCTCGCACAGGGTATGGTCAAAAAGGTAAAAAGAAAGGAGCACTTATAGAAACTTTAAAATCAGGAATAATAATGTTAACTGCAGCAGGTAAGAATCTTACGTTTTCCAAATTTTAGTGAAGGAAAAAATGTATTCTAATAAAGATTCAGAATACAGAACATAGTGCCAGAAAACCCTACATGAGAAAGTTAGTTTACACAGGACCTTTCTTGTTAGAAATAAGAATCTGTGATACGCAGCAGCCAATTGTTGTAAAAACCCTTCTCATCAGTTCCATTTCCTAGATTATTATCCATGAAATTTAGTGGCTGAGTAACTAATGTTTTGAACCTTGAAGAGTCAAAAAAATTTAAATAAGGGGGGAGGGGGATATCCATATTGCCAGAAGCAGCAGGAGGAAACCATTACTGTTACTTACACAATCTATTCTCACTGAGAATGTTGCCCAATATAATTTACAAAATTTCTGTTGGAAAGGCATTAGCAGCTGAACAACAAGCAACTTCTAAGAGATAAATAGAAAAACTAAATTAAAAATCTAGCTTCCAAGCTTCAAATGTTATTGAACATCAGCTGCAATCCCTTCAGTCAGCAGTCTATAACATTTTGAAGACCAAAGAGCACTTTTTTTAACGTGCACATTTCATCTGATTTTGGTTTAAGAAACTTAATAAAGTTCAAATAACGTGACAATTAGTTCAAATGCAAAAGTATCCCTCAACATAAACTCACAACATAGTGTTCATGCAAATGGATGAAGTTTGCATGCATATATATACATACACATGTGCATATATACACACATGTATATGTATACACACACAGAGCATGAAGTGCAATTTCCAGGCTGCATTTTATTCGGTAGTGAAACAGAACCCCTACTAGTTGCACAGTACTCTCAAGTGCTTAGTTAAACTTTTTCATTGTTTCAGAATCTGTAATAGCCATTTGTGTTCTTTACATTTGAATACAATAAAAAGGATAGAATGCATTTTCTCAGTATAAACACAATGCTTGCCTGATTCTTTTGTAAGTGGATCTCTCTTCTCCTTTTATTCCTAATTTTCATTGAAAGGTCTTTTGGAACAAAGGGTCTGTACTCTGAGCAAATAAAAGCTTCACTCTGTCTTCTCACAGAAAACCTTCAAGAGGGTACTAGAATCAAGAAACTCTTCAAGGTTGGATCTCATGAGATTTTCTGCTAATCTCACCCTCAAAGGATAACAGCACAAAAAGTAGTTAGAGGCTGCTGCTTGCCAACTCTGCCTTTCTGGGAAACCCACAGGCGCTTGATGGTTTCTTGGCCCCAACAAGCTAGTCAATCATCTTCTTTAATGAGAAGGATCCTAGCACACAGCATCTGCTCTAGCATGAGAATATGGCCTGTGTCACGCAAGGTGAATATCCTTGTTATCTCTTATCCTTAGTGTCTCTATGTGGCTGGATTCCCTTGGTGTAACCTCAGAAAAGAGAGGAAATGCACTATTTTACAAACTTACAAAACTTCTAACACAGTGGATGCTCTTGGTTTGCCACACCAATATCCCATCAGCTTATGATATTGCATTTCATAGTATATACAAATCTGTATATAATAGCAGAATTAAACATCCATTACTGGTACCAGACTAATATCCTGAAAGACATACAGATAATACAGGACATAGTTAAGAGTCCAATCAACAATTACAGATAACAGAACTAGTTCCCCACATCAGTATGGCTATTTGCTGCTATCTATTCAACTTGTCATACTTGTTCGGTTCTGTGCCAGCTGACATATCCCATTAACTGTGGTTCATACTAAGAATTTGTGTTCAACATTCTATAACACAGAAGAGTGACTCACTTAAAGAAGAGTAGCTAGTTCTGAGTGTGCTTGTCTGTCATCAGTGACTTGGGCCAGCAACCTGAAGGCTACAGAGGATGTAAAGCTGCTGCATTTTATCTCTATACTGACTGAGTTTGTAATGCCAGTGCTATACACTGTACACTGCATAAAAACGATCAAAGTATCACTTATAGGATATACAAAAAATACAAGATCCTTAATGAAATTGCTATTTTAATAGAGGAATCAATACTTTCTTAGAATTCATGTCATTTTGTCCTTTCAAATGTTTTCATTTATATTGCCCCCTATTTTGTATATCTCTATTTCTTCTCTTTGGAAAGAGGCTCCTTCATTACGTCTTATATATTTGTTTAAACTACTGGGTGGTAGCCTTGCACAATGCTGTGACTGTCTTCTCTTGGTGAAACTCACAGCAATCCATTTCTTCTTGTGATGGGTTTAAGCAGTCGTACACTGGGATGCAACAAATTAACAGATTTGGAGATTTGGTTAGTGAAACGAACTGCATGCTGCCCATACCTCTTAGACATCCTACTATTTTTTCCAAGGACCTTTTAGACATTTACTTGGAATTCCATTTTGAGAAATCTAATAGGAGAATGGCACATGCTTCTGGCTTTTTCCCCCTTTCAAGATAGTGGTGTTTCTTGGTAGCTTTTTAAAACAAAATAGTCTCAATGATTGTGGTACAAACAGCACGTGTGGGGTCAAATTCACCTCATGTGCTGAACACTAGACAGCTGACAGTAACTGTGGGCTAAAAGAGAGGTAAAGTCAGCATTCCCATAGTAAAAAGCATCTAACAGCCTTTCCCATGAACTTTCCAATCCCACCCTGTTCCGCTCCATAACCATATATGCTCTCCTCTATGTACTAGTTGTAATTTCTTCACATGGGAAGATGTAAAATTGCCAACAACTCCAGTGATTTGCTCCTCCCACCTCAATCTACATTTAGGCAAAACAAAGGTAGGATCAAAAGAGTAATTTTTGTAATTTTCAGGGGCGTGCAGGTAGCTGCTTTAGTTAGGACACTCCATCTCCCATGCAGCCTAAGTCCTGTGTGGCCCTCAATGATCGCTGCAAATTTCCACAGAACAGCATCTATTTTGAAAGTAGGATTCCTTTGTGTGAGGGAGGAAACACTGCCAAATATTATTTACACATCCTTTGGAAGAATTTTTTTTACATAGAGAATACACAGATCACAATATGTCAGATAATAACACAGCAGTGGAGATGTGCAGTTTTATCTAGTAAAACAAATGATTAGAGGTCTTGGGGCTAAAACTATCCTCAGTTTGTGGTTCTGTGGTGTGCAGAAAATAAGATAGGGCATAGAATATTGGAAGTTGTTACCAGAAACAAGTGAAAATTGCTACAGGAGCAAAGCTGTCTAGCTGGATGGTGAGAAGTAGGAGAAACAAGTCCTATGTCCTTCCACAACAGCAAGAGAACACTGTTTTGTAGCACACTAAGTGCAGTGCCCAGGTTGCATACATACCAGTCCTGCACCTAACCCTACCTTTCTGTGATGACCAGCTAATGACTACCTCCTTGACCCTCCAATAAAAGCTCAAACACATGATCCACATTGGTCCCCAAGATCAATCTGTGAAAGCAATATCCAATACTGAATAAGCAAGATCAGTCCAGATCATCAACTACATTGGTATCTGACATAAAATAGGTGTTTACAATAGAAATTGATCAGCTAACTGTTTATAATGGAGGACTATACCATCTGCACTGTAGTATCTACTGCTATGATGTAAAAGATAGTATAGGCAGGACTGGTCAGTCAACAGGCATTTAGCTTATCAACCACACCTTGCTAGGTAAAAATATAAAAATATTGTATCCTCTGAGATTTTGAAGTCTTAAGCCTTACAAATACTGATTGCTTTCCTATATCATACTGTTTCTTTTTTCTACGTGGCCTATGCTAGGCAGCTCAGTACATATGTAGAGCAATCAGACAGGGGCAGAAATCATTGTTATATCATTGTTAATGTCTGGCATTATATTTCCATACAGGGTAACAGAAAACATTATTTTAGCTTTTTTCCTTCTACATCTTTTAAACAGAACTGAACAACTCAATCATTTTGCTACAAGCTGCCATGAGCTTAGGCAGACATGCAAATAATTGTAAACAAAGTCAGTGCTACACAGGATGGGTGGAAAATGAAACAGAACAACAAGAGCTCTCATTAGTTTGAAACTCCAGTATTTCTCCTAGCAGGATGTTAAGTGGCTTTGTTTTGTTTTGGGTTTGTTTTTTTTTAACAGCCAGTCCCTTTCTCATAAAAGCTTGTGTTTGAAAACCATCACATTCACTCTTACCGGCTATCAGTGTAAGTCCACACTGTTTACAAGGGTCTGGAGAACCCAATTTACTGAGTAAAAACCCTTCATCTCCCATTGATTCAAGGAGAAATGAGAGAATCGTTATTGTGGAAGAGACATTTAGCAGTGTCTGAATCCCACATGCAGACTGCATCCAGAACTTGCTTCAATGGGTATTAACTTGTGTTGCTGATCTTCAGCTGTATGAATCAAGATCTCAGGATCTGGCCTTATACCAGTTAGGAATCATCTACCAGGTATTTTACGCATGACTGAATCAGAAGGGCTGACTTACAGGTCATTTATACTGAATTACTCCAGTAAACAACATAAGCATAAGAGGATTCTACAGCTAAAGTGCTGAAGTAAATATCTCTTGGTAAATCTGAAAGAATATCACCAAGAACATAGGCTATTGCGATGATGTTTTTGAGAGTCATAGGTAAGTATTGAATTTGCATGTGTAAGCCTTGAACTTTAAACAAATGAAGCAGCCCTTGTTAGCAGGAAAGGTGTTCCAAGGCAGTCTTATAACTAAAGCTTTCTAAATCTCTTGAGTTTTCAATAGTAAAATATATTCAAGAGTGCAGAAAAAAACAAGGATTTAGCATTGATTTAAATGCTTAAATCAGATCCTTGAAGTTATTCCCAATATTTCAGAGCCAATTTATGAGAACCATAATCATTTTGTGAATCCCCGTTTCACAGTCTAAGGATCAAAACCAACCACTTCTTTTGAACAAATGACGTGCCAGCTGTACAACTAAATGCAGACATAAATAAGGCAAAGAATTTATGCAGTAAGGTGTGGCAGACCCTGTACATAGAAGATTATTCATTTAATGGATTGGAAAACAGCAGAAAATAGGCTATTCTACATTAACAGTCATTACAACCTTAGAACTATATGCAATAAATACATTGTTCGTTTACTTAAATTACTGTAGCCAACTGGAGTGTAAAGCCCAGAAGATATTCAGTTCTCAACTCAGTGGTCTCACTGCCAAAATACAAGCCTTTGATTACTATATTTACCATTTTATACCTCCTAGATCTGTTTTATGCAAAATAAATCCTTTCCAACTTCACTGACCCAAATCTCATTTGCAGCTAACCATCTTTAGTAATATTATGATATGTTCACATTCTACTGCAGTAAAAAACAAACAAACAAAAACCCACATGAATCCTTTAGGGTATTGTTCACCAATTAAAAAGTAGCATATTAAACTTCTTAAAACCTTTGTAATCTGCAGTATAAAAGCACATTTTATGTTACTAGATAATTTAGCATCCATAAAATAATTAAATGAAGTGAGTGACAACTGTATTCTCTACATAAATGATATATCAGTAACAGATAATGTACATGCTTAAAAGACTGGAACCCCATCAAAAAAGTTGTTACAAACACTTGCCCTTATCATAAATCCAGCTAACATTATGGGCTAAATTCTGCAGCCTTACTGACATCTTACCAACAGGGGACTATCTACCAGAGGAAGAATTACTTATATGAGCAAAGTTTTGAGAGGCCAAACTGATGAAATATTTTTTCTTAATTAATACAAACAAACATATTTCTGGTGTTACACAGAAAACTATGCTAACCTATAAACTTCAATTACTGTCATCCTCATCTCCACAGTGGAAGTTATTTTGAAAAATGCACACAAAGCAGCTACCTTTTCTACGTTTAATATCATGGTCACTTTATTACAAGTACCATGCTCTCAGAAAACAGAAAAATATTTATTTTAAATTGGGAAAATAGTTCATATTAATCTTGGATGTTTCCATAATGCATGGGAATGCAACAGGTGACAATGCAGCATTCTGCCTTTAAAGGGCACATTGCAGGTTTGCATTCATAGTAACTGCTCTGTTGGTCCTTGGGAGTCCTTCCCCTGTTTTAAAGCAACTGCTTTGAACGCATTGTCTTTCCCAACCACCCTTTTCTAGTATTGCCTGTGTCATGGGCAAGCTGGTCATGCTGACAGCATTACTGGCACCATGTTGGCACTCACAGCTTGTGATTATGATACCTTGCTGAAGTGTGGGACACCTGTGTACACTGAACTTTTCTAGTGCTCTACTGCTGTTTCTTTTTAGTCATATTACTAACGAGAAAACAGCTTAGAAAAATCAATGGCTTTAAATTATAACTCTATGTTCTGCATATACAAAACCACTGCCAACACAGGAATACTTTCTCCATGACTAAAAATCAATCTTTCTGATTCTTCTACTCCTCTAGCACCGAAAAAGGAAAAAAAAAATATATTAAAGCTCTCCCCCAGCCCCCAGCTGCATCTGGTTGCTTTGTTCAGGCTTTCTTCAGGTTTCCTGCTCAAGAGACTAGTTTTATCTAAAAGGTCAATTCATTCAGCGGGGCACCAAGTAGAATTGAATATAATTATCCCAATCTTTACTGTGTAGAATTCATGCTTGAATTCATTCAAAAAATAGCAAGCAGTATAATTAACTCAGAGCCCAACCAAATCTATTGAGAATGCCTGAGGTATCATACAGTCCCACTTACAATAGAACATTTTCATTTAAGAACATTGTACATATTAACCCTAGTCAGCATCCAATTACTCAGAATAAGTGAATTCCCTGTTTCAGGAATGTAATTTGAAAATGTTGTCATGCAATCTGAGGTAAAAGGTCTTTTTTCATTAATCTAGCTCTCATTAAACTGGAAGCCTGTAGGTTATTTCAAAACCATTAGATTTAAATACAGGTGATTACAATTCTATTGCACATAGGACAACAGAAACATCTTTTAGAAAATAGTGTAGAAGAGTTCACAAATTTGTGGATTTCCTCATAGTTTAAAAAAATAAAATAATCTGACCAGGAAAAGCATGGTTATTGTTAATCTGACAATGTCATATAAACTATATGGTAAAATTAATTCATTTTTATATGCAGGTGAACTCAAGACAGCAGGAACACTTCAGACAGGATATTTATATTGACATCCAAACTAATACTTCATGTGAATTCCTCATATTCCTCAAACATCCGAGACTGTGATGCAAGTATGAACTTCTTAAGATTTTATGCATGATCACAACTGGAAATAGCTTAACAATTTTTCATTTAGTCGTCCAGCAACTCAACCTCTTGGTTTAGTTAAACATGAGAAATCTGAACCCTGAAGGATCATGAGAGATGATCTTTTAATCTCAAAAGATGAAAAATTCACCCATTGTTAAAAATTTCCAATGAAGCAACTGCCCAAAACATGTTGCTTTGAGACTGTCCACTTTCTTGATCCACCTTGCCTGAAGGACAAGCCTTTAAGAAAATAGCCATGTTTTTACAATTACAATTCAAATTCCTGTTTGTCTTGTTCTAATAGACTTTGTACATACATGGAATATATCATGAGCGCTTTGAGTTTTGGGACATGCTGAATGTCTATGCTGAAGAACAGTATTTTCTAATACTTGCTTTTGTAATCCTCCTTTCAGTAATGCCTTGGGATCATACAGAAAAAATTGAAACCATGTGGCAATTCTGTTGTTTACACACAAGGTAGCACAGCATAATGTATCACTTTAGAAAGCATACTGCAAAATTTTCCTGAAGTTCCAGTCACTCAGTTCTTTATTTACTTTGCTATATTCTTTTATGCCTCAGTTTCTCTCCTATTAACATGAAAATATTTTTTTAAAGGAACATAGCAAATTGCCTCTTTCTAGAATAGCCAGGCTGCTCAGATATCCATCAGTCTCATCCATCTCTCCTCTTGGGCATTTGAGCATACAGCCTCCCATAGGTATGAAGTCACAGGTCTCACAGCAGCAGTAGCTCTGAAGCCACCACTATAGAAACTGCCAGCCTGTTATTTTCCTTAGGTGTGCAAGCATGTAATTTCCAGTAATGCATGACGTAAAATAAATCACTGCTGTATGGGAAAGCATAGCACATTGGTGGTAAAAATACTGCAGAGTCCATAACTCAGGGAGGCTACCTGAACCTGCACACACAGAGCTACAAAACCCAGAGTTTCCACTTAAAAATTCAGGATGAACTTTCTAATCTTTCAAGGGCCAATGAACAATACATAGTAAAACTGACAAATGTATTTTAGTGACTAAGCATTCTTGACGACAGAAAGCTTGAGTACAGAGTTCTTTAAGGTTCTTACCTTAAAAATGTAGAAAGTTAAACACTTTATTTTTCTTTTCAAACTAGATCTGTTTCTCATTACTAAAGTTGTCTGACCATCAATCTGGAATATAAACCAGTTACAGCTTTCATGGAACATTTGAAAAATAAGAATTCTCTGAACCAGTGTTCTGGTTACTTGTTTCAACAAAAAAAAACATTTGTTTCAACTTTCCTGTTGCAGTTGGGGTGGACAAACGACACTGGACAGGTTTCTTCTCATGGTGAAGCAGCAGGTTCAAGTCTCTTTATTAACTACAAGTGCATCTTATATATCTTTTCTCTAGCACATGTGTCTTTTTGCTACTGGTTACATATAACAATAATAATGCACTATTGGTTAACATTTGCATATTGCCAAGTCATCCTTGCTTTGCTAAACCCCTGCTCTATGGTTAGTCCTCCTCTGCTCTATGGTACACTTCGATATCTCCAAGGTCACTTCCTGACTCCATACCTCCATACTTTCCCAACAGTTTACAGCCTCTATCACTACTTCAAACCTCCAATAGAAAAACAATCTATCTCCTAGAAGATCCTCCTCCTTTGCCTCACTCCTCTGCACGCTTGGTTTATAGGCCTACTACATAGTCTATCTTGCATAAAACAATGATATAACTCTTCTGTCCTGAACCCACCCATAACTGTCCTTAAAGCCATCTTTTCTTATAATCTATTACTTAGGATCTAGTTGTGTAATAAATCACAATGGCTATCACCTTCTGAGGTGGCATTAGAACGCTTTTGTCATGTGGGCCATCAGAAGTAAGTATGAAATCCGGAGCCAGACTAAATTACACATGCAACAAGGGAGCAGTATTTTAACGACACATTTATTATATTTTTTTAAATGAAGAAGACAGATGTGTTCCCACTGTGATCCACACTGTCCCTGTAAATACATCAGTTATGTTTTGTTTCACATGAGCCTGTTCAAGAGCATTTATGGATGCTAATTAGCCCTTTGACTACATGTGATCATAAATCATATGTACACATATGCATAAACACATATACACACATATATTACATGTTGCATATACAAATGACTAAAGCTACCAACTTGAGTGGTTTGCAACACTGAATATATGCTATCCCACTATTCATTTACATGCATAAACAATTCCAGAACCAACATGTGAAAAGCTATTCAAAGTAGAACCTTCTAATTCTTAAAGGGTAAAAAAATTGACAATACTTGTGAAAAGGTGCTCAAGAAACTTACAAATTATAAGAGATTGTTGTTATTAAAAGATACTTTTAAATCTTAAATGGAGAAGAGCCTTAAATATAGTACAACTTAGAAGTGTGATTCAGCAACAGGAACTTAAAGTAAATCTGCTATAATTTAGAAAAGAAATAAAAAAGGTGGAGTGGAAAAGATGTCAAAAGATGCGGTCCTGATTGTGTTTCAATTCAGGCAAGCAACATTATTCGCACTTGTAATTTTGCTGTACTGATTCTCTTTTACTTTCATAATTACGCTATTAAAAAGATTACTCGTAAGAACTGGGAAACAACTACTCTGAAATCTATTTTTTTTAATTGTGTTTTTGGGTTTTTAGTACATAAGTGATTTTATGTGAATATATTGTGGAACCCTTATATGAAGAGTTTTGCTTTCTACTTCATTCTCTCTTCTGGCTTTGCAGCTACTGTCTCAGTATTTTCTTCTATCTGTCCTTATTAGGCTAAATCAGTCAGACTTTGAGGTAGCAGGGAGTTAGAGGAGATTTGTGTCAATGCTTACCTTTCCTAATTGTGTTGAATTCTGTAGGACTGATTATACAGGACTTTCTTACAGGCATACCTTTACTGTATGATCAGTTGTACAGAATTCAACACAATTACTTGCATAACCAGGACATTCATATTTAGTAAAATCTTACCAGAGTATGTACCATCCCTTACACAAATAGAGTGGATCACCAGCTGATACTTGCCTATTTCAGGAAGCATTCTAACAGCTAGCTCTAACTACTTTCTTTTTTTTTCCTTCTCTGTGGTGAAAATACAAGCAGCGTATAGCTTTTTTTGATAAAAGTACTTATCTTTGAGAATGCAGAATCACAAGTAAACCTCAGTAAATGGCACACACATTAAAAAAAGAATCAGAATTCAAGCACTATCTTAAAATAGTTTAAACATCTACAAAAAGCCGTAACTTTTGATTAGTAAGTAGATAATGCAAATCTGTTCAAAATTTTTCTTTAAATCAGAGTACCATCATAAATATGCCTAGTAACAGAAATACCTGGAAAAAATACAAACTCTATTACCTCTGCGACTCTATATAGAACAAATATTTACCTTCCACTTATGTTTATTTACCTACAGAAGCAGGCATTTTGTCATTTCTTGACAAACAAATGATTACCTCTGCATTAAAAATTTATGCTCAACTGAAATGCATGACCTTTCTTCTTCAAAGTACCACATGCTTAGCATCTCTCACTGGCTTGAAGGTCTAGCTCAATTCAAGAAAGATATCAGCAAGCCAGAAACATACGGAAAAAAAACAAAATCTCTCATGTTATTCAAAAAAGTTGGCCCATCAAGACTGTCCCTGATATTTGCAATGCAAGGGGTCCATTAATCTCTCACCTACACATTGGGAAGAAGAAACAGTAAGGCTCTTTAGAAATTGGCATTCCTTTCAAATAATTCAATTTGGAGTTTACACACAGGTACGTACAGCAAGTTCCACAGTGAGCATCTGAGGAAGTTGCTTAAGCGTACAATAGGAGGATAGGAAAACCTATTTGAATTGCATCAGACAGTATTCACATCATTCCCCTTAGCATTCTGTTTGCATGAAGCTTCCATTCTGTCTCCCTCTTAAAAGTACTAGTGAAATAATACTGGGCAATTCACACAGGACTTCACCTGCTTCCATACCATTCTCTATGCCCACTCAAGTTACTTTTTTCTTAGTTGCTGCATTTTACAGCTGTGCACCTGTGTGAACTAACGGTTTAGTATTCCTGGTAGAAACTCTACGCATGTTTACAGTGTTCCTCTACTGAGCTCAGAGATTTTCTTTAACATGTGCATTGCCCATTGAAACATTCATTCATTTTAACAGTTTTCCATGATGTATTTCATAATGTCAATAAGTTTTGCATTCTTCAAACTCTTGGCAGGCACCATAGAGGACACAATGGCAAGAGCCACGATCATGGCAGTGATACAAAGAATGGATGCACATGCACTTGGAAGGAGGCAGGGATGAGTTTAGGTTCTATTACATCGGGTTCTGACACAGTGGTGGAAACAAAGGAAGTGGAGCAAACAGGCAAAAACTGAATTCAAATATCTGCTTCTGAACATTACCTGAAACAATTTTATATAATACAGAGTAAAACACTGTAATTCACTATAATTTTAATAGACAAGGATTTATTAAAATGTTATTTCTATAAATTACTGTTTGATCTTACAGACTACCTGCATTCCTGGACAGCTACTAGTTGAATCTCTATAGTGATTTCTTCAAAAAGTTTGATAAAAATACTTGTTACACTTCAAGAGAAAAAACACTATCTGGTGAATGTGGCTATTTTGCAAATAAAGTGCACAAGAAGAGAAATCTAACTAATAAAATTTGTGATTGACATTATTCTTCTTTTGCAGTTGGCAGGAACACAAGGCTTTAGTGGTCCAGAGACAACAGCATTTTAATGAAGAATTTACAAAGCTTTGTGAAAAAAGGGAGACTGTAAGCATGAGCTGCTCTGTATAGCATATTTTAGAGCAATTCCTCCACACACAAAAAGAACAATTCCTTTTAAGGAAAGAGGATCATCTGTCTAATTTTTCAGGTAAGGGTGAGTTTAAAAGAAAACAAAGAAAAGTTTTGTTTTCTTTTATATTTAAAAAAAACAACTCTAGAGACCAAAATATACAAACTCAAACATATCTAACCCAGACAGTGAAAGTGTGAGGTCTGATTACACTGTATTACAGAGGTTTAAGTTAACTGAAGAAGACAAACAAGGAAGAAGAGCTCTTGCCACCGGGGTGTGGCCTGTTGGAATGAAGGGGCTTTTCTTTAACAAATAAAAGGAGATATCATCTTTCCCAAAGAAGGAATCATTCACTATAAGCACAATGTGTTATTATCGGGATTTTTAATTGAAATGTAAATTCTGGGAACACTCTGACCTAATTTACTCCCAGAAAAAAAGGGCAAAATTCTCATTTTCAAAGCACTATATAGACACTTCACCATTATTAATGAGTCTTACTCAGTGGTCTGGGCCTCTACTGTTTGACAAAGCTGACAGTATTTTACAACACTGCATCGCTGACTGTTACTGATTTGTCTCTTTGACAAAAGATCTTTAAGAAATAATTTAAAAATATTTCAAAAATGACAAGCCTCCGTGGACAGGATGTTGAATATACCAGCAGCAGCAAACTGCAACAAAGCCTACCCGGCCTAGAGGAGAATTGCAGCTGGGAACCTCCATGCTCTTAAGAGCTTAAACTACATCAGAGCCATTGAGTTGTTGGGTTCCCCCCACGCCCCCCCCCCCCCCTTTTCAAGAAAGTTAATTGTAGTCTTGAGATCCTAAAATCTAAACAAGG
>VWZO01002777.1:198599-225863 GCA_013396975.1 Bucco capensis | reverse complement strand
AAAAAAAAAAAAAAAAAAAAAAAAAGACCACAGCTGAAAGAGAAATTTGATACATAATGTCGCAGATTATGCCTAAGATTTAGTCCCAGGAGAGCCTTCTTTCTAAGTGTTTTCGTGCACCACAGTGCTAACATAAGGCTTGTCTGTATTCCTTGGTTTTAGATGGTCTGTAGTCAAAAATAGTCTTTTTTTCCAGTAAAGTTGGCATTCCTACAGATTTCTTCCAGAAAGGATGATCAAGAATTCACAACAAGAACAAACATGCAGAAACAAAGAAATGAATGGCCATCTAGGAGGAATACGGTCACGAGTGGGGTCCCNGAAAAGAGGAGACTGAGGGGAGACCTCATGGCTCTCTATAACTACCTGAGGGGAGGTTGTAGGGAGGCAGGAATTGGTCTGTTCTCCCTGGTAGAGAGTGACAAGGGGAAATGGATCGAAACTGCACTGGGGAGGTTCAGGTTAGATATTAGGAGGAATTTCTTTAGTGAAAGGGTTGTCAGCCATTGGAACAGGCTGCTCAGGGAGGTGGTTGAGTCACCGTCCCTGGAGGTGTTTAAGAGACGGCTGGATGTTGTGTTGGGGAGCATCATTTAGTGGGGTGATAGGGCTAGGAAAAAGGCTGGACTCGATGATCTTCAAGGTCTCTTCCAGCTGTAGCTGTTCTGTGATTCTGTGATTCTGTAATAAAGCTTTAAAAATAGCAAATACTTATGTAAACTTGATCTTATCAGATATGTGAATACCAATTATATCTTTTTTAAAACTGTAACATGATTCAACTAACATATGTCTGGCTCTTTAAACATGCAACACTGAAAAAACCTTATTTGCTTTATTTTTCCCATCTAACATTTTTTTCATGTGTAACTTGCAGTAAAATTCCCTTTTCCCTCCTTGGGTTTATATATGCAACACTTTGAGCATAAGTTACAACCAAGTATTTTGAAAATATTTTTTCCCCTCTATTACAAAAATTTCCAAGGTTCAAATGTGTACACCTTGGAACAAAAGTTCCTTATAATACTTGTGTGGTTTTGTAACAGTCTTTAAAATGCAGCTGTGCTTTCTGCAGAGTATTTGACCTTGAAAGATGTTCATTCACTGTCCTGCTCAATCTTAATTATCTTTAAAATCTAGCTGTACTTAAGTTACAAAAACATATAACAAAGTCCTTTTCCCCTATATCTTATTAAAGGAAACACAATTCCCCATGTAACAAAATAAGTCGAGTCAAATTCAATGACATTAAACAAGCAAAACATAGCTCTTCATTGAGCAAGAGGAAACAACTGACCCTTACGGGGTCTAAAAGTGTTCCATCTGAAGCCACTACAGTAGCATATCATGGAAAACTCAATTCCAGGCTCCAGTAAAATAAATAAACACGTGCTTAATATATAGTGTATGAATACTCTTTCAAATTCTAAATTACTATGCATTCACTTAAGTAATTTTCTGAATCAGGAGCAAGATCTTCTGCAAGATCAATCCGTAACCATATTTACTAAGGTGGTCAGTATGGAATTACATATGCACTCAAAATATTTAAACTAAGCTCATTATGGTCTTTTTACTGACTTCAGTGGTCATTGAATCAGATTAACATGGTAGGAACCTGGACTGATGAAAAATAAAACACAGGCCTAAACCAGCCAATAACCACCACATGATAGACACCTTGAGAAAATCATTGTCCTGTTCTCAGCACCTATGCATCATATGAAATCAAACTTTCTTCTTAATATAAACTGTAGAGAAAATGCTTCAAATATCTTAAGTACTCATCCTTCTCAGTGTATTATCAGATGTGCAAAGATCATAATGTTAATTGTGAGCAACAGCCACAATATAATGTGCTTGCTAATAACCTGACATGTATAGTTACTAAACCAAAAGTGCATAGAAGTCCAGCACTTTCTGCAGAAAGCTGAAATCAAAATGCAATTTGACAAAAAGGAATAAAATAAGTCAGTAGAAAGACCAGTTAGAAGGGTAATAACAATAACAACTACAGAAAGGGTCACTAATCTTGAAAATCCATGGGGCAGGAATTAAACACCATAATCAAATTGTTTGTGCAACCATTTAGCATCTCATTTTCTTGCTGTGCAAGCTGAAGAACCACTTGAGACAGGCCATCTTGGAGAGTAACAAAGTGCACCAATAACTAACATGGGATTAAAAGAATATTGATAGCCTGTGACAAGCAGCTTCCTGAGAAATGTTTCTTAGTCAAATAGCAGCAATCATTAAATATATGAGGGTCAGTCAATTTAATCTGCTCTTTTTATATGGATTAGTTTAGCAAAATAACAGAAGAGACAATTAATGCTTCCATAGCTTTTCATGCCATGACACTAGGCCATCATTTTTAAAACAAATACTTGAAAGATTATTTTCTACACTACTGCAATGGCCACACTCCTGGCAACTACTGACAGTGCTGAAAAGAAATTACTTTATTATGAGGCACAATTACAGATTCCAGAAAATCATTACAATATAAGTGTCTACTATCTTTTAAACAAACAGATCCCTAAATATATTACTTAAACTCCTATACTTTCCAAACTGAAATCATAATCCTGGAGAGGCTCCACCTCTCTGTGCCACTACGTGAGTTTATCATATAAATCAGACTTAGTCTAGAGACACAACACTGGCATCAATGAAACACATACAGTAATTGAAATGAGGTTACTGTTCAAGAGTGGAGAAAAGTCACATAAAAATTTAGGGCAGCAGGCAAAGAAAAATTCTCATCACACTATAGAAAACTCCTGTAGACTGAAAAAAAATAAGAGTGACCTGTCTGGGGAAAAAAGGAGTGACTATTACATGCCATAGTAAAGAACTACACAAAGCTAAAGAATACCAATTTAAAGCTTGTGTTTAGAAAGTCAGAGCACAGGTCTACAAAGAATAATTAAATGAAACCCTAGAGGAATTTCCAATAGATAAACCATAATTAGAATTTGGCCAAGATGTCAGGGTAACACTCTAGCTTCTGATGGGAAGAGTTATGAGCCATTTTAAGGTTAGCCATAAAGCTCTTGCATGCAGTAGCCACCAGTCCAAGGCCACCAAAGAACATCCAGCAGCCAGAGAATCTGACCCAAGATTCCATTCCCAACCTGCACAGAAGCAGAGTATTTTGACACCATTACTGTATTTTCCAGGTTCTCTTCAAGTAGCTGTTCATATAGGATGCAGCACTTCCATGCACAGATCTTTCAGCACTTAGCTTTTCTCAGGTGTTTCCCTCTTGGCCCTTTCTGACAGTTGTTTGACAGATGATACAAATTGCCTGACACAATTTTAAAGTCAGATATTTAAGAAAACGAATTACAGCTGCTGTCTTTGGTGTAATGCTTTGTGACACAGATAGTTAGGGAGAGTGACACACTTGGAAAATAATGTAAGCTGAAATTGCTTGGAATAGCTCAGGATCCAAGGTGACTTTGTGCTGTAATTCACTACTTTTATAATTGTTTTGTGATACGCTTTCTGGGCAAGATGCAAAGCTCAGGAGAGTCAACAGGTCTGTTTCCACCGACTTCTCTGTCCTTTTTATCAAGCAAGACAGCAAGATCAAGTCAAAGCATACTGAGCAAACTTGTACAGAAATAGATCTCATAATTAGTGTTTCCAATGCCACTCATTTAGCACTGGTTTTCAAGTGTAAATTTCCACCTTGTTTTTTTAAAGGTGAAAGAACTTTTCTTTGAGCTGGAGAGGAAGAAACATAACAAATATTTCTGCCTCATCTTGTGCTCCCATAAAGAATTCTTAGCACGCTGAGCCAAATACAATTCCTGATCTTTTCCCCCTAGTTTACTCAATAGTGAAGCAGGACAAGAGAGGAAAACAAATGTGAGCCCTTGATGTTATTCAGGTTGGCAGCAATTGACCTGATGGTATTATTCTGGAAGCTTTTGATAGCTGTACATTGCCCCAAAGACATTGGTCACCTAAATATCAGAACTAAAAGTATGGTCCTCTAACTTAAGTTTTGTTGGTGAAACAAAACAAAACAAACAGCAGCAACTAAAACAAAAAACCCACCAAAAAATCCTAACCCCCACCCCCCAAAACAACCACTCCCCCAAAGCAAATCAACCTGAAGATTGGGTGAATACAAGCTAAGCTGTAGGCATAAACCTACTATTGCTGCAAATTCTCAACATTATTTGCGACTATATGCGAGTCTTTTCATGAGTTTAATGTCTCTAAGAAAATAAGACAATGAAGTAATGACAGTGGGACTTTTTTTTTTTTTTTTTGCTAGGCAGACTGAACTTTGTCATTTCAAGTTTTCTACTCACAATTAGAAGAAAGACACAGAACATAGTATTGTTCTACAATCCTTTAACACCATACTGATGTACAGGCATCACTGACATGCAGGGCATACATTTTACTCAGTTAAAATTAATTGTAAAAGATGGTTTATAAATCTTGGAAGACTGCACAACTCACTCCTATAAAAACACAGAGGACAAGGTTCCATGGCTCATTTAGACAAATGATACACTGTGTCTTTTACCTAGAGGAAACTGGGGTACAAAATATGGATTCTGATATGCATCTGAATGTTCTTAACTTCAGAATAAGTATTTGAACTTTCTACTCCCTTTCTGGAACATCAGTAGATTGAAATTAGCATATAACATTATCATATACAGGAAAGAGCAGCAAAATCTAGCCCTGTGTTGCTGTGCAACAGCTCAGTAAATCTGGCCCTACTTAAGTTTCAGCGGCCACCAACAGTGTGAAGTATTGCTCAGTAAGAGAAAATAAAGCAAATCCAGTCAAGAGTAACCCTCCCATTTTAATTAAAAAATAAGAATGAAATTAAAGGTTGCTTTAGACATTAATGGTGAGCTTGAGTTAACATCAGTACGGGAAACCTTCCATCATCCTGGAATAATCACATTTTAACATGTTTATTGTATTTATTATTTCTAAACATTTCTAAAGTCTAACTGTCTGTAATAAACATGAAGAACACAAAGTTTCATCTTGGATCACTAAAATGGCCTTGGGATACTTGCATTCAGTTGCACAAAAAGTTATTCATTGTCTTGGCATAGAGACTTAACCCAGAATTGCAGACCAACTCAAACACCATCCAGTGGTAAATGCGAGTTATTACATTAGAGCAGCAGCTCTGTCTACCTTCCCTTTACAAGAAAAGTAAAGTATTTCAGAAAACTGGACAGCAAGACAACTCTACCTCAGCTGAAGGAAAAATAGCTAAAACAGAAACCAAAGGACATTGTACAAGTAGATATGGAAAAAACCCCACCAAATTCCAGCAATCACAGCTGCCATTTTGTAGCAGACTAATGAATCAGTTGCTACAATGAGACAATAATAGTGGCTTCTGTGAATCAACCATGATCTCTGCACTGATTAGAACATGACATTTATATCTTTAAAACATGCACCATGTAATTCACATGCTCTTCACATTTTAGTCCTGTTACTTCTCTCAGAACAGTGATCTGCATCACCCTATCCGTCTTTCAAAAGCCTAGCTCCTCTCCACATGCTCTGCCAGGCTTACACGTCCTACCCACAACGAAAGAAGGAAATTAAATAGCCTTAACAGCAAGGAAGGACGGAAACATAGCTGCTCTGTTAAGAAATGGAAAAGTTGTTGATTTTTTTCTAAACAATTACCATTCTTTGCATCATTTGGAGAAAAGATTCCTAGCAATGACAATGTGATTGACTGTCCTGCTGTAACACAGCCAAACAAGAGATACTGTTCTTTTCCTCCTCCATTTGCCATCTTGAAGAATCTTGTACTGCTATCAAATGTGAGATGTTTGTGAACTAGCTTTTTAAATCTCAACTTTGGACTATTTCTTTTTTTCATATGAGACCTGTAAAGAGATGTGCTAGTGTGTGACATTTTATAAATATTCTAGACACATTTTAACCTAGAGCTTTAATATATACCACTAACTTGCATTAAAGTATGGAGAAGCTTTATTATAACCTGCAATCACCTATCTATGATGGATGCTCTTCTGAATTATACACTACACTGAGACTCACAAGATGCAAGTTCACTTCTGCAAGATGATTCAAGGCAAGTTGTACCATTATCTGGGACTTTCTCCCTCCCACATCTGTGGAAATTGTTTGAATCTGGAATGGTTAAAAACCTACTTGTGTATTGTTTGTGTAATTTTATTAGCACATTGTTTTTCTTATTTCAGAGCTATAAGTAAGTATATGAGCAATTGAGTGGCAACTAGATGCTCATCTCATACTCCTTAGGTCCCTTACCCATGTTAAAGGTCATGACCTAAGGCTTCTACTTCCATTGTTTTCTATAAAGCTTTAGAAATACTGTGGTACAGTATAAACAGTGCTATATTCCAGATTTCACACAAGCATATACATACTAGTGACCTACACTGTAACAGCATATCAAGAGATCTAGCATCAGGACTCCTGTATCTCACCAAGCTCCAGGAAGAGTCCGATTACATCCATAATTATACAAAGGAACGAGGGGCAGTGCCACTGCTGTAGGACTCTTCTCCTGCTTACGTCTGATTTACACCAGTATAAATAAAAATGGAATCAGCACCCTAGATTCCCTTCTTTGCTCTGTGACCAAGTCACGCCTGAATTTGGGCAAACTGATTACCTAGTCCTTACTAGCAAATTCCCTTAATTTGCTAAGAGGGTAAAATGGTACCTGTGTACTTTAAGGAAACTAGCATTGTCTAATTTCTACATTTATAGACTATTTTGACAGTACTAAATAAATGGTGCTACTGAAATTGACTTGAGCAGCTAGCCAATGTGTAGGGCACTCTCTTTCCATTAGGAGAAATTGATGATAAAATCAGCTGCTGCTTTGACACAAGCAAAATCCTGTTTCCTTGAGCATAAGAGGAATTAAACAGCTGGAGATGGTTTCTTTTCTCTTAATTCCAAGCTTTCTTTTCTCAGCATTTAACTTAAAAAGCTGTGACACTTTTCTCAAGTGAATGCTACCAGTGTTCATGTGATGCAGATGTTTTTTTACTGCTTTTTCTTTCTCCTTACAAGCTGTTTTTCCTGCATCATGTCCTCAAACACTTGTGCTAAAGCAATACTCTATAAAGCGTCTGTCTGCATTGGTCCAAAAAGCCTCCTGCATGTCTTTGTCTTGGGCAGTGTCACACATACGTGGTATGTTGGACACCCCTCACACCCCCCGTTTCAGCTACCTGGTTCAATCAAGGGGCTTAATGACTTCTCACTAACTTTCTAAAATGGAGGATGATGTCAAAAGCCCCAGTTTCAATCTAGAGCAGTATTATCATCAATACAATCAGTGACTAGTAATAGCTATAGAGAGCCAAACACGTCCTGACTGTTAAGTCAGTCAAATCTTAAAGTCAGCATACAAAGCGAAACAAATTCACACAAAGATTGTCACTTGTATGGTATTCAAGGAAGGAAATCACCCTGTTCAGAAATACATTTTTTGCAATTGTTTTAATTTCCTTTTTTCCTCTTTTGTAGACACTTCATATGTTCTGATACTACTCTGATGTTCCTAGAAGTTCCCATCCTGAATTAATACAGGTATGGTGAAACCAATTAAACACACTGTTTTGTATGAGTACACTTAGTGCAGTATTTTGGATTAGGTCATAGCTCAAGTCACTTTTTACCATAACCAGCTTTGACAACAGTATCTCCCTACAACAATTACAGTAGTGTAAACATGCTTTGACTAGTGTGACTTAACTCTCAACAGGGCTAACTTTCTACTAGTAATGTACTTCATTATCTGACTATGGGCAGTTAAAAGAATATTATGATATACTGGTACCAACACAGGAGCACAGGTATTTCTGGTGATACATTCTGTAGTACTGTTACCAAACCAAGTTATCTTTTTTTTTTTTTTGCTTTTGAGGCTCATATGAAACATTTAAACAGTGCCTACAAGACAAAGATGTAAGCAGGCATTTGTCAAAGTTGTCAATGTCAAAATGAGTATAGCTTATCAGCACTACCTTTAAAACAGTTCATTTCACAATGTGACCTACTACAAATCCTAACTTGGGGAAAAGAAACAAAAAAATAACAAAGCCTCTTGGTTTGTCTTCAGGGAGAATTTTGCTCCTCTGCAAGAATAAACAGCACAATTAGATTACTAACAAGAACACAATATTACATGTCATTGTTGTTGGACATATTCCTTTCCTTGTGAGATTTTATTAAGTACAGAGACAGACAAATATGGAAACACCTTTGGGATCTCCAAAGACACAAGACATCATTCTTCTAAGCAGGTGCACCTTCCAGGGCAGCTGCTTAAGATTAGCAAATTACAAACTCAGGGTTTTACTCTTACATACGGCTAAAGAATAAAATCTTTAGTCTGGCAAGTTGGAGTCAAACTGCCACAATAAGCACCTGTTGAGAAAGTCCATTATTTGAAGCTGGGTTTTCTCGGTAAAAAGATCACTGTGAATTAATTTTGATTGCTTCACAAAATTCTGCATAACAAGTGGTCTCTGAGAGGGGTATCGGGGGACTTACATTTGAAGGGGGGGAAAAAAAAGATTTTCTTTCTAAAAAGGTAACATAATATCTGCCATGACATTAAAACACATCAGTGACTGCACTTACTTGAAGCTCTCTTCTGAAACAGATTGTATGTGCTTAGGTTACCAGGTATTATGTTTTCGGAGGGAAAGTGAAACAACTGATATCAAAATCTTACCTAAAAGATCAGCTAAAAAGAATACGGTCAAAGATCCATGAATCCCAAGTTAAGGCAGCTATTTGCTCACAGTTTACTCACAGGCACATTTCTGAGTGCTCTGGCTTGCTATGTATATTGCCAAAATGGAAAAGGAGCAGAAGAGAATAAATCAAGCCAAAGTTTTTGCAGATGACTAAATAAATTAGCGTCTTTCTTGTATGATTTAATTCTCATAGTAGGTTTAAGCACAAAGTACCAGTAAGGATAACAAATATCTGACGGAGTATTTCTCTAGTCTGGTATGCAGTCTATTGAATACGAAGCAATTTCTGTCTCTCCAAAAAGAAGTTTCCACCTGAAATACTTGAGTGCTACCTGTCATCCCCTGATTAAATCTAAGGCCAAGCTTACCATCTGTTTGTGCAAATGAAAAGCATAATATTCCACCAACTACTCTGAATGACCACTTAAGAGTTTCCTGCAAAATTATTTTTGGTTCACGCACAGCTTATTTTTAGAACAAAGAATCACCAGAAAGCACTATGCTTTTAGCTAATAATCATGATCCAGTTGTCCTTATGCCTGATTTGTCAGCTTTTAGCCATTAATATTACATTAATTACAACTTCTACAATTCCTTTAAACCCAACTATAGAAGCTAGATACACATGAAGGTAAAAAGAGAAGTTAATATGAGGATTTTGTTGTGTGTGTTCTGTTTTTAAGGCAACCTGAATTACATTGTCATCAGAATATTAATGGCACCTACACAAAGATTTGGATATGTTTGGATTTATATGGGTACCAGAGGCTTGTGTCCGTGCCTAGTAAAATCAAGTTAGAATACAGCCATGCATTCCGTTAAGTTAAAATAATGGAAAAACTCTGGGTAAATCAGATCTTGCACTTTGTTAATTTATGGTATAGGTAGGAATCACTCTAGTATTACATCGCCAGGTATCCAATCTTTCCAACTTTTGCAGTATCTCTTTGTAACGCTACGGGACACATACTGACACTGTTCTGTTTCATTCGAAAAGCCAGACCAATACACTGTCACATATCCAGAACAGAAATATTAGAAGACATCTTCAAGCAGTGATGCTTTGCTGTTGATAAATAAAACTGATAAATTTACCTATTTGGAGTTGAAAGTAAATTCTGTATTGTCCAAATGTATGTCAGCTCCATTTACCTGCATGTCTGACAACATTACAGTCCTGCAGCCTCATATCCAGCCCCTGCCATCCCAGAACCTTCCCAAAGGCAGATGCACAAGAGACAAGCTGACTGCACAGACAGCACCTAGTACGTTACTTGTATTAGACAACTTGAGGGAGTTTCCTTCAACTTCTCCCCCTCAAGACTCAGCTGACCCGAGTATCTCAAAATTATCACATATATCTCTCCAAGCAATATATTTTTTCTCTCAGTAATTCCACTGTTCATCTAATATAAGGCAACAAGCAATGGGTAAAAAAATCCAAATATGTTGGTTCATACTTTTTTTTTTATGATAAGTCTTTCTAATGACACCCATGTGATTCTATTACAGCACATTCAAAAAGCAAATTATACTACAAAAGTATGAGCAGTGGGAAATACGTAATATATCCTTCTACTTTTTTCCTTCATGTCTCCAAAATAAACCACAAATTTCCCATGTTGAAAAGTTCTTCCTTAAGTTAATAAAATCTGTCACTTTCCATAATGGCTGATTTGAAGAAAGTCCACAGGTGCAGTATTCTGTTGTTCACAGCTTGGGAAGTCAAGGCTTATAATAAAAAGCCCTCTATGTTATGGTCCTTCCCCATCAATTCACATCAAGTATTATTAGAATCATCTGCCACCTCTGTGGTACTTCCTCTGTGCTCAAACTGCAGAAGCAACAATGACATTTTACTGCTCTGCAGGTGCTGCTGTGTGTGGTCACGAACACAGAAGTGTGGCCCACTGTTGTTCTCCAGTAGCACTTTGATCTCAAACACAAAAAGCCACATAGCTGGCTGCCCTATTCATTCTTAGGCTGGGTTTATATGGGTGAGAGAATGAAGAGGTGACAAGAGATGGGCAATCCATAATATTTATTTCAACAAATACTTCAAATCTTTTTAAACATCATAAGAACATGGCTCATTAAACTACAACAGCCTTGAAATTGTGTTATAAAACCACAAAACAAAAATCAATACTTCTGCTGGAAAGGAGGTAATGAAATATATCGAGTTGGCTGAAAAGTGGTTTCTATGAATCATAATATTATTATGTGCACATCACTCCTACTCACAATACTTAAAGTTAAACTAGTGAGTGCTTTCTTTCCCATCACTTAAACAGGTGCTAAAGGTTGTATTTAACAAAGTTATTTTCCAGACTCTATCCTTCTGCCATAAATAATGCTGGGATACAGGAGGCTTAGTAAAGGGAGATCAATTCAATGCATATTTGCTACCTGAGCTTCAGCTGCTGTATTATTTCACAATCTGATCAATACCGTGCTCTGTAAGAGCAAAGGAGAAAGCCACAACCTCACCCTGATGAGTCACTGTAGGTTTAGTACTGAACCAGAAGGGTGTAACATTTCTGATTTTAGTAAATACTAAACTTGGTAGCAGCATTTGACCAGTATTAAATAGTTTAACTCTCTATTTCAAGTCATTTGCAACGATTTTCAGATTTTCAGCAGTGTTACATAAACGCTTCTGGAAGCAGTACTCCCTCTACTGAAAAAAATCCTCTGAACTATTATTGAGAATATGGTCCCATTTATTTTAAACTAAGGTTATTTCTCTTCAAGTAAATCTATAGAAATCTAGTACTTAAAAATATTTTAACACAAGAATGGCATTAAAAAATGAAAACAAAGTATGAGACAAATGAATGGGAAGAACACATTCATGAAGGGGGCCAAAATTACTTGGTTCTCCCAGGTTTAAATGCAGGTTTCTCACTCAGAAACTGTACTGTAATGTTGTATCAAACAAAACTCGGGAAAACTTTACCCCTCCACACACAACCCTTCACAAACATATACTGTGAAAAGTTTATTTCATCTTTCTCAGGAAAAAACAACCATAAATACCTAGAAACAATAATGAACAGCAGGAAAATGACAATGAATAGTACTAAATGAGACTAGCAAAAGGCTCAGCAGCTACTAGCAGTCACTGTAGTCTCACCCTCTCAGAAGTAAAAATCCAAACCTAGCAAAATTGCCTATTCTTGCCAACCTCCTTTTGTAGAGAAGTGAGAAATGAGAAGACAGCAAAAACTTCCCATACCAAAATTCATCCATTTAGAAGGTCAGTGGTATACCCACACAAGTCTTTGAGGAAGACCTAAAGAAAACCACATATCAAAAACCAATTGACGAAGGGAATTTAAAGCAGTTTTTAACACTTGTGCAAAATACTTCCATTAACTATTTCCACTGAAAGAGAAAATACATAGTACTAAACAGAGTCCAAGCTAGCCTCTGGGAAGAGAGGAACACAGAGCATAACCTGAGACTTCTGTACCTCTGATTTGCTGAAGAGAAACGAGATAAGATCAACCCTTGACCTAAGACAAACTCAGTCAATACATTTCCATAGCTGACACTGCTGTACAAAAACTTCTCTGCACAACACTTCTTACACTACTAACACTGACAGAGCAGGCTGAGCTATTTCACTGCACTTCAGCCATTCCAAAACCTCCTGTACTGGAGATCAGTCCTAAAAGATGAGTGTTCATCCCACCACTTTGTGTAGTTACTGTGGCACTGGAAAGACTCAGAATGTCCATTCACCAATAGAGACCAAAAGCTTTGTTTTACACCCAAGCAGAAAAATCTCACTTTCTACAGCATGTGAGCTTCTAACTCTAGATGGGGTCTGGTTCTGCAGAAACTAAGGAAATGCCATCCCTAAATGAATAGCTCAACTTCCCTTCAGCATGCAGAATGGACTAGTTTCTCCAATTCCAGCAGGGATCCTTTCCAAATTATGCTTTGATTTGACTACTTAACAGGAGAGAGAGAGAAAAGGTGCTACAGCTGGTAACTATTGATGTTTAATCTTAAATTTATTTTTACTTTATTGTTTTCTATACACAGTCTTGCCTTTCACCAGCTCTACTGCTGTTAGAATCTTTTCCAGTAACTGTCAATATTACACAGAGTTTTAACTCCTGAGATAAGAGATTTTTTGCTCCTCTGCAAATCCTTTAGAGTGAGACCTACAACATCACCACAGGACTCCCTGCTACTTCAGAACCTTCAACAGTAACTCATGGTACAGTAATTTCATCTGATTAAGGTCAAATCTCCCCCAAAACCTATGTGGAAATGCAGCAACCTGGATTTGGCCCTCTACAAAGGGCTAAGAGTGTACTGCATACATCTCTCCACAGCCACATCCCACATCAGCTACAGGTGCCTGGCTACATCATGACTACCAGCACATTACTTCCTTCTCCACCCCACCCATTTGTATGTGTAAAGGTTAACCAAACAAATTGCTTTCCTTTAATTTTTTTTTTTAATCATTTTTGGGGGAGAAACTGCTGGCCAGACAAAGCAGGCATCAAGCTAATCTCAGTGTGTTTGTCTAGGATAGCAGCTTGTAACTGTCCACTGTCATGGGATTTGGACCATGATTATAAGTGATTTTGTGTCAACACATTTTAAAAGCCTCATTTTTCAGAGCAGCACTTTTTAAAATCAGGATTCCTTGAGATAGTTTAAATTGAGCATTATATAAATTTTAATAGCAAAAAAAAGCATTGAACAAGCTTAAAATTTAGGCCAAGTTGCAAGAGATTGGGGGGGAGGTGGAAGTTGATGCTCACCTTCTTAATTTCTCCTGTTCTTACTGTTACTGTTGTCAGTATCTAATTTTTTAATAAAAAGAAAGCCCTTCAAGATGAAGAGTAGATAAAGTCAGGATTTGAGATTTTAGTCGACAGTTACTTCAGACTCCTGATGAAATGGAAACTCACTCCATTCTGTTTGCTCCATAAGACAGTCACGGAAATATCATCTGAACTTAGTGTAACTCGGTGACTTTTATCACCAAGGGCCAGTATTTCAAAAACCAGAATAACTTTTCAAAAAGCAGATTGTCATGGCCATATATAAGGTTATAAATAGCAGACTGGTCAGAGAAAATCTCTCAGTGGACCCAAAAACATTTCCTGTCTTTATCATCATTCCTAGTGCTCAATAGCAGAGTAGACAATGGACATGTCTATAACTGCATTTCAACACAGGGCTGCACTACTGTGCTTGTTGCTTGTAATTTCATATAGTACATGGAGATATATACTCTCTAGAAGAAAACAAAGAGCATGAGGAAATATTACAAGAGCTTCAGAGGACTCCTGTTTACACTTTATTTCGATGCACCTTCCAGTACACCATAGTGGTACTAACCCTTTCACATCTTCCTTCTTACCTCACACAGTACTACCCTCAAACAAACCACGAAGTCACTACAGCAACAAGTCTGACCCTAAACTGCCACACTGTACATCATCCAGGATTCTTCTTCTGATTAAATATGACCTTCCAATTCCATATGGTTTGTTTTACCATTTTTTTATATATGAGGAATATATCAAGAGAACTTATTACCTGCAGTTCAAGCTGAAGATTATCTGTGACAAAAATCACCAAAATTGGAAATAAGCTAAAGGCACTTGTCTGCAAGGCAATAAATGCAATTACTATTTCCTTGTACTGTGCCTCAGAGAAGGACATTTTGTCTACAGGGTAAATTCTAAGACTGTGGCTATATCTAATACTTCAATAGAGATTCTTGAGACCTTTTGAAAAAAACTGATGATTCATTATTACAAATACAGTAAAAATGTAAGCATATACAACATGGCATTAACTTTCACTAATAAATGGCCAATGTTGCACTGAGGCACCAGCAGAGCATTTCCAGGTGTTCTGGTAGATGCTGAAATTTAAAATATCTGGTTTGTATTGGATATTTTATAACTATTTATATTCCAAGAGAGTAGCTATGCATGCTATACACACATTGTAAAAGACCAATCTGAAGAGCTTCCTATCTAAATACCCAAAATAATCAAAAAAATCAAGGTAAGGAACTGTTGTTAACATTATTTTATGAAGTGCATCAAGAGATTAGAGCAACTTGCCTGAGGTTACACGTGCCCAGACGCAGGGATGAAGTGTTCCTTTCCTAAATTAGCATCTTACAGTTTAAACACAAGCAAAACCTTTACATAAGCCTCCAAGGTTCCAAATCATGAACAATTAAAATGTAATAAATTAATTCAACAGCACTAACAATAAAGAAATGTGTGCATCAAGCTGGTGCATACATCAGTTGATACAGGACAAAAACGACAGGAATCACTTGTTCAAACAGCACTGATGCAGGAATTAAATTTCAGTATTGCTGTCAACTTTTCATTTTCACTAATGGCTTGTAAGAAAGCTGAACATTTTTCCTCAGTCCATTTTACCTTCTCCCTCTGTTTGACAAATATTGATTTTCATTTCCTCCAAGTTTAAGTGCATTGAATGCTATTGTGACTTGTTTGTTTCCTTTTTCGTTTGTGTCCCAGCTTTATTGAGGATGCCAGCATGAAAGCATACAGCTTTAGAAAGAGAGAAGTGGTTTAATAATTTTTCAAACCCCGGAGAGAACACAGGAGCCCAGTCTACTTTTTTGTATAGGTCAAGCAAGAAAAGTGACTCTAGGTGACTATCTAATGTCAGTAAGGAGACTGTTGAAGTAATAGCCTTGGTATTTTAAGCTGTTACACCATTCTCTGTCACAACAGGAAAAATTAGAGTTCTCCCTCCAATGCACAGTTAAACTTACTGTTGTAAAGATGCCTTTGGTGTTAAGCTTATTTTGTAGACAGTTGGCCCTTTAGAAGGCTTGGTTTGGAAGGCAATATCTCAGTGAAATTCTGACTCAAACAAGCTGTAGCTTTATGAATTTTTTTCTTCCTGACTCACAGATACATAGCCTCAGATTCCTTTCATAAGATGATCTCCTTAAGATTTGTAAACCTACCTGGTACGTTCTGAACACTTCCCTATTGTAAGGTCTTACTCACCAAATCAGAATCACTATCTTTGCAATGGCATGAATAAGGCATGTTTATGCAATTTATTCCACCCATTCAAAGAAGGAAGAAATCTCAGTGGATAGAAATAAACATCTGGACTCAATGGGTAAGACAGTAACACCTTAAACTGCCACAGGCACTATCGCAGAAATTGTCCACGCAGCACGCAGACATTCTTCAGTGTTAGAATCCAAAAGAAGCTGAGCTGACTTAAGCAGTGGATTACACTAGTTTACATGTATCAGGTCTAGTATTAAGGGATCCATCCCCACAACTGAGCTAGCTAGTGATCTAGCCATCACAAACAGCCTCATTCTGAGCTAGCTAGTGATCTAGCCATCACAAACAGCCTCATTCTCATCAGCAGCTCTGACATGCATTGCCAGAAGGGCTTGATATTCAGTCTAGACAAGTATACAAGTCACACAAACCTTTGAAATCTGTTCTGTCCCTCTACGTATAATTTGCTGTTCTCTGGATCCGCTCACCAACAGAAAGATGGGAGTTTTATGTGAATGCACATTTAGCACTGAACACAATTATCTACTTAGTTACTGTACATATGAAACAAATACTAGCTTCACTATGTATTGACTGACATTTTAAGATCCTGATGAAAGGAAAGCAATTTAGAATTATTCACTTCTAAAGGAAGCTCATTTTCAAAACAGACACTGCTTTAAAAAAAAATATTAACATTATTCATCTGGTTAGTCTCACCGGCTGTTTTGAAATTATTTTCCATGGAAAAGAAAGACAGTAGTGACCAATGGGGTTAAATCCATGACAGTGTGCCAGACCTCTCAAATTTTTGCTTTCCATATTCAATTCTAAAAACTGCTCATGTTGCACCACCATGTGCTGCAAGGCTTCTGCTATACCCATCTGATATTGTGATGCTGCATTTTTAAGACCTTTAAATAATGAAAATAGCCCTTTGTACTTCAGCACTATCCTGGTCAAGAGCGCTGTCTTTACAGATGATGTGAATGTCTACCAACACGCAGCAACTCCTTACTTTTGAAATAAGATGACACCAGAAGTTTCAAGGCTGAGGGTTCCAGTGAGGACCTTCCTTATTACCACTGGTGACAAAGTCTAACATAGGTATGGATATGTTTTTGGTCCTCATCTAATCTGAATTTAAACTGCTTTCCAAAAATGACAGTAACTTCTGAAAGTTAAGAAGAGCCTGCAATTTGGGTTAATTAGCTATGTGCTATAAAAAGGAAGATGACATCACTTCCTTACTCTACAACTCTCCAGTAGGTGTTCTCACAGGCATACCATATGCTCAGAGTCAACCGCATAACATGCTAGCAGAGCACTGCAGAGAACGCCTTTGACCCTTGAGTGCATGTTATTCACCAGCTCCCTCTGTGCTAGACATACTTGAGCACTAAAGAAAAATTGCTTTCCTGCTCTCCTGATTTCATTCTACTGCTCCTCTTCCCATATCTCAGAGATTTTGCCTCTTCAGAAATTTAGACTCTGGATTCAAAAACAGATATCTAAAGAAAAACGGAAAATAAAATGGAAACCGAAGAAAGAGAGTCATTGTAGGACAAAGCAATCATTTAATTTGAGCCAGAAACTTAATCACTGTCATGCTTACACCTCACTTACTTGTAAAATATTCCAGTCATCACATGTGGTTCAGGGCCTCCCAGTATCCTGTGTCCCTGGAACCAGGAGATCTTCCCAAGAAGGAATTACCATCCACTCATCTTGCAAGTATCTTCTAGGCCACTGCCAGTAGTGACAGAGAGACTGGCTCAGGGAAGCCATTCCGATATTAACTATAACCTGCATGTAAAAAACAGAAATATCAAATCAGTAAAATGAATATAAACACAGTCAGTAACTGTTCTCAAGTGAAGCTGCATACTTCCCATTTTTTTATTCCTGTTCTTTCCAAGCCTCTACTCCTCCTTAACTTTCTGAGATAGGTGTTTATACAAGAGATTGTATTGTACGTGAAATCTTTACAATTATAGTTCAAGTCAGTAGATAACATACATTGCTGCTGACTTGTTTTACTGTAATCACTCATTTGCAACACTGTTTTAACTTCTTTCAACTCATATTCATAAGAGAAGGAAACCAAGGGGGAAAATGTTATATTGATTGAAAAAAACAAAACCAGAGATAAACCTGGTCAAGTAGTGAAGGCTGGTGGCTGTGAGACAGTAAAAAAAGAACTGTAGCACTACAAAGTCACACCTCTTCCCACCAAATAAAAGTGGCCTCTTTCAAAGACACAATTATGTAGCTTGTGACTTCAGGACCCCCAAAAGCAGGAAGTGTGCCTTAAAGAAAAGGTAAAACCAAGCAGCAACTACTGTATTTTGATGGTCAGCAAATGCTCTTTCTAAAGCAGGGCTGGGGTCAATTGTTGAACACTACAGCAGGGACGGCTTGCAACCTGTCCCTGTGTCTTAAACCACAGCCCAGCCTTGGAAGAAACACCGAAATTCATCAAGCCCTGAGAAAAGGGCTTGGATTTGGCTGCTATCAGCACATGAAATAAGCCTGGCAACGTACTGCTTCCCTTCTCAGCCCTGCGTCACCAGTAGAGAAACCTCATTCCTGCCCATCCGATCTGCTGCTCTGACTCCTCTCTGCTGTTACAGTGGGTCCTTCTGATTAGCCCTTCACGCCTTTTTTTAGCCTTTCTCATTTCGGCTTTCCCCTCTACGACTCCCCGTACAATATGCCCCATGAAGGCCAAGCGACGGGGCCGCGGCACGGCAGGCGGGCTGCGCGCCCTTTCCTGTGGCCAGGCGAGCGCCGCGCCCCCAGCTCCTCTCCCTCAGTCGCCGGAACATCCTCACTTCCACTCATCCCTGCGGTATTTGGGGAAAACCCCAAACCCAGGGGCCGCGGTCTAGCCGAGCGCCCGGCGGAAGGAGCAGCCGGCAGTTCACCAGCCGGGCGAGCTCTCCGGCCGCGGGCTCTGCTGGGCGCGGAACTTTCACACGCCATTAGCCCTACTTTTACATAAATCACGTCTATTTCTGGGTGAAGAAAATGATTCGGGCTGATTAAATGAGTACGCTGACCGGTTGTTGGCGCTTAGAAAGAAAAGGAAAAAACAAAACAAACCACCCCACTGTGCCTTATTTTAATGGATGATAAAATTGTGATGGGCGAGGAGATGGGGGGGGGAAGAGGGAGGCAAGGAAAGAAAACTTTGTTGCTAATGAGAAAAACGCGGCCGCGCAAACAAAACTATAAAGAAAAAAAANCCAGGAGCTCCGCCTGACGGGGCGTGGAGCCCTAAACTGACCCTGACCGCGCACCCCGCGGGCCACGGCCTCAGCACCCTCAGGGGACGTCCCCAGGTTCCGCAGCAGGCCGGAGCACGGCTCCGTTCCCGGGCGACAGGAGAAAGAGAACAGAAAGCCACTCTGCCGCGCGGGGATAACAGCCCAGGCACCCTCCGCCGACCCCGGCGCAGCGGAGGCGCGGGACGTAGGAACGGTTGATTCCCCCACCCCAGCACCCACCTTCGGAAACGGCAGCGAGAGACGCACAAAGTGAAACAGCAGCAACCTCTCAGGCAGGGCAGGGCGGGGCGAGGCGGGGCGGTGCAGCGGATTATTAGGAGAGCCACCGCCCAGCTGGGCTCAATCTTGCAATCAGCCAGGCGGCGGGAAACCGGTGTCCTGAGGAGCCTCGCTTGCCGTAGCCCCCCATCTCCATCCCCAGGGCGAGCTCCCCGCGGCCTTAGGGAAATGCTTCCGAAAGTCTAGGGTAGAAAAGGGTCAGTCGCCTCCTACGGAGGGCACTTGACTTAAGGCGCGAAATGCAGCCCTCCGGCAGCAGGGCGCCCCCTCAGAGGGGTGGGGCGGTTACCTCAGCATTCGCGCCCCAGCATTCGCGCCTAAGGGCCGCTCGGGTGCGCGAGCCGCCCCCGCCCGCCGTCTGAGGGGTGCTCGCAGGACGGGCGGGATAGGCTGAGGGGACAGGGTCTCCAGCAGCCGGCGGGACCCGTGCCCTGAGAGACCCTAGTCTATTTCAAGTTTATTTCTAAATAAAACTGCAAACCTTTGTTCTTCCAGAAAAACGCAAACTGCATCCTTTACGCAGCAGCAAGGAGCGTCCGGCTGCCCGGGGAGGCTCGCGAGCGCGGAGTCCGACCGCGGCTTGAAGTGAGAAGAGGTTCTGAGGGCTGCAGTTAAAGCCATTAATGAAACTCAAGCCGCGTAAAGGAAACCCTCCCAGAGCACTAGGGTCTGCTAACCCTTCCTTTCCTTTCTGTTGCACAAATCTAAACTCAGTTTAAAAGGAGAATTAGTTAGGGTTTCATTGATAAAACCATTAAAATCAGTTTAATTTGCCTTTTTCCGAGACCAAAAGATGAGTTGAAATTCTTAAATATTCACATTGACAAGCCAGCTGGCTCTGGTGTACAACTTACACATTAACAAAAATGCATATCATGTACCAGATGAATTCATCACATTCAAACAGGAAAAAGTTCTGAAGACATGAAGTCCAAGAGGTATTCAGTCTACAGCATTAATACTTCACTAACCCTTCGTATGACTACAAATCCTTAAAGTCCTCAAGAAAAGTCTTTCTCACCCCAGCTTTTCAGTGTTAAATCCTCTATGATACTCAATTTACAACTCAAGCTACTAGGGGGAAGAGCAAAGTGATTACTACTTGTTTAAAAAGGCAAGCAACTCCCCCCACACTGATATTAAAGACAATCTCATAACAGAAAGTACCTGAATTTTTGAATTGTAAGATATATATATTCACATGAACATAAAATTTGTTATTCTTGTTGGATTTTTGAAAGCAGCCAAATTTCTTTTTCATAAATGGTAATTTGAGGAGATAAAACTCTGCTGGGTGAACACTGGGTTGAATTCTGTTTCCCCAAACTCCCATTGAGGTTAATGATCATTGCAGGTGTATAAGGGAAGCCAAATCATGTGCAAGGCCAAAGCAATTTTTTTTTTTTTTTTACAATCAAGTTATAAACCCCATATAATATATGGAGGTTTGCAAGTGGACATCTTAACACAGATATAGCAGCATAAGCATGCCACAAACATACAATCTCATAGAATAAAATTAATATCAAATATAAAGCATTTGAACCAAATCAAGCCTTAACTGTGATAAATTATTTCCTACAAAGGAAACTTACCTAGGCTCAATAAGGTGTTTGCTAGCAGCATTTTTTTTTTAATAAAGAAATTTAAAATGCCAAAATATCCACAATTTCATGAGGAGGAGTTGAATAGTTCAGGAGAAATTTCCCACTATTAGAGGCTATGAAAAATATACTAGCAATTAATATGCAATACATATATGTATATCCATACTTACAAATATAAACACACACTTACAACCTGGACAGTTCATGTTAACCAAGGGAAAGGCTAAGAAATACAAAGTGATTACTAAATACAGGTACACTTTAAAAACACAGAGACAGCGAATTTTATCTGTTGCAAAAATGTATTTGATTACTCGAGTAAAATTACAGTATCTCTGCTGTTAGTAAGTATTAAATGTTAAAGAAACTGGACCTCTTTTCCTTTCAACTTTCCAAGAAAGTGCATGTAACAGTCCAAGGTTCCCCCTGCCCCCCCCAAATATCTAATACAAAATAAACAAACACTATAGTTGTTTCCCTTGGTCAGGGACTGGGGCTTGGTCTTGTAAGGAACATATGTACATTTTAATGAAAGTGATGTCTTATTGTATATACAGGAGCATCTACAGTTGTCCACAGAAGTTGTTCAAGATGCCATACTTAGCAGCATTGTGAAAGTCCAGCACATTTTCTATAATGAATATACCTACAAGGCAAAATGTTACGTCTCAGTTTCAACTACCAAAACAACACTTCAGTATTTTCTCTAATAATCTGCGTGCTTATTACTGTACAGAAATGTATTAACATTTAAGACAACTCAAGTAAAAAGCACAATACAAATAACAGTTCAAAACGGAAAATGTTAAACCTACAAAAATTAAAGCAGTTTTAATTTTATAATAAAAATCAAAAACTGAGCTGTATAAAGGACCCACACTGTTCAGTCTGTATTCTCTAGGTCCATTTCTTAATTCTGCTTGGAAAAATTAATGTGTTTGCTGATAAAATTTCCAGCAGGATCAAAGTGTACATTTATATACAGATTTTTATTAGAGATCTAATGCATCACTGAGGCATCACATCAGTACCAGAGTTCATGTTAAATGGGATATAGAAAATAAGTTAATGCCAGAATAAGATCACCTAGCAGAACAGACTTGCAACTGCCATAAATGTTACAGCAAGTTTATAGCACTCTAGTCGATTAGTATTTAGTTCAAAATACAGGAGACCAAAGTTAATGCTTGCATCTGTTTGCAAAGCAAGGTTATATCACTAATAAATAAGCTTTCTTAGAACTCTAGAAGTAGAACATGGTACAAAGGGACAGTCTTTGTAACGTTGTAGCCTGCAGCTTGAAAAAAGCAACCCTAGGTTGCACTATTTGCAGGAATGTTAGTTATGGAGTTTTTTCTAATTTGTTACAATTTCTTTGTTGTCTTCCACAAAACGCGTAAAACGGAAGTTTGTCCCATTTTCATTGCTTGCCATTTTCTCCAGACCAGCTAGAGGTGCGTTGGGTTCTGAATTCTGGAGCTTCTCCATGCTTCCCGTCAAGCCACTGATGGGAGAGCTGCCACCGTTGCCCAGGCCCCCTGGTGCTGGAGGAATGCCGCCATTCTGGATGACAGAGATCTCATTGGTCTTCATGGCCAAGCCATTGGAGAGTGCTGCTGCATACTGGTTCCAGAAGCTGGAGGGGTCTCCATTCCCCGACCGTGCAGCCAAATCCTTCTGAAACATTTCTGGGAACTTTACAGGATTGCCTCCTAGAAATGTCATGGGGCCATCTACGGAAAGCCGTCTGCCTCGTCTTGCAGGAGTACTGTTCCACATGTGAGTGCCCATATGAACCTGAAAAGAAAGAAAGGAAGAAACAAACAAACAAAAAATAGGGGTTGACAGGGATTTCAAACTTATTCGGATCACAGAGAAGGCAGCAGTCCATGAACACGTCCAGTCTTGTTACATAATGAATGGCACTAAAGGTGGCAGATGCAGGGCTCCATTTCCCATCTGGAATAATAAATAAACTTCTTCTGGATTAGCCCGTCACCATTACCCAGAATACCCTCTTTTCCTGATGAATAGTGCATTGCTTGTTACTCTTTTTTTTTATTACATGTATTTAGTTTATAATGACTTCGCGTTATTCTGTCAATTGCAGATAGCTGCTTTCAGGGCTAGAATTGCTATGTCCACTTTCATTGCAATGGTAAGTATTGTATTTGACACCCTTTACCCTATAAATGTCCTTTTCAGACAGGCAGAAAGTATCCTTTACTGATTGCTCATCGGAGAGCCTTGTATATAGACAGAATAGCCTGAAAGTAATTATTCATCTCACATTACTGGCAGCAACCTCCAGAGAAATACTCTGTCAACAGAAAAATGTACACAGTAAAGTGCTCAACTGGTGTTCTAAAACTTAAGTATATTTGCTTTTTCAAACCCGTATCAGTAGGAAATGTTAGTTATATAATCAATTAAAGTAATGCCCATTAGTTCCAGAATTATGTTAATAGTTTTTTTTAAACACTCATCATCTTACATGATAGTTATGAATAACAGCACATTCAAGAGCCTTTTACTTCAAGAGGTGTGAGAGCTACAAAACGCATTTCTCTGTTAATTAATACTCCTTACCATCATTTGGCTGTTCTGTTTCACACTCTACATAGATAGTCTTTGCTGGTAGATGAATTTTAATTAAGCATCAAAAACAGATTATGCTTCAGACCGGCTGCCACCATGAGCACTCAACAAGAGGCCATCTAGGTTTACCAGAGCTAACTAAACACACCATTTGTCACATCACAGATACCCAAAGGTACCACTGCTTGCAACATTAACAGATGTGAAAAATTCAAAAGTCCTAGCAAGGAGAAAATTAAACCTAAGAACAGCAAGAGGAAAAAATACCTTCAGATTGCCTTTTGTTGTGAATGCTCTTCCACATATAGTGCAGGCAAAAGGTTTCTCACCAGTGTGCGTCCTTTCGTGGATCTGCAGAGCACTGGAGGAAGAAAATGTTTTCCCACATGTGTTGCAGTAGTGCTGTTTGGGGGTTCTTCTGGGGAGAGCAGGGAGCAGGACAGGGGACGTGGCAGAGGAGGACAGTGGCCCCGAACCAGCTAGACCAGAGGGTGCTTCTTTGCTATCCTGAGGAGAGCTGTGCACAAAGCCATTAACCTCAGTCTTTATGAGCGATGACAGTGAACTAGCAGGCATAGCCGAAGAGTTCTGATTAGGGCCAATATTGGAATTGGGCTCAAAAAGTTGTGATGGCAAATCTCGCATTTGATGTGTCAACATATGCTGCTTCAAATTACCCTTTGTGGAAAAGCCACGATTGCAAACTGTGCAAATAAATGGTCTTTCTTTGGTATGACTTCTGTAATGAATGTCCAAGGCACTCTGACAAGCAAATGTTTTGCCACAAATGTCACATGCAGTGTTTTTAAATTTACCTCTATCTCTGAAAGGAAAGAGCATACTCAGAGACTCTTCTTTAATCATTTTATCAGTGTTACTAGATGTCAAGTCCAAAGCACCACTGTTAGCAGGGGTTGGAGACAAACCGTTGGCAAACTCACTTGGTAAAGCTCTCACTGGTTTCTCTTCAATACTTGGTGACTTGTGGTAATCATTAGTGCTGTTGGATGGGGACAAGGCCTGCATGGAAGAGGTAGACTCCGAGACAGCAGGGCTTCCAGCACTTTGGCTTTCCATGTCACCACCAATAGATGACGAATCATTAGTCAAAACATCCCCTTCCACTGATCCATTTTCAACTGACTTTAAGCTGGCTTGAAGTTGTTCAGCAAGTCCTGCATTAATCATCTTCATCTGATTTTCCAAAGCAGCAATACTTGACATTTCCAGAGGCAGAGGGGAAGAAGACAAACTGTCTTGTGATGCATCTGCAGATTTAGGTGTATCTGCCACGCTGCTGTCAGGACAGTCTTCCATGTTCTCATCTGAGAAGTTATCTATATCATCAAAATTCTTATCATCAAAAGATCCCGTATCTGATTCCATTGACTCAGAATAGTTTTCTGTTACTGGGGTGTTGGGGATCTGCCCACCCATGTGCATTCGAATATGCTGCTGTAGCACAACAGCGTTGGTGAATTTCTTCTGGCAGATCGGGCATGAATGTTGTACTCTCAGTGGGGGCATGGCACGGTGGACACTGTAATGAGTCTTTAAGTTGCCTTTAGTAGTGAAAGCACGACCACAGATCTTACATTTAAATGGCCTCTCACCAGTATGTGTGCGATAATGCATTTTCAGCGCACTCTGGCAACTGAGAACTCGGTGGCAAATGATACACTCGTTGGGATCAGTTGCCTTTTTGTCAATGTTTTCTACCAGTTGCTGCAACTTTGATGTTTCGGATGCTGGCGTTGAATCCAATAGTCCTCCAAATGGAAACTTTGCCTTAAATTGCTCTGACATTAGAGGCATCAGTGGATTTGTAAAACTGGCAGCACTGCTGGAGCCCGAGTCTGCTGCCGGTGAGCTCATGGAGCTGCTCATGTTAGTGATGGTGCTTGGATTTTGAGGGTTTTCTTCCATTTTGCCATTTGAGGTAGGCAAAGCACCAGCCTCTACTGCATCAGAAAGTCCATTGGAAATTTTTGATGTGGGATCAGCTGTTCCCGAGTCACTCTTGACAGAGCAGGAAGGGCTAGCAGAAGGATGGCCAATGGGAATCGGCTGAGGCTCCTCAGTTTTGATGAATGGGGTCAAGCTTGGAATCGTTGGTGGGAGTGGCAGGCCAACAGAAGTCGTCAGGGTGGAAAGGACTGGCTTGCTGTCCAGCCAGCTTGTGACAGGTTTCTCTGGTGGAATAGACATTCCGTAAGGAATACCTGTGCTTGTAGGAATATTGTCCAAATGCTCTGGCACCGGGTACGGATTCATTTGAATGTGAGGGTATTTTTCTTTATGACGCTGGAAGTGGACTTTTAAGTTTCCCTTTGTTGAGAACCTGTTTCCACATATGTTGCACTTAAATGGCCTCTCACCAGTGTGAGAACGTAAATGAATCTGCAAGGCACTGTCACTCCCAAACACTTTAGCACAGAACCTACATTTATGCTTGAAAAACGCTTCATCAGAATTACTTTTTGCTTCGAAAGCAGTTACATTTGGTGGCTTGCTTTTTCTTTGCTGTGCCAAGGCAGTCAAAGAGTTTAAATCCTCTGCAGGTGTTCCAATATTGGACAAGGGACTGGAGAAAACAGAGTTACTAGGGGTGGGCTGAGGTAGAAGTGGATTAGATGCAGGACTTAACAAACTGCTTATTGCAAAAGCTGGTGAAGATGATGCTGATATTGGTGGGTTGCTGAGCTGTGAGCCACCAATACTTGAAGCCACTTTTTCTGAGGATGGTGTTGTAACTGCTGCTGCCAATATGTTAATATTTGGAGTAGAGCCACTACTGGATGGAATTAGAGTGTTGCCAGGGTTGCTCTGAGGTAGCTGTATAGGGGGTAGCTGTTTCACACCACTGATGCTGGCAGATTGACTAGCAAGGCTTTGTGCTAATCCAGCTGCTGCAGCCAGCTGCTGGGATAAATGGGAACTTAATGTGGACAAGGGGTTGGCAGATGGTCGTAAAGTACCTTGAGAAGGGCTAGAAGATGTTGGCATGTCTGTATTTTGGGAAGCCAACAATAATATTTGGTGACGAATTTGTTCAATCAGTTGCAACTGATGGATCTGCTGCTGCTGTAATGCCAACAGTTGCTCCATCAGGGCAGGTACAGCAAGCTTACTGTTCGATGCACCGTTACATCTTGCTTCCTGTGAGAACTGTGCTACTGCCACTTTAGTACTCTGAAGGTTTTCAATTATTACATTACTATTTATCACTGAAAAGTTGCCCAATGTTGTCAGATCCCCTATGTGAGGTAGAGAGGTTGTTACAGCTGAGGTACCCATTGTGGAGCTGTTACTGCTTGTAATACTATTGTTGACACTCTTGGAACTGCTACTGCTATTGTTAATGCTGGAAGCCTCCACATCCATGGATTCTTCCCTGTCAAGTTTGTTATGCTCTGAAAGGTCACTGCAGTCTACTTGATCTGTGTTATTAACTGTGTCATTCATCTGTTCATCAGGATTATCAGAAGGGGAACTAGGAGGGAAGGTTTCAGAAGGAGAAGCTGGATTTTCATTCACAATTAAAACTAATTGATTTTTAGTACAATTCTTCTTGTGTTGCAGGAGATCTGATAATTCAAAGAACTCAGCACAGCACCTGCCACAGACATGGGCGTCCTTGTTCTTAGTGGTTCGATTTGCTTGA
>VWZO01002777.1:86318-180885 GCA_013396975.1 Bucco capensis | reverse complement strand
GGCCCACCGGCCCGCCCCCCCCCCCCCCGCCGCTCCGGTTGGCTGCGTCCGGAGTCAATCCGCCCGGGGAAGGCCGGTGCTAGCGGCGGCTCGGCTGGGGACAGTGGCGGGCGGCGCGCTCCGCTCCATGGCCTCGCTGCCTTTTCCGACTTCCTTCCCCACGGGTGCCTCGGTTCCCCCGCGGGACTACTCCAGACTTTTGTTTCCCCTCGGACGTGGGAGCGATGCGTGTCTGCCTGCCGGAGGCAGAGCTTGGCGGGGGGTGTGGAGGACCGCGGTGCCCCGCGCAGTAGCTGTCGGGGCGCGCAGGGCGTGCGCACAGGCGGAGCCGCCCTAGGCACTCGGCAGATCCGGCCGAGCTCCCCTCACTCTGGCACTGGGCTGCGCAGTCGCTGCGGCTAAGCTGGCAGAGCCGCCCCGGTCCGGCTGCCGGTGTGCCCTGCGCGTTCCTGGGTCGCGTTTTGTGCCTATCCTGGAACCTTTCCAGCAACGGGACTGCGGGCGCTCTACTCCTACCTCGTAATACATCATCCATCAAACTTTTACGCCTAGGTGTTACTTCCCGAGGGGGAAACTCTTCCAAGCAAATTTCACGTTCTTGGAATAAAAAGTACAGTGGCAAAGAGGCGATGGACAATGCTATCTTTAAAAGCTCATACATCCGCGATACACACAGACGGTGGCTAAAGGGCGTATGCTTCCCCTGCCCTCCCGCCACTCTCTGCATCCCTTTGCATGTCTCTCTGGTCCGCTCACGAAAAGTTTCTCTGTGCAATAAACTGAGCTGGGAGAAGCGGGAGCGCAGGCGGTTTCTCTCTCTTCACTCTGACCCATCTAGTGCTCTCTCCTCCCACTCCCCCCGCTGGATTATTTACTCTTCTATAGAAGCTACTCCTTTTCCCGGTATTAATATTAACAAACTCTCTGTAAAAGCAAGAGGCTGATCAGATACAACTCATTTCAATTTCAAATGTGCCAGTAAAACCTAGAGAGCGAGCGAGCGAGCGACAGGAGAAGAGAGAGGGAGAAATCTTCCTATTCGAGGAACCAGCTCACTCGCGTTTTCTTCTCATTATTAAACGAAAGAGACTGTAAAACGTCCAGTAAGAAGAATGGAAAAAAAACCCAGCAGTCCAAAAACCACACAGACAAACGCATACGAACCGAAAAAGCCTCCCAGGTGCCACTCCGGTACTTAGTCAAGGTTGCAAAGTGCTCACTGACGCTTCTTTTCATTTCTGCGCAGGGCGAACCCCCTCCCTCCCCGCACCATTTGGTACAGTAGAGTTTGAGAAAGAGACAAACGAAGCTATCGGCGGGGATGATGTTGAAGAATGAAGATAATAATGTTACTATAGGTGGTACTTCACATGACATTATTTTTCACTGAATATTTAAAGAGGTGTTTCGGCAGAGATGGATACATTCAGCGCAGGCTGAAATCCTCCTCACCATGAGACAGTGGGATGGAAACCGAACCTGAACGTAAAGAAACGCACACGTTCCTTATAGCTTGCCCACAAAATACCCACGCGGATCTATTTACACCTCTGTGTCTGTATTTCTAACTCTACCAATCACTCCATTAGTTCCCCACGGTTTCTAATCTAGCCACTCTCCCAAAATTATTCGCGCTTACAATTCCATTATACATTTGTCGATTAAGCTTAAGACAAATTTCCCCAGATGCGCAGTACCTTTGCTTCGTGGCTGGAAAAAGGCGATCGTGGACTGGTAATTAAAAAGCTAAAACAGCAACAACAAGAAGAAAAACAGTGGTTTAAAGAAAAAGAAATTAATATGGAGAAAATAAGTTTTGTAACTTTTTTTTTTCCGTTTCTCTTCTCCCTCGCTAGTGCATAAAGCAGCGCCTGGTATTTCGTCTAGGACCGCTTGATTATTTATTGTTTGTTTTCCTCTCCTTCGCTGGGGGCCGGGCGGGGTGGGGAAAGGGTGGGGGCAGAGCAGCATTGCCAGGGCTAGAGAAAAATCGGTCTTTATTGTCGTTGATAGCAATACATCAATTAAACGTCATTGTCTCTAATAGAAGTTGTGAGAGTTCACAAGCGTAAATACTGATCTTCAGTTTTGCATCTCGAAGCTCCAAATGACAGTGACAGATATTTTTCCCTCCCCGCCACACCTTAGAATTTATTTTTTTTCCTCTCGGAATATTCTTTTTAGTGGAGGTGGGAGGCTTTCTAATAGGCTTCAATGCAAATCAGCCTGGCAGGAAGACACCCGTGGTGGAGATCGATCTCCAGTTCATTGAGATGAGCACTGAAGGGAGATGGTAAACAGGGGATAATTTGCAGTTCATTCTGCCGAGAGACGATTTCAATGAGATGCAACACACTACACCGGGTTGTTGTTATTAACGTTTGCGAACAGACACAGCACCCTTATCACGCCCCTAGGGGTTAAAAGATACACAGTCCCCACATAGTTATAAAACATCGTTAATAACGATCCGGGGGGAGGAGGGGGTTAAACCCGATTGATTTCATACTTTCTGCAAGCGCCCAGCCGCGGAGTAGTTCCGCGGGCAGACGGAATGAGGGCAGCCGCATTGCCGGGAGGCACCCCAGGGGCAGCCCAACCTGACACCCCGTTCCGACCCAGCCAGGAACATGCTTTCTCACTGTAACCGAACCATCCACCTTTTCATACTGCAAAAACATCCGCTTTTCCCTTAGCAGGGCAGTTGCTACTAATTTTTTCCCCCTCTTTTCCTTTTCGTCTTCTATGTTCTCCTTTTCCTTTTTTTTTTTTTTAAACTAAAAAAGATACACTGCACAAGACTTTCAGACGTCGCTACAGCTGACCTCTCAAGTAAACCGTTTTTCAGCTAACGCAGGTTACATATATTTTAGAAATGTGTGTAATTAGGGGCTTCCAGATGCTGCAGTCAGCTGGGAACTTGGCTTTGTGCTCCGGTGTACAATAAACTTTTGAGACAGTCCTGGGGCGCAGCTACCCCAGGGGCAGCGAGCACCAGCTCTCTGGAATTGTTTTATTATCAATAGCCTGGATCACGCTGTTCACTATGGACATTGCAAGTCCTGTGACTGTATGGGGTTTTAGGTATGACTACCTCTGCGGACATGCTGTCAGCTCTTCAGCTCTCCCCTCCCTTGCTCGCTTCTCCTTTTCCTCTTTCTTTCTTTTTTTTTTTTTTTTTNTGGGGGGGGGGGGGGGGGGGGGGGAATGGAGACCACACCAGAATGGAATCCTTCTCCATTATTACTGACATTACTGACAACTAATAATTGATCATTGCTCACAAACACGAGCTTTTAGCCACATAATTGAATCGTAAGCAATACGGGTTGAGCCAAAGGAAAAAAAAAAAAAAAAGAAGAGGAAAAGAGCCTCCACCTTTCTCTCCCCCAAATCCCAAAGAATCGCAGTAATGGGGAACTCCCCCATCCCCGAGATAAAAATGATCGTGAGGAATGCTATAATCAGCCAAGATGGGATTATTTAATTCAGTTCTTTCTTTACACATTTGCTGCCTTTTGTTTGACCTGATGGCCCGCAAATTTTTACACCTAGCTGTCCCTTTTGAGTTTATTGATGAAGGTGCTTCTGAAATGATTATCAAGAGATTTACAGCCATCACTACCCACCTACGGGAAAAGTAGTAAAATCAATCCCTCAATCAATCAGACCCCTCTGCGCATATCTTTTTAATCTGCTCTTTTAGCTGTGTTATTACAACACAAGCATTAAATATGTTTGTTTCAAATTTAACACGAATGCCTCGGAAGGACTCTGTCAATTTAGACATAAATCATGAAGTAAACAAGCTGGATGGAAAATCTTCTTTCTCGGGCAAGAGAGTTAAAAATCAAGGGATAAAAAAACCCCAGCAATATCTCACAGCAGTGTTTAGACAACTATTCTGTACATACAGCTCACAAAGCAGATAAAAACATACAGAAAGATAAAGATGCAGCACTGCAAAAGACTTCCATGCACTTTTACATGACTACACAGAGAACCTAGTCAGTGCTAGTAATTACTAACCCTCTCACATCCTAAAGCCTGTTATTCATTCCTGTATTTGATTTCCCTTTTTTTTTTTTAATAGCAGAATGTCTTACTTCCAATGTTAAAAAAGGGTTTTTTTAATTAAATACCATACACTCGAGAAAATTATTTCAATACTATTATCAATCCCAAGGTATCACTATCCTTTATGTGCCTTTTTTAGGTTAAAAAACTAAATAATAGGTTAATTCAGGTAAGATGCTTAGGTGCAAAATCTTTCTACTGATTTGTTACACAATTGTCATCATGTATGGACAGAATGAGTCCATTAAGTTCTGTAGGGAACCAAGAATTTCATTTGGTGCCACAGGGGAAGTTTTTTCTGCAAGTCACATGGCTTTACAACTCAGTTTTTGGTGGTTGTTTTGTTTTGTTGGGGTTTTTTGTTTGTTTATTTGGGTTTTTTGTTTGTTTGGTTGGCTTTGTTAATATCCTAGTGTATCACAGTCATATAAAGCACCATGTGCCTCCACCAGAAAACCAGAAGTTTAGAACTGAAGTGGCAGAGATTTCTCCAGCCTTAGATACAAAATTTTTAAAATCATTCTGGGCTGCAAAGACATCTTCCAAAGACATATTGTGATGTCTCTCATCACAGAAATAACTCTGTTAAAATGAGGGGGACAAAAAAGACACTGAAATATGTACATGTCAAAAGAAGAGTAATGAAAAATGCATCTGATATCAGATGATGAGATATCACTAGCTATTAGTAAAAATTTCTTCCAAATACCTTGCTTTAAGAAAAGTGTCTTTATACAGTAGGAAAACTCCCCAGTCACAATTGCTGTTCACCCAGGTGCCTATACACAAGAGTCTCAGTGGCAATTTTTAAAAAATTACCATTGCTATTTAAAATACTGTAAAATAAAGAGGTGGGAGCCATTTAAAAGCATGTGAAGGATGTGTTTTCCAGGATATTTAAAGGAAAAATGTGTTCTTTAAAAAGTTTTCCCTTAGGATGTGCTTACCTTTGAAACAAAATTGCACTAAATTTCTGTATTCTGTCAAAATAAAAATACAAGGCCAAAATTCCACATGGCAGTTTTCTTAGGAATAGAGCCCAGAGATGATTTTCTACAAGGTAAGAATCTAACAAAGTAAGACCTTTCATTGTCACAAAAAGATTTTCACTGTCAAATCAGATTTGCAGTGTGTGTATTTTTATTTACATTTGAAAGTTTCATTTTAATCCAGAGAATATGCAGCAATTATGAGATAAACACGGCTTAAACCTCAGGGGAAATGTTGCCTGTAGACTAGAGTCCCAAATTTCTTGACTGATGAAATGAACCCGACAACCCCTCTCATTTTTGTGACAAATTTTTGATTCAAATACAGTGGAAGTATTTGTAAGTACATACATTTGTTTGCATAATATTGAGGTACCCTGATTAGTGTATGGCGTTTACAACGTGAAAATTGTCATACTCTCTGCATCAACACGAGAAGCTGGCTTGGCAGCAGCTAGTTGCAATAAAGTAAATGCCTCATGAATAATGTTCTGCTTTCCATGCCTCAGCTCAGCAGAGTCCTTACCATCCACCTTCTGTCCCCAGTTTGGGCTAACCTCTTAACAGAATTGGTCTGCAACGGCAGCGTGCAAAATGTATCCCTCTGAGCATAAATGTGTTTGCTGACAGACTTGCACACACATTATCTGTGCATTGTGGGGAGCTCGTTTCATCATGGAGCAATTCTGATCCCTCAGACACATTTCTGCAGTTCTCTTTTCTTGCTCTTAGTAATCATTTAATATTCAGATGGCAACAGCACCCCTCACCTACTTCAAAAGGTAACTCCAGGAGTTTCTGATTTCTTATAATAGTTCTGCAGCAGGGGAGAGGGAAAAACTGAGCACTGAGCTGCCAGCCAGCTCTTAGTGAACTATCAGCAGATACTACATCAGTGACTCAGAGGCAGCCTTGAAAACTACTACTCCATAAATTCAAGATCATAGAGTTCCCACCTAGAAAATTTCTTTTCCTTCCCTAAGAAAAGCTCAAGTCACAAGATTCAAAGAGCAATCCTCATAAAGGGACTTAAAAAAGACCCTTCCTCACAAATCCAGAAAACAGATTTGGGTTTAGAAAAATGATTTCCATCCTTTACAAGCTTTATATGGTAAGTCTGGACTTTCAGCCTGCCAGTACAAACTATTTAATGACTCTTACTCTGAGTTACATATTCTGTATTTTGGTACTTCACAGAACATCAGATTCCATCTCAAATGGAGTGTCCAGGATCACAGAGCATGTTTATTTGCACATTGTAAGCAGCTTTCTGTTGTCTAGCTGGCTCTCCCCGGGACTGCACACAAACACTAAGCTCATCTGAGCTCACTTGTAGCCACTGACACACTAGAAGCACCTCCTGAATAAGAATTTAAAGCTTAAGTAAGTTTTAGATCATACTAAAGGCATTTGGTTCAGAAATCATACATGCAAAGGCAAATGTAGCCCCAGTCAGTATTGCTTCAGCAATTCAACCATCATTACATCGTGTATGTCTTGCAACTGGCAAAGCAGAAGAAGAGTCACACTTGAATATAAGAACAGAGTACATTTGGGAAGAACTTATATCAAACCCCAGTGCTTATTCTACATTCATTTGTAAAGCTCAAGGATATATCAAATACTCACTTCTGAGACCATGAAAAGCCACTTTTTTCCTCAGAAGTTTGCAATGCAACTGCCCAATCCTAAACATGATTGGTGAAATTCAGCCTTGTGCAGGAAGCAGAGCACTGACAGGGCAGCATGGGCTGCACATGAGCCCATGCAACACGAGTTCAGTCTAGAACTGCACATGAGCAAATTTCCAGCAGGGGCTAATGGTGATGATTAAGTTGTTTCTGACCACCATCTGTCAATTGCCCCATGCCAGGAAGCCACTGACCCACCAGCTGAGCTGGGGCAATCGCGGGTGTGTTCTTCACTCTGTGCTGTGCTAGCAGTAGCAAAAATGTTTGCATGACATCCTTCTCCAGCAAGGGATGGAAATCTCCTGTGTGGGGCAACAGTGCGTGGTACGGTAAATTCTTAAGCTGTTCCAGCTGTTTGCAAACAAAATATGCCTCTAAGACCCCAGTCTATACAAACTGATTTCTGAGAGGAGCTGTATTTGTGTGAGTGTGCCAGATCAGGCCCATTACTAACTTCAGACGAGCATAAACAACTGTTAGAGAGAAAAAATATCTAGAGAAGGCACCAGTGACTATGCTTAGCATGTAAATGCCATACCTTTTTGTAAGATGTCTCTTGTTAACATGTTTCATTGACAGTTTGCACTCCCATACATTTTAGGGCTTGAAGTCACTTGCTTTATCTCTAAAGTTTACTTAACCTGGTGGCTTCTGCAGTTGAAGCAGCTTCCATTTTTATGCTGCATGAAAGCACAAAGAAAGCCATAATATGTAAGAATAACTGTTCATGAAACAGGGCCAAATGCATTAAAAATGCACTGAATTAAGTGGAATTAAACAAAGGATAAATACGGCTCATTCCCTTTACCCCTTCAGTACTGTTCTCTCCGACACTGTACATATAATCTCACAACACAATAACATTGCTGCACTCACTCTGTTCAAGCAGTATTATTCACTTCCTCTGCTCACTCCTAGAATTTTCTAAGAGCAGAATTCAATTTCAACCAGTGCTGCTCTCCAAGGGCTTCCAGACCTGCTGCTCCTTTGCCCAACTGGTAATGGATTGCTCTAAAGTAGGACAAGACCTGCCTGTGTTCAGCAATGGGAGTCACACTGAGCAGAAGCAATTAGCTAAACTCAGTGCAAAGGTAAAAAGTGAGATGGACGGGAGCCTAATGGGGGAGAGACAGGTAAATCTACAGGCAGGGCCAGCACTGCCACTGCCAGCCACACAGAGCACGCAGCTGTCTGGGGCTGCAGAATGTTTAGTAACACTTTCTTGTGCTAGTGACTGTGCCTTGTGAGGGGCTTATGTTTAATGTTTTGCCTAGAGCAACAAAATCCTGTAACTGGTGCTGGTTGCCATATTCAGGGAAGCCTGCAGGTATTGCGTGCTGGTGGCTGGGAAAGCACTCACTGCTTCTCTAAGCAAAACAACTGTGACATTTTAGGAGTACAGCTCTTTAAACCACCTGTTCCAATCTGCTAATCACAGGTAATCTTGGGTCTTCAAGGGGATTACTCAAAGACGATATAATTCCTAAATAACCAAAGACAAAACCTGTTACTGGCAATTTGCATCTATTTTTTTTTTTGTGATAGCACACAATTATTCTTGCAATAATTGTAACCAGTAACACACTACAGAAAGTTCTAATGGGATTGACTCTCCTTTCAGAAACGAACTGTACAATATGCTTTGTATTTATTATTCTGCTTCCTTATTGTCATTCTCATAAAATCAATCAAAGTGATAACTGGTATGTCTAGAAACAGCTAGAATTTAATCTGGAAGAATTAGACATAAGTATATCAGTACTGGAAGTGTATCTGCTTAAAGGAGCTATGTATCACTACAGAGAATGCAATGTTCTATGCTTGAAGCATTGGCATATATCTACAAGATTATACTAATTTCAGTGTAGAAAAATCACATGGAATACTGCTTGGAAACAGGCATGTTATAAAACTGAAAAAAGAATAGATGCTACAAAATTTAAAATTCATTGAAAATACTTTAATTTTATAACAAACCATACTGTAGATGTTTACATTGCATTCAATTAATATTAGCCATAAAAGCCAATCTGACCCCAAATTTTGGTAGGCCTAAGGTTTTGGGAGAATCCAGGTGTCAGCCCAAACTTTGTACCTGTCTGAGTGCCAATCCCAGCATCCATTTAGGTAGGTAAGCCTCAGCAGTGGGGCATCATGGCCATGGACCAGAGCCAAAACTGTCTTGGAGGCACTTGGCCTCAGTGCTCCTGTGCTCCTCTTTGTCTGTGAATCCTATGATTTCAGGATGTCCAGGAAGTTTGTGCATAAAACTTGTCATCATCCTAGAAGAATACAAAGGAAATTTTGTAAAGTGTTTCCCTTCAAGCATTTTTTTTTCCAAATCACACAGATATTACTGGCTAGCCTATCCCAGTAAAAACAGTTGCACTTTTCAATATGTAGCACACAAATTTATCAAGTGACTCAACTGCAATATATTCAAGATTCCTTGAAAAATGAAAGGTAGAACCAGATAAGCTTTTGAGGTATCTTCCAACCTGGGCCATTCTAGGATTTTAGACAGGGCAACACGATTTTACATTGAGCTATATTATTCGCATATTAACTGCTTTATTGCACATTTCAAAATCAAATTATTAATATAACTTGGACTTCATAGTGAAAAGAGTGAAACTGCTTGACTAACACATGATAGCGAACTAACTGCATCAAAAACTCTGGCTCTTTTATTTCTCTTTCACTCAGAAATGGGCAAACAAATCTGGATTTGTTCTGTACAAAATTGCAATACTGCAAGCTAAAACTTTCCTTCTCAATCTAAAAACTTTCCTTCTCAATTTAAATTCACTTTAAATTGTTATGCTTTACAAACTTCCAAATGGGATTCTAATTGTTGACAGACATTTTACATTCCATGTGTCTATCACTTTGATTTAATATGCATTTTCAATGAAATTTAAAAAAGTCCTCTAAGGTGGCAATTTAGCAGCAAGACATGCTGTGAATTTTAGATATAAAAAATACCTAGTTTTCAAGGTTTTCTTGTACATGTGAAAATGGCCCTCCAGGAAAAAAAAAGAAATCAGAGAATGCCTGTGTGGCTGAATTATCAGAAGCTAAATATCTCCACTAATATTACCTACAGTTTTAGTCAATCACAGTCACCAGAGGCAAACCAGGTTTTACATTTATGCAGCATTTCAGTAGTGCACTTCAAAAAGTATTAACCATGAAAGAAATAAAATGTATTTGGAAACCCTCTGTCTGGTTTATTACATCTCATGACCTGATTTAATTTTCTTCTACAGAAAACCTGCACTGAAATGTCTGTAAGTAATAGGTACTTCTTGTCAACTTTGATAAGAGACATTTGAAAGGAATTCCAAATGTATTCTGAAAGATAAGAGCAAATCTAGCTTTTCTGGGTCCCTAGAAGAGTGGAAACCAGACCTAGGAAGCATACAAACTACAGAAGAGACCTGTTCTGTTATCCAGCCTACTTTTGAAATCATCAGATCTGTAGTTAACCTATAGACCCTAATCTACTGACATCAACAGCACAGTGGGAACAATCCTGCATCTTCAACTTTGAATTTGTTAAACAAAATATTAGCTACTTTTAAATACTTGCACTTTCTTCATTACTTTAATACAAATATCTTGGCTTTGGCTTATTTTATATAAATAGCTTTAGATCATCTTGTTTTAGTGGTCCTGCAGGGTGTCCCAAAACTTACACTTGATGGCAAGAATAAACATTCATTAAACTTCAAAGGCTGCCAAAAAGTCTAGTTATTTTGATTTAGGGGAATCATTTAAATTAATCCCTATGTTTGTATAGAAAATATGTAATGTCATTTATTTCTCTGTTTCCAGCTTCAAATCAGTTACGATTTGCTTTACTAATATTTCCTGTCTTGAAAAACTGGGGGAAAAAAAGATGACTTCATATCTTTTTAAAGAATTCTGGCTTAATGATATTGAGAAGCAAATGTTATAATACACAACTGTGTACTTATATTTCTACATAACTGCTATTAAAACTGACACAAAATAGAGTTCTTCAGTGAGAGCAGTAAAACCAGATGTTATGTATGTGTGATACATAATAATTTTTTTTAACAAAAGAGCCAATTGCTTTTTTTTTTAATGGCTTTCTGCCTTAGCATCCCAACTCAGCTGAGTACTGTTGTGCTACAGAAAGCTCATGGTCACCTTTGTAACATATCCTGCTTTTTGCTGAACCCATCTTAAAATTGTGGAGAAATTTTAATAGGATAAAGACCTTGTTTTTTAATCGGAATTTTACTTCAAAATTAATGCACTCTTCAGCTGAAAGCAGTATTTAGAGCATACTCTGTCAGAGGCATCGAGACAAAATCCAAGTGAGAACCTCAGCTATTGTAAATAATTGTAATGGCACTGAAGCCAGTAGGACTACATCCATTTAGACTAGCTGAGGTTGTGGCCTAATATTTGTGCTGAAATGTTGATGCTATAGTTGTATCCCTGAGCTGTACAAATATTTGTTGAAAGCTGACTGTAAGGGGGTGGATTGCTCATCAGCACAAAGTGAGGACCCTTGTCTTTTCACCTTTCTTAAGGAAACCTTTTGTGGTTTTTTTGAGTGTGGAATATTGTCTGAGTGCAGACATGATCCTTCTTACTTTGTGCAGGGATTATACTGTGTACAGTGTCACAGTCATTTTCAGCTGGACTTTTGAACTTGCACCCATCTGACTGTCCTATACTGATTCATGCAATGTACTGTACATGAATGACCAGTAATGTTTACAAAATGAATTAGTTTGACTCCAACTGTCCAGCCAGAAAGTAATCAAAGCAAAGAGCCAAGTGAGTTCTGAAATTCCAGCTTCCCTAGCTAGAAACTGCATGCTCTGTCTTACAAATCAGCATATTAATGCAAAATGTACATGTTCTATACTGGAGGACAATGAATAACAGCAATGATTCTGAGCAGTGTACATGCATTAACTATTCCACCCCCATACAGTTCTGGTGTGGTAGGCAAGTCTGATTGCATTGTATCGTACAGAGACAAAAAAGAAGTGAAAATTTGTATCAGTAAGTGATTAATCTACAAGTTGTAATGTGGTTCCCCCTCCCTTAGATTCCATTTAACATTTTATTTCATGGTTTTCAAACCCAATACATGCATTCGTAGGCATATATTCTGGAGTGTTCTTAGGCAAATATTTTTAGTAGAGTTATTCATAACTGGTCACTAAAGTCTCTAAAGCTCTGGTTTATTTTCTCATCAACCACTCTAGTTTAAGCATTCATCAACATCAGGACTATCTTCAGAAAACTCACATCCTATAAAAACCATCAACCTTTGTTAGATATAATATAAATACAGATATAATAGATATAGATATAATATAAAAATTATTATGAAAAAATCCCAATGTTATTTAAGCATTTTCTTTGGGACAGTCTGAAACTCAAAATGGATCACTGAAATTTCTCTCAGAAAACCAGCTTTCTAATCTGAAAAGCACCACTTCATATAAAGCTGGAGATGTCTCAGAGCCAAATTGTTTGCTCCAGTAAATGGCTAGAGCTCCACAGAGGGAGGATATGAAAAAAGGCTCTGTTGATTTTCCAGCAAAGCATCTGAACCACTTCCCCCATCCTAGTCAGTTAAAGCAAAATTAAAAGAAAAATAAACCCTAATTAGCATGTGAGCTCTTCATTTGATGCAAATTGGCACAACTCCACTGGCTGTCTGACTTAAGCAGAGTTATAACAGGACTTAAGCCACCAAGAAGATCTGGGCCAGGGTATTTTACTGGTTATTTCATTTGGGTGGGTAAGAATGTGATTCTTTCTCCTTATTCAGACTGAAAACAAGGAATGCACTACAGAACTATAGAACAGTTAAGAAATTGATTTTTGCAGGGAGGAAGCCTAAGGAGGCTCAGTTCTTCCAAAATTAGCAACTGCCAGTGTGGTATATGGCTCAGGTCAAATGACAAGTGGTCACAATGGTGGGTCCTCCCCAATACCTCCCCATCATATCATAGCTGCATACAGCCAGTTAGCTTCTCTTTCCAGATTAAACTTGCAAATCCAGAAGATTTAATAACATCTGAATAAAATAGCTTGGCAGAATATCTTTAACATTATCTAAAAATCAGAGGTTAATAAATAGATAAATTTCACTGTAGCTTCGCTTAAGTAGTTTAAACATAAGTCAACATTGTTCTGTTTTGTTGTCTCAGGGTTTTTACAGGAGCACAGAGAATTTCATCAATGATCTTTCCACACTTTATAGCATTATGCCTTTGTACCAGTACCCATCTATACCCTTATCTGATGTGTTATTAGCTGTACCAAAATAACTATCAGTGCCTTCAACCCCAGAGCAAGGGGAAGAATGACAGTGGCTAGTTTGCACACTTGAAATGGTTTATTTGTTGCAATCCTGTACACAAGATGTTTATCAGCAAGCACTAGACAGCCATGCAGAAGAAGGAGCCTTAATTCTGTCTGAGACAGCCTCTTATTGCTATTGATAGTTAGCATCAGTGTCCAGTCTGAGAAATGGAAGTGCTGCAGGCAACTTCAGTCAAGACACCCTATTGATCTACTGCTTCCTTTGCCTCCCTGAAGCCAGAGAAGAAAAATAAAAAGGGGAGGAAAAGCTTGCTGTATAAGGGGCAACACAGCAGTCTATGACTTACCATCATTCAAAAGGGGTGTGTATGTGCATGGATATTCCTGATATTCAGTACCTCAGACAACTGTAAATCACACACACAGCCATGATAAATATAAATGTCAATGTGTTGGAAATGTCCTTTATATAAGAGGTGTCACTAGAACTACATTTTTAGCATGAAACATTTTTGCTGCTTTTTATTTTTCATTGACTTATTGTGCTTCTGTTATATCCTGTCTAACACAATCAATCTAAAGCATAATATCAGAGAGTCCTATTCATAAATAATACATATTTAGGTCATTTTCATTTGTATTCTACAATGAAGATTTACAAGCCAGAAACAAAACAAGAAACAATGTGTGGAATGCTCTTATCCAGTGGATAAGAATATATTACTGTGATCAATTAATCTGCTTTTCTCTGCATTAGGTGGACATCTTTATGGTACATACATAAGGGTTTATAACTTAGGAGAGACAGAATCAGCTCTAAGGCTCTAACATAAAATGTCTGCACTCAGAAAAGAGAAACTTTTCCAAAGTTGGGGTTTTTTTCCTCTTCCCTTTTTAATTTTTTTTACCCTTCCTAATGGGAAATGTGTTAATTTTGGCAAACTCAACCACAGCAATATCCTATCCATCAACACAGGATGTTGCTCTGCCTTATATGCTACCTCTTAGGGTAAATTAGATAAAAAATTGACTACATTATACCATAGCTAAAAGTAAGAGTAATAATTCTGGGGATTTCTATAGTGCCATTCATCCAAAGATAGCCACATTCTACTATAAACTATGCAGATTCATTCTGCAGGAGGACAAACAGATACACAGAAAGGTCTCAGCTCAGTTTTTTTCAGCCAAAAGTTAGTAGGCAAAATTAAGTAAAAAAAAAATAATAAAAAAATCTGTGTGGATATAAATTGTAGGAGCAATTCATAACAAGAAGGGTGAAAGACAGACTTAAATTGAATGAAATATCAATGTACCATTACCTCATGCAAGAAACTCCCTCCACCTGAGCAGTCAGCAGTGGAGCTGGTATTCTGATGATGAGCCACGGCAGAGGAGCAGCACTAATGGCTCAGGGATTTGTATATTTTGCCTGCACAGAAGGAGCAAAAATTAGGGCTTGGTGAGGATAAATCAGTCAATATCACTCTAGGAAAGAAAGTCACAATATGCAAAAATTTTGCAGGCAATATAAACTGGTGAGGAAAAGTTGAGGGAAATGGGGAGACAGGACCAGGCTGGCCAACTGCAGCAGTTCCCTTGTTTGCCTCCCTTACTGAGAGGTGCAGCCTGGGCTGTGCTCACTGATTTAGACTGTGGTCCTTAAACTGGCTCAATATATTCAGTTTTTCAACTCTGGAAATTTGCTACAAGAGCATCTCAGGTAAAAAGTGAAATGAATTTTGCAGCTATGGCAAAAAAAGCAATTTTACATTTCATAGGTCTTTTAAAACCCTTCTCAATAGAAAATAAAAATAGCAGTAAGGTGAAAAAAAGGCTACATTTCCATTCCTATTTTTATAGTTTGATGTTGCAGATGTTTCTGGGTCAGAGGTGAACATGTCTTTAGGTGTCAAAAGATGCAATAACCTGAGTCAAAAATGGCCCAGTCCCCAGAACCATGACTGTGTGCCAGAATATCCCCACCTCAGAAGCTTGCTGGCAGCAGTGTACTCCAGGTGTCTCACACTACACAGACCTGGTAGTTATTTTAATATTTTCCATGCTTATGTAAATGGACTTGATGTGTATTCATCAAATGTGGGAAAATCCCACAGAATTGTGTGCCATCTGTTTACAAGTAAAAGGTCTGCTTTGCTGGCAATTTAGTGCAAAATCAGAACAGAGAACGAAAGCAAGCATGCTATTGTTTTGTTCTGGTTTGGTTTTATTAATCTGAGGCCTAATATCATATCAAATACTTTACAAAGTTCAAAGGTTCATTCTGTTTGGATAGCACTGTCCTTTTCAGATGTATGAATATTACCTGAGCCCCATGGAGCTGCACCACGTGGCTACAACCTGCAGCCTAGTGAAACTCGGAGCACACAAACACTTGAGCAAGGCATGCTCAAAGTGCAAGGGCCACATCTTGGGCAAGTGGATGTCTGTGTTGATGCCCTGGCCCAGAAACCTCTGTGAAATACTAGCTGACAGCATTTCAACATTTCTGGTTGGCTTCAAATGAGAAGCCAAAGCTGAAACAAAAAGTAAGAGGCTCCTTTGGAAAAAGCATCACCATAATTCATTTAATACCCAATACTACATTTGTAATTTTGTTAGAATTAAAGCCCTGTTGAATTCAATTAATATGGTAGATGCCAACTGAAGTGTCCGAAGTGTTTTGGTCTGGTTTAAACAAGAAGGTACTTTTAAACAAAAGGCAGTGATGTTTGAGGTCCTGAAGGTAGGTCTGAAATTTAATAGGAAGGCTGTGGTCACAGTGATTTTCAGCAACAGTTGATAGACATCAACCAGTCTTCAAAAGAGAAATTTGAGACCTTTCTTGTCTCATGCTCCATGTGGAAGATGCACTTATACTTTTCTACAGAGGACTGATAACTAGACCTGGGAAATTTTTACCTAAATATGAGTCAGATTTTGTCAGAAGATGACGTCAAAGATTGTTTCAATGACATATTTTCATTATATCTCATCAGGGAGTGAGGTCTTGTCTTGGGCAAATAAAGAGTCAATACAGCTGGCAGAGGAGAAAAACATCAGAAGCAAACAAATTGTCAAAGCTAATCAAATCCAGACATATGCAATCTAAAATCTCAAATGGGATTCAAGGTAATCTAAAGGGACACTACCACATCAAATCTTAAACCATTCAATACAACCTGAAGAGAAGACAGAACAAAATCTCTGTAAAGACACGTGCCAGATGCTCAGCAAAGTGAGTCAGCATATCCCCACTGAGATAGGTTCTGCTGCTTTACATGGGCTTAACCCTGCCCCAAGGGCCTAAAACAGATATTTTAACCTTGCCACCATCATTAGACTGGGGCATAAAAGTTGCAAAAAAGACTCTGAAAGTGTCTATGGTCAGTTAATTGGGAAAACAACTAGTTCTCCACAGTATAATCTACCTCATTTGCCAAAAGAGACAAGTTTTATATGTTTTGATCAGGAAAGTGTAACTCCTCCAGTAATGTGGCTGAGACATTTACTTTGAAAATGAGGAATCTTATTTCCAAGGTCAATCTGAGGTTTCCTGGGTTCAGACTAAAATACTTCATGGGGCCAAAGAAATATTTAGTGGGTTCTAGGGAGCAAGGAGTAGATGTGTAGTTTGAATATATTTCAAGTCAGCCTGGGAGGTCTTTTTGTTTTTATATATTTGTATCTCCTCAGACAACCTTTTTCTTTTCCCCTTCCCTGAGAAATTGGAAGTGAAGAAAATGATGACTTTTTTTTTTTGCCAGTATATTTCACTTGGGTCATTTCCTGCATTGAATCAGAGAACCTGCATTATTGGCACCCTTTCCAGTGCATCATATGAAACTACACAGTCAAATTTTGCTCAAGGGCTGCCATTACTTCTGTGTTAAACTAGGAGGAGTTTCTGTTATAAAGCAATGGTTTGCTTTATGTGACCTTTGACAGTGGGAGTGTTGGGAGAATGCCATGACATGTTGTAGGGCTAATGCCAGGTGGAGCTTCATAGGCAGTCATAAATAAACCAGCAGCATTTTACAAATGAACTCCATAATGAGTAGGTGATTGGAAGATGTGCTACTGCATACTGGAGAGGAACATCCAAATACAGAAACTATCACCTAGCTCAGGAATGGCAGTAAAAGGTTAAAAGAAATACTCAATAATATCAATCATATTAAAAAAAAAGAGAGAATTTTTTACAGCTTCCAAAGGAGCTTAGGAGAATTAATGTGTTTGTGTCAAAAAGACTGAGAACAAGTGAAATAGAACTAGAGTGATTGCCAGAATCTTACTTGCCTGGAGAGATAACATTGGACATCCAGTGTAACTAGGCAGGTGCCAAGAATCCTCTTGTGGCTGCTATGGAACAGCTTTCAAATACAAGAACATACAATGACCCCCATCCTCTGGTGCTCTTTATGGCTTCTGAGATGCTCATTAAAACAGGGAAATCTCCAGTGAGGTGTGGTGACCTGAAAACAGACAAAAGCTAAAGAATCAATGTTTTAAGTAAAACAGCAATTATGAAAAGATCTACAGCTCCTTCCATATAATCAGGTAAATTGCCAGGAATGGTGTAAAGCACCTAAATTGTAGAAAGAGTGGAGGAAGGGGGAGTGGGGGAAAAGAAGATCCCTTGGGAGATATCCGATAGGATGCTTAGTCTGTATAGAGGGCAAAAGGTTAAGTGAAAATGAGATGAAGGAATCATCAGATACAGTCAGAGCAGAGACAGTTAAATAAAGGAATGTGCTAACCTAAGATAAATGTTAAGAAGCTTGCCTGTACTGAGTGTGTTGGTCTAGCTGTTCTTCAGCAGTTCAGCAACTAGAGAGAAGGAATTCCTGGTTCCCAATCCACATCACTCCTAGCTGAAGCACTTCCCAGCAAAGAAACAGAAGGGATAAGGACACTGGACTCTGCTACTCCAATAGTGTGTAGTGCTTCTTATTACATCTACACTTTTTGCAGGTCTCTTTATACTGTTGGTGTGATATAAATCATCCTCAGTGATGAGAAAGTCAGGCCTCTGCCATCTGTGGCTTTGGGCAAGGAGAAAGATGCTGTTTAAAGAATGTGAAAACAGAAGTACTGAGGTTTATTCAGTAATTTGAAAGCTGCAAAGTTTGTCAGCTGGCTAACATTTTCATGGGTCAGAGAGCTCTCCTTAGAATGGATTTCCATAACAACAATCAACATTTGATTAAAACAGATGCATAATATAGCAAATAAATTCTTGGGACAGAGTCTGTATGAAATGTCATCAAATATTTTGGTAAATCTCCTTTCTTAATCTACTCAACAGAAATGGCCTGGAATAACTGACAGCCCAGAAAGTTCCAAGTAGTATCTGTACTGACTAAGTCTGGAAGTGACCACAAGAATTTTGTTCAAAAGCTTTTGGTGGTTTACAGCCTTAAAATGTTTCTAAGAGCAGCCTTAAATTTTTAAACCCCAAGATGAAAGTTCAAATACTTACATACATAATTTAAGGTCAGTACTTTCTGTGTTTCATCAGGAGCTTAATTAACATATACAATCAGACCTGGGAATTAGGAAATTGGAGCTTTAACTCATCTGCTAGATGCCCACACATGGGCAATACTTGAGTTGGATTTCTGAAAATGATTTTTGGTGCTCTTAATAATTTTGGTGTTACAACTATTTGAGGGGAGAAATCATTATGTGTTCTTCACAAAGTTTGATTAGTTACAGTATTCATTAAATCTAGCTGAACTTCTTATCTTTAAGACTAATACAGAACCCACATACATTTATGTTAACCCATAATGAAAGAAGTGTGAGTCTATAAATGAGGAGTTTCAAATGAAAGAGGTGGTTGAAGCATTTTGACCCTATTCAATCAAGGTCAGTTTTCCTCTGAATTATACCTGTTTCCTTGTCTAGCATTTTAGATCCCTTCCAAGTGTCTATCGACAGAGTTTATAAGTGGCATTCAACAATGAATCAGAAAGCAAGCTGCTCACAAAACCCACCCTTTCCCCAAGTGATAAAAAGCAGAGTTTCAGAGGAAGAGACAAAAGAGTGTTTGGGTCCCAGTCATATGTGCCTATGGGAAAGGAGTGGTGAAAAGAGGCCAACAGCTCCGGGAAACAGCAACGGGAGGGAAGATCACAATTCAGCTTTGTGAGCTAGCAAATGATGGATGGCTAAATGCCAAGTGAGAGAGCAATAGATGCAATTGGGTTTGCATTGTTGTAATTATTAAAGGTTATTTTACTTTTAATTTTTTGTGGTAAGTGATCTTACTCCTTCCTTGCAGAAACCCTTGATTTTCACTTGCGAGATACTTAGATGCACTTGTCATACCCAAAAGGTGATTTCAGTTCTTGGATGCCAGGAAGCCTTTCTACTGATCAAAACACAGCTGCACTGGCTTGCTTGATCTCTTAATGGGTGCCACAGCTCTGGAATATGTCTGTCTATACCTATGAAAATAGATATAATTAATATAACAGTTATCATACATACATGCAAATCCAGATGGTAAAAATTACTTAGAGTAAGACAAGGTTTTGATTTGCCAAACCAAATTAAGGTATCTGGATCACTTAAGCATACACCATCTGCATGTGGACTACTGCTGCTGCACTGACATCAGCAGCCTCTTTATTTTATTTTACATTGAGCCTGTTTATTAATGAGAGATCTTAAGAAACACACTTTTAAAAACATACTTTAATTAACTTTTTCCAGGCTGTCACCTCTCTGCAGCCTTTAAAAAGCTCTTTCCATTACTTCTCAAGTTGCTTGGACATTGATGTCAGACCACAGGACTACATGAATTGCCATTCAGTGCACACTGATCTTGAATATTAAAACAATGAAGGAGCAACTTTCTATCTATTGAAAATGCTTTCAGTGTAAGACAAGGAACAAAATATTTTATTATAGATAATCTTTTTACCCATTACAGAAATGCATACCATCCCCTCCACTAACAAATAACAGAGAGGGGCAATAGCTTCAGTGTGCTTTATTATATTAATATATTTTGTATTACAATTTTATCTTCTTCACTTTGACATTTATTTCCCCTTTAATGAGTCAAAATGCCTAGCCAAGAGCTCTTGACTTTAAGCACATTCTTAACATCAGCATATTAACTGCCACATTCAGGCTTAACTTATCTATTTAAGATCTTTGTCAAACAAGACCAAACACCCCAATTTAAAAAAAAAAAAATTATGTAAATGGAAACTTTCATTTTAGTGGCCATGGAAAGACAATAATGCTGCTTCTTCATCATCATCATCATCATCCAAGCATTCAGTAGAATGGCTTTGCTCCCAAATGTCTTTATCTGTGATGTGCCTCTTGTAACAAAAGATACCCAACAAAAAGTATTTAACAGAAATTTTGAAGTCTTGATTTGCAACAGTTAGTCAATTATGAACCCTTCATTTTATTTCCTTTTTTACTGTGAGGGCAAACAATTGTAGCTTTCATCATGAGCTCAAGCATTACATTTTAGCAGATTGAGCTTAAGTGCATGCAGATGGATGCAACATCATTTTTTTGAAGGATTACAAAGCCAACTAGGAAAGTGAATGCACTCCTGAAGATTGGGTCCACTAATGTGTTTCTATATTCAAGCTGTCTTTCTGTGGTTATGGTATTTCTGACTTCTTACTCTTTTCTTGTGAAACTGGGAGATAGTGTTAGTTTGCTTCCTTGTTTGCCCTGTATGAGGAAGTGAGAGAAAATTCTTTTAAGAGTGAATGCCACATGAGATATTTCCATCTGTCTGCCTGATACTGCATTTTCAACTCAATTTCTCAGTTTCTCCTGATGAATAATCCAGCTTTTCTCAGTAATATACACTGTTCAAGTGCTGGGCATATGCTACAATAATAACAATTACAAATAATTACTCTAACAGGGTCAACAAATAACACCAATTAATTGGTGTGATGAGGTTTCCATGACAAACTCGAGTTGCTAATTTCTAAATCTAAAAGCTTTCTGATATCCTTTGTCAGGAAACAGTGTGACTTGACCACCTCAGTTAATAAATCTCTCTCACTAGATGCATATGTGCACATGTCATAGATTGTGCTTCTGCCCAAGTGAAAATTTCAACCAACATCTAGTGCAAAACTACATTTAGGCTTAACTGTAAAGACTTAGTTATAGTAAAGCAGATTTCCTGATGAACACTTGTGAAATAATGTCATTGCCTATTTCCTGAGGCAACTTTAAAAGAACAGAAATATTGGTGTGTACATGCAGTTCCTTACATACTATCAGATCAAACCCTAACTCTGGTTCAGAACAACACTCCACCCTGTAACTCCAGGCTTATTAACCTCAGTCATCAAATACAATGGACTTACAGACGTGTCTAAATTTAAGCTTAAGTAACATCCAGAGTAGAAATATTTTACTGAAATGACAGTTGAACTGAGGCACGCTCCTGTTCAGCCACAGAGGACAGAGCTTCTTGCTAAAGGAATATATGGGTCATAATGTTGTCATAATAGTGCTGCTGGAACTGAGTATCTATGAACCTAATTCTCAACGCTTTCACAGTAAGCTGCTCCTCCAGGTAGTAAAGTAATACTGAACAACAGAAATTAAAAAGTATGATTTTAAAAAGATTTACATGTGTTTAAAAATTAAACCACATCACACTGGTGATACTAGTCATTTTGAAGGTCCTTTGTGCTTCTCACCCTTCCCCCACTAAGACTGGTTCAACCAACCAATCAATCATTTTTTGTAAACTTTTCAAGCCTGCTGAAACAAAATCTACAGGTCCACAGGTGCACTTAAATAAGCAAACATCAACGAGTTTATGATGATTCACATATAGAATCATAGAATCCTAGAATGGTTTGGGTTGGAAGGGACCTCTGAAGATCATCTAGTCCAACCCCCCTGCAGTGGGCAGGGACATCCCCAACTAGAGCAGCTTGCCCAGAGCCCTGGCAAGCCTCACCTGGAATGCCTCCAGGGATGGGGCCTCAACCACCTCCCTGGGCAACCTGGTCCAGTGTTCCACCACCCTCGTGGTGAGGAACTTCTTTCTAATGTCCAGTTTAAATCTACTCCTCTCCAATTTAAAACCATTGCCCCTTGTCCTTTCACTCCAGGCCTTTGCACCATATTGTGTCAGAAAGGATGGCTGCTTCTCATCCACTCTGATATAAAAATCAAACACATCAATATAAAATCTGAGCTTACCCAATGATTTACTGCCACGCTTTCTGTTCTGCAGCTGACCTGTGATAACCTCTTGCTCACAAACAGGGAGAGGAAGCTGGTGGCAGTAATGATCCAAAAGTCTTCCAGACCTCATGAGCCATACTTCCATGGTCAAAGACCTTCAGAGTGAGAGACAGATCAGAGCTTTGTTGAATTAAGGGCTTAAAACAGGAAAACTACTTGGGAAGTCACAAGTCAAAAGGCTGGTCACTGTTTTTGTAAAACTCCTAACTGGGTCACTAAACACAATCACCAAGTGACCAGAGTTCTTTACTGGATATTAACTCATCGAGATGTTTCTCCACACACGTTTAATGCTGCTTGTAACCCATGAATTGTTTTCTCAAAGAGCACTCTTATCAGCCATTAGCACACTTGGTCAGAATTGGAGGCCTGGATGTAAAAAAGTGCTTTCACAATGTTGTACAGTTGTTCTACCTGCCTGATGTCTCTGTAACAGGCAGGGCTTATAACTTTCTCATTTGCTTGGATAGCCTCTTCACTGATTTTGAGCAATAGTGATATCTCTGCTCAAGTATGTCAGTCACTGAAACAGAAGAGGAAAGAAACAGACGTAAAATGCCCAGATGAAATAACAACAATATGAATATTCTTACTGCCTTTGGACAAAAGGCTGTAGTAGCTCAAAAATGAAGAGGGTCTTACAGCTCTGTTGATTCACTACCTCAATGGAGTGACACTAGTGTATAGAGTGTCTTGGAGTATTAAAAAAAGGAATGAGACTGGTAACTTCTAGTTAAGTAGCAACAGTTAGGACAGAAAATACAAGCCTGTATGTACTTCAGCAAGTCAAAATTTTACCCAGTTGATACACACTGTATAAAATACCATTTTTTTCTTTGTTTGTTTTCAGACTCAAATTTCAAAATATTTGACAAGTTCCCAACCTGCTTGTAAAAATACCCAAGTCACAAGCCAGTTGGATAAAAACTTGTTAATTGTAAAAAGGGAAGGGAGTAGGGTGAGGAAGGAAAGGGTTTTTGATAAGTTTGATGCACTATTAGAATGTTTAACAACAGACCAGATTTCAAATCAGTGTTCATGTGAAGTTCCTATTTATTAGAACAGCAAAACTATATTTTGTTATTGAAGTATATGCACCCTAGTAATTAAGCACCCTAGTAATTAAGGTGTAAGCCTAATCCATTTCTTAGGAATACAGAAATGTGAGTGATAGAAGTCTGAAACTCTGCTTTGTCCCATCTAAAGCTTCCTGAGAACATACTCATCCGAAATAAACAATCGAGTTACATAGGAGAAAATGTGCGAAGGAGAAGTCACACAGGCATTTATCAAGATGAATCCAGGACCACACTGACTTGTCTAAATTTGTATAAATAAAATGGCTTGCAAGTCACTCTGAAAGTGGTGGGAACCCATGCTTCAAACACATGTCTTGAAAGAATTTCGGAAAACTTGTTCCTCTTTTGGCTGCGGTCACAGATGCTTTCTCCAGACAGTGGGCTCACTAGTTTCAATTGTCTGCAGTGCTCAAAAATACATTTTCCCCTGGAAGATTGTCTGCATATGCTTACAATAAACATTAACAAAATCAAATGACTTTCACTTCAGGATAAATACTTTCAAGGAAGTCTGTTAGAGACACTTTTACATAGTAAATTGCTATTAATTAGCTTTTCCAATCTACTTAGGTTGTACTAATGAACACAGTCACTTTTAACATACTTATATGCAGGATAAATCCTGCCTCTGCCTATATGCCTGTGAAAGGCCCAAGGTAAAATGGAGATATTCTGCTACAGGAATAAATGGGAGCCACCTTTGGACAGTGCACAATCTTTCTGGTTTTCCATGTCTCTGAACAAGCAGGAGCAGCTGTCTGTGCCCACTGCTGGACAGACATCATGCTGCCTGGGCTTGAGCAGGGCAAATTCTGTACCTTTCTAGCCACAAAAATACATAAGTTACATAATATGGAAACTCTCAGCTCTGCAAAGCCAATGAAACCACGTTTTCCTACAACCATTACTTCCCCTTTTTGCACGTTACCCGCTGCTAATGGCTTGTTGTAAAACTTACCATAGTGTCTCTAGAGATGGGAAGTTCTTTTCTTATGCATGTGAACATGACCTAAGACTAAGCAGTCCCCAGCCCTGACAGGATATTTTGGGGCTTTACTGGAAAGACAGCAGTTGTACTAATGCCTCTCAGCTCCCTTCTGCCAAGGCAGAATATAGAACAGAAGTAAGAAATAAGAGTTATGTCTGTTACACAACTGAAAAGCAATGTCTCCTTCAGCAGTTTGAAGCTGGTTACTGGAAACTCCCTAGATACAGCAGAACAAAGCTCCTGGTCATTTGCTTCACTGAGTCCTAAATATTATTGACATGCAACTCAATTATTTTTAGAAATTATCTGCTCTATTTTTGTGTAATTTTTCTTAACAGCTCTGAATACTTTGAGGAGTACAGCAGCAGACCATAAGGCCTAGATCTAGCTGAGAAACCTGAATGTAGCACATAAAGCATACGATTCCACAACTCATTAAGTCTAATTTATGGCATATGTAATTAAGCACCTTTGAATTGAACCCAGGTCTCTAGAGATAATAACACTTAGAACTTATATAGGGCTTTTCATCTTCAAAGTGCTTTACAAACATTAACTAATTAACAACATAATAAGACATGAAAGGCCAATGTACTTCCCCATAGTGCAGCATAGCCTCTGTATAATTCAGATTTTGATGTTTTTCAATGCAAGATCCAATCTAGGTGCACAAGGAGGATTTACTTGTGGTCCCCTTCACAATCAGAAAGCATGATTTTCTGCATACTATATATCTGAATTCCCAGAGTGCTTCACCACTCTGCTATTTATTGCTGAGTCAGAAGAAACAGCTCCTAAAAGTGAAGGAAGGTATGGAAAAGAGCAGCTCACAGCAATTTATGATAGTGTTTGAGTTTCCTGGGCTTTGGAGCCAGAGTAATGGGGCCTAATGCAGAATGAGTTCCTGGAGAATTCACTGCACAAGATTTCTGATACCACCTAAGTCCATATCCTTCCCAAGGTAAATCTAATAATAATTACACCAAGTCTCTAGTGACTGGCTAAACTATCAGGGAGAAGACTTTATTTCAGCTCAAATACATTTTCCTGCAAAAATGTACAACGTTTTCTTGCTTCTCTCTGCTTTTCTGAGAAGTTTGAATATCTAGCCAGTTTGTTTGTTAGTTTTTGATTGTTTTTGTTTTTTTAATGAATGTCTTCTTGTTGATAGCAATGTTGCAGACACAACAGCATTACCTGACTCCCTCCTGAATGTAACTAATACAGAAAGATGAAGGAAAAAATAAAATGGGAGCAACTAATATGGACAATTTTAGTGACTAGTCCTTCAGACATGAGCATTGTCTGTGCATATGCTGTTCACGTGCTGTTGAAGCATTACGCGTCCACCAGCTAAAAAGGTTCTGGATGTCATGGCAGTATCTCTTGTCTCTCTCTTCAGACAATGTCTGCCTCTCTTCCCTTGAGGATTCTACTCTGCACCAGGAATTGAGAATTTGGAGACCAGTGGAAAAACAGACCAAGCATGTAAGAGAGAGCTATGCACAGAACCTCCCTAACTCTGCACATTAACAAGTCTCAGAAACAAACACAAATGACTCAGTGGTTGTAGCACAGGTGGGAACCCTGTGAGAAATTAAAGAAAACGAGACATACCATGGACCAGAAAACAAAATGTATGTGGAACCAGCAGGCTTTTGTTCTTCCTCACAGACAAGACCAGAACAAATCCTGAAAGGTAACAATCTCACAGTAGTAGTAGTGCCTACAGAGATCCTACGATAAACACAGGGTCTAATTAAAAGTGTTACAATTTTTAAATGCAAATGTAGACTAGAACTGTCAAAATGTTTTATCCCTAAAGTGTGAGTGCTAACCTTCCCATACTTATTATAGAGCAGTACATTTTAATTTGCCTGGAGCAGAGTTGAATAAAGCAAGCATCACAAACACAATCAAATGGCTATTTGAAAGTACTGCTCTTCACAATAACTGTGCAGCTGAGCAAAGCTTCAAATGTTGATCAATTGATTACCAAAATCAAAGAATACATTTCCCAAATGACCTTCTGTAAAGCACTCAATAGCACCAGAGAAAACAGCATAAAGCTCCAGAGAACAGCAATCTTCTCTAAAATATTTACAAATGCAACTTTTTACTGCTTTCCTGGGTTATAGCTTAGATCTGCACAGATCTAGAGTGAAGAATAAAGTACTTCTGATAAATCAATGGTTTGGTTCAGCTTCAGTGTGACAAATTCAATTAAACAAAGACAGAAAGCAGTCTGAAGTGATCCAAAGGTATACTTTAAATGTTATGATGAATCACTGTCTCTGGAAGAATTGCTCAAATGACTTTTGAACCTTTAACAAACAAAATTATGGCAAAATACATAAAGTGCTTTGTAATTGCAGACCATGTGTGAACATTATATGGCACAGCTCTTGATTTTTTTTTCTTAGTAATAAGGCAGTTCTCACACTCATCTGTCCTTTTGCAATTTTCTTACCTCACAATGCTGCCTGTGAGAGGAATGCTATATAGTCCATATAAAGGTACATAAAGGTGAAATGCTAGGCCTGTTCTTGATGCTGTCTCAGGCAGTTGCTATATGCTCAGCAGAGGCCTTTGTTGAGCTAACTAGATTTCACCAGAGCACTCACTCATGGGTATTCTCCAGCTCCTCCCCAGACTGGGACAGCTATTACTGAGAATGACTTAAGTATCAACCATAGCTACTAGTGTTCTGTCCATCTGCCATCTCCAGTGAGTTGGTTTCTGCTGCTGTCATGATGCTGTGCTTCTACTGTTTCCTTTTATGTAAATGGGCTCCTCTGTCAGTCACCTTCAGAGAACAACTGCCCACCAAATACACCTGCTTTTCATTTAGTGACTTTAAACTGGAAAACAGGGTGAAAAAAGGAAAGCTAACCTTCAACCAGAAGCGAACCTGTTACTTCCATGAGCTTCCTTACATTTTATGCTCCTTCTAAAGGCAGATTTTCTTGTACCACCTCTTGCAGTAGCCTCCTCTGTTGTGTTGTGCTGTCCTTACCATGATAAAATCTGAGCTGGGCTGAGATTCTGCAATATGCTCCCTCTATAGAGCAAAATTCAGAACTGTTCATGAGCAAGTAAGCTCTCAGCACCTTTGCCTTTACTCCTCCCTCTGTCAGAGGCATGTGTCCTGAAGAACACAATGGGATTTTGACCCTTTCATGTGACTGCTGTCCTATTCTGGAAATTTTGAGGGAAAGTCTGAAGGATTGAATCCATTATGTTGATTTAAATGAAAAGTTTGCTCAGTGGTAACTTAAAATACTGATTGAAATGTCTCTACCTTCAGAGCTTCTGACATTCTGAGGTTCTGACTGTCTTAGGATGCAGATTTTATAGCCCTTATACTTTCCCATAAGCCACTGCTTCATCAAAGGAAGAAAAGCAAACAACTGACACCACTTTACACTCTCAGTAATTCTTAGAGTAACAGAGACCTGCAGAATTTTTCTCTTTCCTATACAAACACTGTTCTGGAGCATGACTCTGTGCTGAAATCCTCTTGTGCAAGCAGAGAGCACTGCAGGGCTTACTGCACCTTAAGCAAGTGAACTAATACTTAGCCTTACAACATTTAGGCAATTGAATCTCTATTTGCACCTTCTGTCTCTGACCTGGAAAAGAAGGATGGTTGAAGGAACCTGTCAAGGTGTGGGGTTAGGTTGGGAAAGAAGTAAAAGATAGGAAAGGTAACTGGTCATGTTGACAGAGGAGCCACAAACTTGGGAGATCAACAATTTATAGGGGAGGGATATTTTCATTCTCCTTCTATAATTTCAGCTGAGCTGCATTTCACTTTAACAAAACAAGATTTATCCCCTGTTGCTCTGCGGATTATGGTAAGAAAGACTTTCAGCCATCACACTGATAACATGGGAAATCTTCTCACCTTTCTCTGTGTCCTCAGGGTGACGAGGAAAATGTCACAATTTCTGTCTCTCACTGGTATTTGCTGTTTTCCCAGACACTCACCAGGAACATCCACTCTTTCAGCAGCAGCTGGGTAGGATAAGGAATGTTTTATTCTACTCTGTCTTCCCTTTGCCATTTAATGAGAGACTTTGGGTGGTAAAGCCAGGGACACTTTTATTCCAGAGCTGTTATTCCCATACTGCATGTGGACTTGGTTTCCCCTCCTTTTAATCCTGCACTACTGTATCATATCATCCTTCAGTATCTGAGCTCCTAAGCTTAGGAGGAAACAGCAACAATTCAGCCTCTGCATCTTGTTTTTATATAGCTTTGCTAATCACATGGATATCTTTACTCTTATAACAGGTACTTTAATGGCATTGTTAATCTCATTTAAGAAATGTACATAATAGTTGCTTGAACAGGTTTGCACCAAACCCAGATTTCCTGTTAAACTCTTCAATGTTCATCTTCTGATACTTCACTTTGTCTTTTTGCTCTTAAGTATTTGCATAAGAGGTATGAAAAAGGTGTCAGAGCCAAAACCAAGTCCATGAAAGCAATTAGATGAAAGTATTTAAACAGGTAATGGCATTTCTTCTTCCATATCACTTTCTTTCTGTACAATAAGGAAAGATGAGGTTCTCCCTGTGCTAGCAGATAGCTGCAACTCTGCAAAAAGTTACTGAAGTGCTACTATTGATCGGACAAGATGGAACATGTTACTGAGGCAATTGGACAGGCTAAAGCAGTGATGGCAGCACAAGGGATATTATGGATGGGTGAAGTAGCTGAGGATATCTATCTTTTTGTCTATCTACCTGTTTTCCAAGATGTCTATCATCATTGAATTTAGCTACAAAGGAACAATGGCAGCACTTAATCACCAATAAATATATGCTGCTTTTGCCTTTAATTGCAGACTGGGTCAGATTTTTTTGTACCTTTGCTGCTCTTTTCTTTTTCTCTATAGTTGTGAGACAGTAGCATTTTCTCACAGTCTGTATGTGTTGTTTTGGGATTTGTGTCAGTGGCAACAGCATAGCTCTGTGTGTCTGCCAGAACTTACTCAATTGAGCTCCTTTCCAGGAAAACAAAATAGCCAGCTGATGAGAGTTGTTATAAAATTTCAAACCCAGTGCCTTTTCATAAAATCTGGAATATGATTTGGAAGCAGCAGCAGTGTGACCAGTCTCTGCACCTGCTTCTTCACGTGAAGCCAGAAGTGGCTGAATAGCAGAGGGAGTCTCCCAAGCAATAACTGCTGTAAACCCATAACTTCCGTGGCTGCATTTTCTCTATAGTTAGTATTCAGCAAAGAGACTGCAACAGTGCAGAGCTGTGTGTTTGCTGCTATTTCTCTTGTTCAAAGCTTTTGAGAATACTTTACTGAAGCACATAATGCTGCCTTGAAACTGGCCTCTAAACCAGGCACTTGGCTGGGTGCTTTTGCCCTGTGCCATGGCTTGCTTGAGTCAGAAAAGCATCCCATCTCCCCCTTTCAAATCAGCTCAGTTCTCATCAGTCAGTCTCAGATTTTCACTCTATTACTCTTTATCAGTTCTGATATATAGATTTTTCCCTTTCACTCTAAGATTTAGGCTCTTCTATGGTTTTAAACTCTAAGCAGAATTAATTTATCTTTACAGAGTCTTACATTAAAGACAGTCTTCCAGGGGTAACATTGGGAGTAATCATGATACCCTCCTGTTTTTAACTGAAGCATTTCAGGAGAAGATTTTGATAGTCTAAATTAGGCAATGAGTTTTTGACTTGACATTTGGGAGGTTAAATTTTGCCTGTGACTGTCGACCTCTCAGAAGAGGAGATGGCATTTGGAGTAATCCAAAACTCCTGCAGAGTTACATTACTGTGGCAGCCAGACTGGAGTAAATCTAGGCTGAAGATCTATTGGTTCAATTACTGCTTGGGGTCAGGACATGCCATAAATTATTAGATATGCAAATGGAACACTCTGACTGTTGATGAAAGAAAGATGGATGTATTTCTTAAATACTCATAATCAGTGCAAAGATTAACTATAGACTGATATACAGTCATTTGCCTGTAAAACATTTCTGTTCTTCAATTTTACTTGTGTGCAGGTAAAAAAGAAATTGTTTTTATTCTGTGTGTGTGCTATATCTTGAAGATATACTTAAGGTGTCATTTGGAGGTCTGTTTTGAACTGCTTCTGCAATGTCAGTTTCTAGAAATGGGTTCAGAAAGAAGTTCAGAAGATGCTAATTCTCATTCTGTTCTCACTTACTTTAGTGTAAATCTGGAACATGGTTCTATATTGAGTGAAGATACACAGACAGTGGATGTATCTGGGAGGACAATGAGTTCCTTTGCTCTGTGAAGGTAAAGTGTGCGAAGAATGCCACAAAACTAACTCAGGTTTGTGAACCTGCTGCAGAGTGAATGGGTGTTGGTGCTGCATAACATGACCTTGTCACAACATGAACTCTCTGGTGCTCCAAAAGATTTCTGTGGATAGAAAAGGAAAATGTAATTAAGATATTACTCTATCACACTTATTTTTGCTGTTCCTTAAACCCATTATTTGTAGTCTTATTTCTCAGTGTGATTAAAGTTGGAAGAATTTGACTCTTACTTTTATCAGGTAGAAAGTCTGCTATGTCTATAAAAACTCGTTGAATTTCTTTTGTGGATTATCTCTCTTGGAAAACAAATTTTTACTGCATGTTAAGACAAAATGACGATGAGTGTAAGAACACCATGAGCTGTTCAATGCCACCTGCTGCTGCAAGGGGAAATGTATTCCCACATGCACCTTGCCTCAACAGAAACAGAACCACAGGAAAACTTGTTCTGCTTGATAGTAAATTTGCTTTACAGAAATATATCAAAATGCATAAGGGAATACACTTTCCCCAAACTAATGCTAACTTTTTCCAAGCAGCCTTTGAAAGCCAGCAGACTTTCTGAAGCATATAGAGCATTCCTCCCGTAGATGGGACTTCTAAAGCATTTTCACTTCTGTCATACTATATAGGACATTTTTCAAAACTATACAGGGTTTCTCAAGACTCCTATTCACTGTGTAAATATAGAACCCTTGACCACTTCTTTTGCTGTTATTATTATTTCAGTAAGAGTTTACATGGTGGTGCATGAGCATGAGACTGTAAGTTGACAGTTATTTAGATGTTCTTCAGGTAGAGATGAGAAATCAGTTCATGTTGTCAGTTTCCACTAGAGAAAAAAATATTAGGAAATGCATTTCAGCTAGTTATAATATAAACTACTTTGAGACAAAAATGTTGTTTCTATCTGCAGGTATAGAGCCACCAGAAGCAAAGGAATAAAATCAGTTTCTTCAGACCTGCAGCTAAGACATTGTAGCTTGCCACATGTACCTTGTAAGCTTGTGAAAGTCAGTGATGCTCTGCAAATAGGAGTGTGTGTGGGTTAGAACTGTTATTTGATTCTAACCTGACAGCAACATAATTTGGAAACAACTCCTTAAAGCCAGTGAAACTGTACATGGAGAATCATATAAATGAGATCAGGGAATCAGCTTTTAAATCTTTTCCTATGTAATTCTGAAAATCAATTTATAAGGTTGTTTTTCTTGGCTACAAAAAACAATCCAATATGCACAATTCAAAATTTCTGTGTGGAAACACCAATCATAATGAAAAAGGTTATAATTTTCAAAGCTTTTTAAACATGCTTCTTTTAAATTTTTCTCTTTAATAGCAGAGGTTTTTTAATATTCATTTTGATTTCATTAGTTCTACTCTGAATCAGTCATGAAAGTATCAAAGTTAAAATTCAAACAACTCTCCATTAACTAGACAATGTTCTCCAAAGTGAAAGAAATTTGAGAAAAACATCTGAAACAGCAGAAAAAAAAAAATCTACAAGCAATAATGAAGACTATCTCTTACTTTATATTGTTAAAAGAAAAATCCTATGCTAATTCACAGAAACCTTACTTCAAAACTTACAAGAAAGATGCTGTAGAATTTTAGCAGCATATTGGCATATTCTTTAATATTCTTTATTTCTGTGCCCCCAGCTCCCTCTTGTGCCACTCATCTAATAAATAGAAATTAGGTTTACTATAAATAGCTGCTATATTGCAAAATAACAATTCAGTGCAAGAAAACAGAAGCACATTTTTCAGTAGCTACAATAATCTGTGACAGAAAAAGCTCTCCACTAAATCTTCTGAACTTTCATAAATATGTGGTTTATTGATCAGCTGATAAATATTTTAAACTTTTATCATTATCTTACTTCCATGAAATGGTGCAATAGGCCTATTCTCTTGACTTTTGTGTCATTCTCAAAGATCTTTTCAGATTGTGCTCAGTAAAGGGAATTTTTTACAGCTAATTCAAAGTACATTTCATCATCTGTCCTCCTCCCCTCAGTTTGCTTATAGCCAATGACAAAGTAATTATAATATATTGAATGCACTGTCTCTTCTTCTATTGCTTCTTTGCTGCCCTTCCAGAAAGTTTGTAGTTAAAACAATTTTTGTAGCTTAAAAAAACCTGAAGCAAATTCATATTTCTAGAACTTCAGCCAGAAGTAACTGTATTTTCAGCACTTGAATGTTCATTAAAATTTACAAAAGACCTTTGCCTTCACTGATTTATTGTTGCATTAGGTAAAACTAGCCAGAGTGTATAAAATACTGTGTTACTCCCCTTGCAGTCTGATCTAAGGTGTTATCAGTGACTGCAAGTACATTTTATAACCCCAGCTGCTGAATCGAAAAAAAGGTGATACAAACATCAATCTCCAGGATAAAATCAGAGCACTTTCTAGCACAGTTTGACCTTAGTGATGCCTTTGGATAGTCTTACTTGTCTAAGTCCTTGCAACAATTACCAAGGGACAGTTAGAAAATGCAGCTTTAATGGTGCACACTGGAATTACTAGCAGCAGCAAAGACTTAAACACTAACCCTGGAGATTTCCAAACACAGAATTTCAGGAAACTCTGATGCCACTGCAGGAATGAAATGGAAGAGGACTGCAGACACCCAGGCACAGATTTTATTTGTGCTCTTTATTGTCTGCATCCCTGATCTCTGCAGTGTTATTAGCAAATACAAAAAGCTATAAATAAAAAACAAGCTACAGATAACTAGACCTCAAGATAGAGTTAACTCCAGTATAGCTGCCAAATCTTATTTATAGCATGAGGAGACATAGTTAATTGCAGGTCACAAAAATGTTAATTTCTGTCATGATACACGTTATAGTTTAAGAATGAAAGTCTAATTTTGGGGGTGAAATGATTTCTTCTAATAGAACTGTTAATTTGAAATCCTATCTCATGTCTAAAGACTACAGAACAGGCAAAGATAAATATGCCATATCAATCTATTTCATGACCTTAAATATAATAGTATTCAAATTAAAATAAAAAAAAATCAACTTTTGGCAAGGTGAAGACTGAAGGTAAAAAAAGAGAAGATGATCTCAAAACACTATTTTGAGCAGTAGCTGTTGTATCAGCTTATAATTAATATTAAAGCATATTTAAATTACTGCTACAGATTTTTAAAATATTCAGTCCTAGTGACTCAAGAAGTGAATAAAAAAATGCATCTTATGAACAAAACTATCTAGTCCCCCAAGGAAAGAATAACCAATCATTTCAACTATTCTAAAGTACACTGGAGAGTTAGTAAGATAAACACTATGAGAATAATGGAGTTAATTATATTACATAAGATCAGACACTGGTCACTCCACAAGTTGTAATTTATTTTCCCCTAATTTTCATTTAACTTCAAAGGTATTTCAGGAAATGTAAAATAACATGATCTGAGCAGTTATAAAGATAATATGCATTTAACTTCAAAACTATGTTTTTCAAGCTCTTCGAAATAAATTATCTACAGCTCCAGGAAATAACACACCCTTCTCATGAAACCTTTAATTATTGCTGCAAAAATGGTAAACTCATTTTTGGAGGGGAATTATCACAATTTAGAGCAACAGTATTCATCTGGCAGGTCTTCTAGAGATACAAGAAAAGAGTAGGGTGATTTGCATCAATATGGTAATCTCCATTTATGTAGAGAGTCTACCCGGTTAAAAAGGTCATACAACTGTAACTTCATAGGGAAAATCAGCAGGCTGGCTGCAATTAACATCCAGCTCCTACTCCAGTAAAATGGAAAGGGCTATCATTTTTGTTCATCATCACAACATTTTTTTTTTATTTTGAGGGGGGAAGTTCTTGTGAGTCCTTAGTATAGGTTTACAATACATATGTATATGAACATATCTAAAATTCCAGCATCTAGGTCAGGACTGAGCTTTCTAAACCCTTAACAAACATCTTTTTGTATCCCTTTATGTCAGATTTAATTGTCCATGGTGAAAGGAAACCCTAATCAGAATTCAAGAGAAGCACTCTAAGACTTGTATCTTTCCAACCTGAACTATCCTACAGTCCCATGAAAACAGACAAGAAAAGAAGCAAATTTCCATCTTATTTGAAGCACCAAAACAAAATAAATAATTTAAAATTCTCATTCTTATCTATTTTATGGCTTTTGTACAACAGCTGTGTAACAGTGAGGCGGAAGAAGGCACACTGAGTGTGTTCACAAACACCTCATTCCTTTCAGAATCTGGCTCTGGAGGATATTTGAGATATAATATTAAATCATACACTGCTTTTACAAAATAATTTTACAACCTGCTGAAAATACTGTTACTTGTCAGCAGAAACCCAACTGGTGTAAGTCCAGTTTTTGTAGTTTACTACCGTGTTGCCAAGCTCAGCTAGCTACCTGGCTGAAAAAGACCTAAAGCAAAGCTCAAGACAAACAGCTGAATAGTTACCTGCAGTCACCAAGCCCTTCTGCCTAACTTATATCAGGACCAATTACATCAAAGCTACAGCTTTTAATTCTTCAAGAGCTGATGTCTTCCCAGAAGGAAGCAGTCCCGGGGAACTGCTCATGGTTATATGGTCACTTACAGTTAGGGCCAAGCTGTGTATAAGCATCTCTGTAAGCCTTCCACTGGATACAAGGAGGAAAGCCTGGGACCATTAAAGTAATCAGAAGCTTTCTGATTATTTTCAAAGACCAAGTCCACATCCAATCTGCAAAACAGATCCTTTGCAACTGAGGTTGTTCTTGTGTGGCCCTAGCTAAAGAACGATAGCAGAATTCAGACTGAATACTATATGTTAGAAAGTCTTTATCTGTCATAGGAGAAGTGTTAAAAGAAACTTTTATCTTCATACATGATATGTTTTAATCTAGAAATAGTAAGAGCTGCTTAAGAACAATTCTGGATTTCTACACAAAGTGCATTAGAATCTTTGAATAAAAGACTTGATAAAAATAGAAAAGTACTCTACAAGAACTACAGAGACAACAGATTTTGTTTACAGCAGTCTTGCAAGCATGCAGGCTTACAGCAGTGCATTTGTAGCAGGAGTGGTTACAGAGCCATGCTGGTTTGCACAGCTGCTTAAAGGCAAACAGGAAAGCAAGGTCCCTGCCCAGCGAAGCTGACAGTTTCAATCAGGCTGACAATCTAACACAAAGTGACAATGGTGCTGTTCAGTGGGTAGAAAGGGCAAGGGCAAACAAAGAGAAGGGGAAAAGTGATCTTGCGAGAGCGCTGGTTTGAAGGAATCCAGATGAGCACAGAGTTGCAATAACTTAGGGTTTGTTCCTTTGCTTTTTCATTTTAGAAGTGCCAAATTCAAGCGTGACTGCCCAGATATCAGAAAGCAATGTGAAAAGGGGGAATTTTGGCTTGGAATGGATAATGAGAGAGCAGGAGAAGAACAGGAGAGCATCTGCTAGAAAATGCATGAGGAGGAAGAACCTAGAATAGCAGTGTTTTCTCCAAGATTTGGGTCCATCTGCAAAATATCAACACGTCCTAAATAAAGTGCTGTTGGGCAAGTGCTTGGGAATGACAGCAATGGTGATGAACTTCTGAAGTCCAGGTGAATATCTAGTTTAATGAAGTCTTGTGCAATTTTTGCCAGAGCCTTTTAGAGAAATCGTAGCACAGAGTTCTTGGACAGCCACTTTGGCATGGCTTCTGCTTACAGAGGAAACCATTCCTCTGATTTCCTGCAGGTCCAGGGGTGAAATTGTCTGCTGCAATAAATTCACAAGTTTAGCATTTGTTGCTACTGTGACCAAAGGTTAATGGTTCCCTGGTTGACTGAATCAAGATCACCAGTTGCCCATTACATACTTTTGTGGTCTTACTGATACATTGAATTTCAGCAATTTTTAGTAATTCAATTCTCTGTTAAACAAAAGCCACGTATGTAAAGGAATAAGTTTGGTTACTGCAAAACAAAGCAAGTTCACACATAACTTTTTCTGTTATAGCTAATTTGTCACTGAGGGTACATCCAGCCAGCACAGGGAGTTTCTGGCTGTAAACCTGCTGAGTGACCATCCTCCCAGTGAAAAGAGAGAAGGAAGGACTATAGAGGTCTTGAACAAACACTTGACATTGGGGCTACAGCTCCTTTTTGCACATATGGCTGCGTGCAATGGATCTGACAACATGTGGTGCTGTGTCATAGCCATCCCTGACACAGAAGGACAGAGTAAGAATGTTAAAGACTATCAGGGAGAAGAGAAAGGGTTTGGGTTACTATCTTTTAGAACTGGATTCAAACACGCTACAGAAATTGAATACAATGTTTGAAAGTATTTTCTAATCCAGATGCCCAATAATATCCCACAAAACTTCATTTTAGTTTAAATACTCCACAAGGCTTGAATGAAGGCCTCTTTTATGCATTTGTCCAAAAATGAGAGAAACCCCCCCCCAAAATTCTTTTAATTTATATGCTATTGTGTCGCTGTGCTCCTACTCAGAGTAACTAATTGGATAATTTAGCCATAAAACTGACCTAAACAATGTCACTCTGTTGAAAGTTCACCTTTCTGTCAAGTTAGCAGTCAGTTAATACAAATGATTTGAACCTGTGCTTGCAAAGTTGTGCCTAAGCAGGGTAAGGGAAAGCAGCTGTGTGGGACAGGAGATGAAAGCATTAACCAGAGATGTTCCATTTGAGAGCACAGGTCTGAACTATAAACTGTCTATGCAAATACAGAAAAAAAAACCCACCCAAACTTTTCTCCTGAAAATAGGGTGAGTCTGTGTTAGTTCCAGTAGGCAAAGAATGGGAATCACTGAGGACGAGGAGGTGCAGTGTAAGAGCCAGAAAAGGGAGCCTGAGAGGTAGAGGGAGCAGGCTATTTCTCTTTGTTATCGAGTGAAATGACTCCACAAATATGACAATAAATCACTGCAGGAATCAATCTGAGCGGAGGCAACTGCTCCATGCTGATAATGCATCAATCAATATTTAATGTTTACACTTTAATTAATCTGCACATAGGAAGCATTCTTTCAGTGACAAAAAAGTGATGAGAAATAAAACACCTTTTATATCAAACAGCGACGAATGGCTGCCTATCTGCTAGGCTTTGATTGGGCCCTCAATTGATCATCACAGCCTGTTTCGATTGCACCAGTGTGCAATGTCACATTTGGGTATAAAACAAACGCAGTCTTGGTGAAGGAAGGAGGGGGAGCTTCTGAATCTGCTTTTGAGTGATTACAACTTAATCAGAACAAAGGAAGACTGATAGTAAAGTGTGAGTTCATTAAAAAGACTGGACAGAATCGGAATATTTTCAATATCTGCATCACTGACATATCTGAACAGATTTTTACTGTGTTATTGGTACCTACTAGGGCTTTAGATAGAAAAACAATTCAGACGTTGACTGGTAAAACTGCCTTCCCTTATCAGAGGTACCAGCAGAGAATGACAGTTTATTTTGTCGCTCTTGTGTGGCAGCAAAGTGCCAGGTGCTGTATGGACACAGGAGAAGTCACTATTCCTGCCTCAAGAGTGTTTTTCCTCAGTGCTCTGTTTAACCCTTGTAGACTCTAGTTTCTTTTTCTTTCTAAGGATCCTGATTCATTGTTCATTGATGTCAACTGAACGACTTCTATTGACTTCAGCAAGCATTGCATTAGTCCATAGATGAATGGTATTGAAAGGCATAGTGATGACAGACAAATGAAAAGACAGTGATACTAGACCAGGAATATTCTACTATTCCTCAAAAAAAAAAAGAAAATGACAGTAGTACATTCTCCATACCTAACTAAAACTTTCCTATGCTTATTTCTAAAACAGTTGTTTGAAGTGTACAGACTTTTCTCATAATAAATACAGTAGCATTTCTTTAAAACATACAGAGAGCTTAGCTTTCTAGAGTTTAGCTCAATTTAAATTATTAAAATGATTAGAGAGCTGAATCCAGACACAAAATTGCCATGAACTTACAGAGGGTGGAACCCGGGGAAATTTTACTGTATTTTGTACATCACAGAAGTTATTTTGAAAAGCCTGCCATGAAGTTAGAATCATGCAAAGGACCTGTGCAAATGTCAATTTTAAGCCTCTATGTAGACCTGTTACTAATTAAAAAATGATTACAATTTTATATTTTGTTGTTGGTTGGTTTGGTTTTTTTACAGAAGAACTTTTTTTGTTTTACTAGTCAAATAGGAAGATTCTACTTAGGATCTAGTGACATGTTGCCAAACTGCCTATCCAGACTTGGAACTACTGAGTTTAGGGAATTATGACTGCTGGCTTAGGCAATACTTTAATAACACTGGAAACATTATGTAGCAAGTCATATACTAGAAAGAATTTGAAAATATTAATCCTCAATCCTACTGAATTTTTTTTTGTTTCTCTGAGATTAGATGATGTTTTTGTGTGAGCCATGAGTTTTTTCTGGTTATTCCAAAAGTCTAAGGCACTCAGAAACACTCTCCTAAGACTGCCAGCATTTTTGGATACCAGGAACAGCAAAGTATTTAAAACATAAATGACATCAGAAAACTTCCATTTATTGGTCAAAAAGTTTTGAAATACAGTAGCATGCAAAAATTGGAGGAAGTCTTCACAGAGGAAATGAAAGAAGATGAATATTACAGTTGAAATGCAATAATAGAACTTAAGCTAACTTTTTATTTCTGATGTTTACTTGTCATTCCCACTTGCACTTTTTTGCGCAGAAATATGTGCAAAAATTTTGTATGTAGATAAATGAAGCCCCAAAGATTTCATTAGCTCCATAAAAAAAAGGAGCCAATGCCTTCTTACCAAAATCCATAAATAGCTTTTCAGCAGATTTTGCTAATACACACACATATTCACACAAAGAGTTGAGTCTGCAGTTTATCTTTCCCCTAAAAACTTCTTCCCCCTTCTGTGCAAATCAGATGAACAAGCTAAAAACAAGGGCAAAGTCAAAAGAGAGGAATGCTCTATTGTAATGCATGATCAACTACAAATATTTATAGAAAAGATGAAAACACTACTGTGGGCACACCAGGATTGCCCAAAGATTTAACATGCATAGTTAATGTTTATGGAACAAAACCAACTTAATGAATGTGAAATCTTCATTTTCCTCATATGCACTCAAAGTAAGAGTAAATAAACAAAAAACAAACCAAGCAACAATAAAAAACCCTTGCTTGATAAAATCCTGAGGGGATAATGCAAAGCACTAAATGTTGTCACCAGTAGGCAGAAAAACTCGCAGTTCAGTTTTAGGATGGTTTTGTTGTCCAATTGTATGCAGCTTGCCATGCATAATTGGAATAGCAGCCCAGCCTGGAAAGCCAAATCCCAGCCCTTATGAACTTCAGATCCTTTGGAGCTCCACAGAGCTACATGGTTTGGTTTGCAGCAACAGTCCTCACATACAGGGAGACTGGTCCTGTACTGTGATTTTAAAGCCCCCTCAGCTGACATTCTGAGAACACAAGTTCATAAGGTTCTTTGCTGTATAGTTGAAATATTTCAGCTAGGAAAGGATGTTTTCTAGCTCTGACCCTCCTGTCAGGGCTACAAGTAGTTCCCAGGCCTAATCACTGTCTCAAACTGTCAAGCCCAAGCACTAGGGCACTCTCCCAGCATTATTTCTGGCTACAGTCATTGGCATTAGCCTCTGTACTTCCACCTCAGTTACATAAAGAGCAACCAGTGAGATCTAAGAGGTTCCTATTTAGCATCAGAGCTTAGGCTACTGTTCCACCTCAGCCTTGTCACAGCTGTCTGCTGCATGAAAAGAGACTGAGATGTACTAAAAAAACCCTGGAAGACTAATAATTCATTAACCTGACAAATGAAATGTAAGTCCTATCGATCAAGAGTAGAACTTCTTGGTTATAAAGGAAGCATATATTATTCTGACAGTATTTTCACAAGACAAACTGAAGTTACAAAGAAGGCAACCAATTTGATTCAAATAACTGTCTCTCCTCAGAAACATTCATGATTATAGTCATCAAGTAGGAGTTGGGGGGTAGTGTTACTACCCCCGTTTTCTAGATTTGGATAACTGCATAATATGAAGGAAATGGGACTGTATCACTCACAGCTGCTCTGACTGCTGATCCCATGGAAAATGCTAAGCAAAAGACTGACTCCTGCACCACTGAATCACCACACTGCTAAATGCTAGCATGGAAAGATGGCAATAGCACTCACACACAAGATAATCTCTTTTTTCCATCACTAGCACTGAAAGGCTGAGAGCTTATTGCACAGCTAATGAGAATAAACACACTTGTGGCTCGCATTCCACCACCTGTAGAAGGTGAAAGTTGGCCAAAAACTTACAAGGCTCTCCAGTTGCTATGAATGGATGGAAAGCAAGAGTGTGGCTCAGATTCAAGTCCTAGACTGGTTATAGCAGCAGAATACTAGTGCCAACAGACCCACTTATGAGTGGATGGCTCAGAGTAAGAGGCAGTCTCTGGTGTTCTGTGATGGTAAAATATATTAGGGCAGGCATCAATTTACCTTGGTTAGCTATGTTTTTAGTTATGCTGTGTTTTGGTGCCATGGGGCCTCATTTATAATTCTAATAATAAAATGTATTATAAAGTATAAGCCAAACATATGCACATTCTAATTGTATTTCCTCTCAAAGGAAAGAGCTGAGCTGTTAAGCTCCAGGTTCTTTCAATATTTCTTATGCGTGACAAACACTGAAATGTGAAATCAGTGATGTACCACTGCAAGAGTTCAAGCAGAGCAAGTTAAAGGTCTAGTCTAAAAATAAAAAATGCCCCAAATAAGGTTTCTTGTACCTCAGTATCACAGCTGTCACAATGTCTGGTTTTACAGAGAAGCAAACCAATGCTGTTCTGAAACCCTCCCCAAGTGAAGCTTGTGGGGCAGTACTTCTATCTACATTCTTAACAGAGAGAATGTACAGCTCAGCTAAGGAATCTCCCCACTCCCTAAGGATGGAGAAAATTCTAGTCCATTTAGTAGAGGGTCCCTTACTCTGGTTTGGTTGTAAAAGTTAACTGAACAGCCCAAGCTGCTAATGTTGTACTGTATTTACCCTTGTATGTACACAAGAATTGAGGGACTATGGTGTCTTATTTCCTTCCCTCTCAACTGGAAGACCCATATGGCAACCTGTGCCTGGCCTGAGCAGGCAGCTGGTCCCAGCTCTCAAGGTCCCCTTGATGAATGCACTTACTGGGATAATTTAGTACAGTAGAAAAACAATTTGTATGTGTGTGGGACCAAGTTAATGTTAACAGAAAATTATGTTTAATGATTTAGATTGTCAGTAACTTATTTGAAAAAATCAAAGAGCAAGACTAGCAGCTGTATCATTACTAGTTTTCACAATACATAGTATTTATGCCACAAACAAGTTTTAATAATAAAAAACCCCACTGCAGTCATTTTCACTCTAGTTTCCACTGATTAATGTTAATATTGACAACAAGGTAGTACTGTTCATCTTATTTAAGCTAAATAAATAATGAAGAAGATTTAATAAGAATAGTGCTACCAAACTTAATAATAGTTCTTAATCTCATGAAATGGTTCTTTACTCACATGAGCAGTCAGTCTCACCAATGTCACTGGCCCAAATTCTGCAGTCCTTAATCACATACTGTCACCTTCAGCAGGAATTGTTCTCAACTTAGGATCAAAGACCATAGTTTGTTGGGGCCACTCTTTCAAGAGAGGACTGGGCCCAAACTTTTAATAAGGGGTTTGTGGCTTACAAAGAGGTGATTAAGATCTTCCTTTGAAAAACACAAAATGTAGAGTTCTTCTTTTGGATTATAACAGCACAGATAGCCATAGTTTGTGGATTTCAGAGTATTAACTGCTAATCCTCAAGTGAACTGAAAGGTTTTTGTTTGTTTGTTTTGCTATTACAGTATTTAGTTAAACTTGTCAATCTTCAGTTCTCAGTAAGTCATATTTAAGTTTATTGGCAAAATGCTTTATTTAAGGAACTGAGAGTTTCTGCAAGTTCTTGTTTTTCACATATTGCTCCCCAATGCCCTGAACATCTCTGTGAACACCATGCATTAGTAGTTAGTATTTTCAGTTTGGGTTGGAATACATCGCAAGAGTCTGAGGGATTTCCTGGTTATATGCAAAACCCAAGGTAATTTTTTGTGCTTAGCTTGATTTTATTTAATGAAAAGCTTGCACTCTTAGCTGAGAACTCAAACCATGAAGTTTTGGAAACTAACCCACAATATAAAAGTTTCTATTTTCCTTAAGTGACATTCAAGGATTGCTGTTTGTCAGTGACAAACAGAAAGTACTTAGTATAATTGTTATAGCACCTCAGTAAAAATCAGATTCTAGCCGTAGGTAATTCCAGCTATAAAGTTTCCAGAATAGGAACAATGAGTCCTATGAAACTAATGAAAAAAAATCACCAACTTCCTTACTCCAAAGTCTGATTTTTACAAGGACTCCATTTCATCCTGGTTGCCAAAAATGAGCAGTTTATTTGAATGTAGCTTAGGTCTCCAGGAAAACAATTTTAATGTAAAATTGAATAATGTTGCACCAATGACAGGATAATTAAGTGGTTTCAAAACTGAGAGATATTTAGGTGCATTTACTGTATTATGCCCCAAATAATGAAAATAAAGAAATCATACTCTAATGATAGCAGAGCTAAAGATGATAAATATCCAGACATAACATACTCCTTGCTGTATCATTGTACTGTAATGAAATGAATTAGAAATCTAATGACTACTTTGACACAAACAGGTATTTAATATGCTGAAAATGTACCAGATTTTTCCCCTCAAGCATTAGTAAAATCCCCAAGAAAATTAAAATCCAGGTCATAGCTAAATTCCTTTGAAACTGGGATTTTAAAAAAAATGGTTTAGTCACTGTAAGAATTCTTTGTGCTGTTATATTTTTATAAGGTTAAAGCTAAATATAAGATCAAAATCTTTTTGGAGGTTACTGCAAAAAATAGACCAGGTGTGTTTGGAAACCAATCACACAAATGCCTCTTACATAGATACTGACCAATAAATTAATTAAAGCTACTCTCCTTTCCAATCAGAAAAGAGGAAAGAGCTTTTAGAGCCATTTCTGGGGTGATATTCTCTTGACTGACAAGATTGTCATGCTTGGCCTCTATTGTACAAGTCACCTATACTTCTCAAACATTTGCTGAAAGGAAAAAGAAATTGCTGTACTATATGTAAAGCAGAGAATTTAGTAACCAGTTTCTAGGTAGTTGGATTGATGCTAGAGAGAGAGAGGGCATGGCTGTTTATCAGTCATGAAAAGTGAATAAGGAAACAATGTTTTACTACTGACCTGATGAATATCCTTGCTAGTAATTCCTGCCATCACACTCAGAAAATAAGGAACATCCCATTCTCCTTAGTATGTTATACTTGATAGTGGCAATTAGCATCTGAGGCAATCAAGTGAAAGAGCTCTGACCTTAAATCCTACTATACTTATAGGACTTGGAAAATAAATAGAAGGGAATTTGAGGAACAGTAAATAGTCCTGAAAGAACTGTGTGATTCCTTGAAACATAAGCTTCTCTAGCACTTTATTAATTTCTAAAATTCTTCTTCCAATTATACAAATGTAATTTTTTTGGAAACCACACAGTTGCTGGACAAAGGAATTAGTTGGTGTAAGGGGTTACTAAACATGGCATTCACCCACTGCTTTTACACAGAAAAGGCAGCCCTGAAAAAAACAAAGCTGATTAATATGAAAGGCAGCTAACCTAAAAACTAAAACTTGAACTGAATGGTGTGTGATAATCTTTCTCAAACACACTTAGGAAAGCTATATTTGCTGGTGTTTGTCATTGCTATGCAGGCTAAGTGTTCATGAGAATGGTATCTCCTCAGTTCTGAGCAAACCAGTGAAAAAACAAGGAATTTTTTACTCAGTGGTAATTTTCTGAATCTCCTGTCCCTCTATTGCTGCTTGAATAGCAAACACTTCACAATCTGGGGTCATTTGTGATAAACTTTGTTAAAAAGCTGCCATTCATTACTGGTAATTTCCTTAATCCTCAAGTTGCTTGTAAGGAAAAGATTGAAATTCCATGTTATATATTTGCTCTATTGGGTCTACAATCAAAATAACCCAACACATCAGCCACTTTAATAAAATAATTGCCAGACTGAAACCTTAATAGCCTGTCTTAGGCTTGCCATTGTTTATTGATGTTTGTTTGCCAGCCTATCTGGAGACATAAGGAAAATCTTAATAGCTAGGGCCACTCATTAGCAAAGTACTGTGGAGTCCTAATCCCATAAAGATATTAAACTATTTTTCCTTACAACAGCAACAAATGGAGGGAATTCTCATTACTTATTAGGATGTGGTACATTCTTGGCATATTGAGATTCTTCTTCCACTTCCAACTCTTATCCCTCATCATTCTATTTCTGAGGCTAGGATCAAAGTAGCCTGGCCTTACAGAGCTACAGATGAGTGGCTGCCTTTCAGAGAATATTAATGCCCTCTTGAAGAGCAGAGCTGGGAAGGAAGTATAATCCCCTGAAGAGAGCAGGAGCCCCAAGAGCCTGGTCAGACTGCAGGGCTGTGGCCTGCTGGCTGGATCAGCAATGACAGAGCACAGGCTGCCTGAGATGGAGCTGCTCAGCCCTCTTGAACAATGTGGCCCAAAGCTCAAAGCAATAGCAAGATAAAGTCATCTTTGGAACTATGGAAATGTGGATTATGGCAGACTGGCACAGAGCAACGTGTTTTATAGCAGGAAAATATGTGACCAATTTTGTATTTTGCATTGCAAAATTTTCTGCTCTTGCTGATTCAAACTTGTGACTCCTCCAGCTTGACTTTTTCCTTCTTGCTACCTCACCTACTCCAGGATCTGTGTTACTGATGAGTTTGTGGGCAGCGGGCAAGCAAGTGTCCCCCTTCACTCTTCCACTTTGAGCAGTGATCCTGCCATACAGGGTTTCATTCTTGCCTTCAGATTGCTTGCAAGCTTTTTAAAGGGGAACTACTTTAGACCCTTGTTAAAGGTAAGAGTAAACATGCTAAGTACTAAGACATTCAGTGGGTATCGTTATATGAAAAGAAGAAATGTTATGTTCATTACAGAGGAAAACCTAGTAATAAAAAGTATTACCTGCATTTACAGCCCTTGTAACCTAATTTTTGTGACAAAGCAAAGAAGTAAAAACATTCCTTTCTGCCTTTCAGTGACCCCTATAAGAAACCCCCCATGGAGTCATTTAGGATAGTAATTTGAGTGAAAATATAGGCAGCCTTTACTTTGCTTGCTCTTCTTAAATTAATAACCCTTACCAATGATAAATCTTAAAGTTTCCAAAGACATTTGCAAAAATACCCTCAAATTAGTGAGCAATTACAAGAAATAAAAACTTAAAAGACATTTTTGCACAACATAAAAGTGTGACAGAACACGGAGCTGTGTTGTTCAAATGTTAAAACTGTACATAAAATACTCCTTCAATATATGCTGCCCGTAAAAACCAAGGCAAAGCAGGTCATTAAAATGTCAGACTTGGGGCAGAGTGGAAAAAATGCTGTGTTTAAAAGTAAACATGTAGACCTTTTATAATTATTTCCCCTTAAAGTTCACTGTTAAATACAAAACAACAAAAACCCCACCACCCACGAACCAAAACAAACCCAAACTAAATCCCAAACAAACAGCTCTGCATCATCAGGATGAAGACTCAAACTAGTCCTAATCTTGCTCCTAAGTGAACCTAGGGAGGCTTTCTGGGTCTTTATGCAGTCTCTGGATGTCAGCTTTGTGTATGAAATGCAATTTTCCTTTATCTATTTTTTCTAAAGTAAAAATAAAGTGACGTGTTCATGTCACTAATATCAATGGCAGGTTTATTCTAAGGTTAAATATGAGTAACAGGAGCATTAGAAATCTTGGGAGCCCTGTGTGCAGCAGGGGAACCCTTGGCAATATATGGAGGTTTCATGCACAGCCTTACACTGACCAAAGATTTTCACAGCTGCTGTTGTGATGGTCTTAGTATCCAAATACATCATTTTAGCACTGCTGTGAAGAGCTAGAGCTACAAAACTGTGCTCAGTCCCTTCTCCTCACATCAGCTAAAGCTGCCCATTGAAACTGGCATAAGATTCAGCTAGCCTAATGAAGACACTATGGTAGTTATGGGAGAACTGAGGGCTATACTAATGCTACTTAGCTCAACTAATCTGTTTTGCAGTCTAATGCACATGAACCAAGACAATAAAAGGAAAACCAGAAATCTTCAGATATGAAGTACATTCCAGTCATGAAAAAAAAGTCATATTCTGCTATCATTTTTCCTATTTCCAAGCTTTTTGAGCTAGTAATAAAACCTGTTATCCTTCTGACTCAGCAGTCATATTTCCAGTTTTCCTACTGGAAATAAGTGCATGATAGCCCTGAAGAAAACAAAAAAAATCCACCTCTTTAATTTTGTATATTTTAAGCAAAGTGTCTGCATATGAAGTCAGTATAATATCTACACTGTGTCTTTTACTGGGATGAATTCCTAAATGTGTCTAAGAGGTGGCAATGCCCTAGTAACAACTCTGTTCAGCAGGCACAATTCCACTTTAATTGGGCTAGTGTGTATCTGAACACCAATGATGCATGCAAAGTGATTCTAGATTAACTTTGGTTTAGCAAAAAAAAAAAAGGTACTGGGCTCATAAAACTTAGATAAATTTAATGATGAGAATTGTCACCTAAGGCAGTTTCTGGTGCTCCCACTAAAGTCCATACAGGAATACAGGTATCTTTTTTTGTCCTTTAACATCTCCATATCTCTATTCCCTAAAACAAATACCAGCACTGAAAGTACAGGTTGTCACATTGACAATCAGTGATTAAAACCAACATTCTTCTGCTTTCCATCTGATAAGAGGAGAGCTCAAAGTACAGAGACAATGGAGAAACACAAAACAGCACTGAGAGATTCAACTTCTGTTTAACTAGCTATTTTTCTTTAAATTAGCTTCTACAATACAAATATTTTTAAGTTGGGGGAAAGGCCTATAATCATGGTTTGAGACATGCTATACTTGAAATACACAGACCACAGGAGAATATTAATCTTCACAGTTATGCTTTCTTTTCCTAGTTTCAGGTATTTCACATAGAATAATCCAATATATCAGGAGGAGGCAGAGCAGTGGATCAAGTTTTAGACAGATATAATTGACTCAGCAGAAAAACAAAGACTTATATCTTTTGAAAGCCTTGGCTCCACAACTGTTAGTAACAGATCTGTTATGATTAATACTTCCTCAGTATGTATAATCTGCATTTCTTAGTCACAGACTTACAATGGCAGCTCCATGTAAACAGCCAAAGCCTACTGTATGTAAATTGTTTGCCAGCTCTAAGGTGATGAGTAATAGTTACACAGGGTTAAAATTAGATGTTGGAAGTAGAGTTTCTAGTCACGCATAAAGCCTGCAAGTAAAAAGTCATAAGTATTTTTTTTTTACACAAACCGTGAGCCAGCAGGGTGGTTTTAGTACACTGCAATACTTTCATTGCATCATTTTGATCCACTAATAGGAGCAAAAAACTAGGCTTAATGTATCATGATACCCATGGCTTGTGACCCATGGCTTTAACAAAGGCAGCACACCATGAACCTGGAGGGCTGCTACTTAGTTGATAGGTTTGAAATCCATTTCTTTTCCTGTTATCTACAAATATTCAGGGTTGTCATCCAAGTTTAATAAGATTTACTAGTTTTATAACACCTCTGGAAGTTCTTACTTCCTTAAATATAAGCAAAAATGTTATTTTTACCTGTATTCTTCATGCAGAATCATCTTCTATCAACAGTAGGGATTGTAGAGCTGGGAAACACATTTTGTTTGGGTTCTTAAACCTAGATAAAAAGAATATTTTTCTCAGGAAATGGTAGCTTGCAGTTCATTATGAGAATGTCAAAAGTTGGTTATTTGCTGATTTATTATATAATTGATGTACTGTTTTCCTGGCCACAGATTAAAACCAGTAGCCTATTCTCCATTCCTAAAGTACCAAAAATGCAGTTTGAAAGTACACGTTCAATAGTTCATAGATTTTAAGATCTTCAAAAAGACTTATCATAGGTCTTCTGAAATCCTGTGCCATATTCGAGGAAAATCCCTTGGAAAGAAGTTTTTCATGAGTATTTGGCTTTGATTGCTCAGGAGTTTAAGAAAATGTGGCTTCCTACTCTATGAGCACAGAGTCAATTGACACCCAAAGGAGGCAACCTGCTCAGAGTCCTCAGCTCTCCAGATACCTGATTTATGGACATCCAGCAACAAAGGTATACCTCCCCTAACATCACCTACATACATATCTTGATATTTAAGAGCACAGGACAAACAAAATATTAAGTATCACCCACCCTCCACCATTACAGTCTTTCTTCAGGATTCCAAGATTCCGAATGTAGCAATATAACCAGCACATAGCCCAAGTATGCACTATAATGTCATGGACATCAAGCTGCTTCGTGGCTCCTGAGGGCTTTTTAGAGAACTAATCAGTGAAGTCTGTAGGAGTCTTCTCCTTGTATTCCCATTTCCTGGCTATTCCTTTCCACATTCTCAGTTCTGGTTAACTCTGAAGATTTTGAGCCTGGCTTTTTTAGTTAAAAGCTTGCCTTGTACTCAAAGTGGCATTGCCACTGGAGCAAAGAATCACACCTACCTTGCCAGCAGGTGTTGGCTTCCCCAGTGCAGCCTCTGTGCCACAGAAGGGCAAGGGTTCCTATGGCAATGTGGTGAATTCAAACAGCACATTAACCTAGGTTTAAAAAAAGAAATAAAAAGGAAGGGGATAAAAGCATGACTAAGCATTAAACTATAAACTATCTGAGACTGGACAGTCAGCAAGGTTTCCAGGCAGGGAAAGCTGAAGCATGAGAAGACAATACAAGCCACCTGTACTCACTAACTTTTTAACCCAGCACAGCTTTGTCTGCCCACAGCCACATGTGATCTGGTTGATTTTCCCTGATGAAGAAAGGGATAAGTTAGGAATAATTGAAATGAAGTGGTCAGCCAGCAGAACTGGGAGAATTGCAAGTTTTGACCAATGGATGGAGATAAAACATTTTCAGTCAGAACAGCTGCTTGTAGATACAATGTTTGGCGTTAAGAAAAGATGACTTGAGCAAACACAGGCTGCCTGCAGTGTTTTAGAGATTGTGCACACGATGGCTTGTGCCTGAGGACATGTGGTGCTGTACCTCTGCAATCAGTGCTGTGATGTGTTTGTGGAAAAAGCTTTAACTGACACGGCTATACTTGGAAAACTGGGTTATCCACAACTGTACTTTCTCTTCTCAGCCTGTTTCCCTGTGCTGGAGTCAATAGGTCTCACAAAGCAGCCCTGTATCCTTCAAGCTGCTCAACAACTTCAAACACTGTGCTGAGGTGTAGATCTATAGATGCCTTCCGCTTGTTTCTTGCCCTCAGATTGGGAGAACACTTTATAAGAAACAGAAGGATCTGATTTACCTTCATTTATGTTGTCATTACAGCGCTGAAGTCTGAAATCAGGATTTTGAGGCAATGATTAGAAATGTAGCAGCATTCCTGTGTGAGCTGTCATCACCATCTGCACTGCCATTGACTTTTTCTTAACTGATCCATTTGAAAAATAACCCAGCTGAAAAAGAAAGAAAAAAATGGTTAGGTTAGTTGGAGTCCAGTTCTCTGTGCCTGTGCAAGCACTTCCCTTGGAACAGGGTAAGAGAAGCAGCAGGGGCCGAAGCTGCTGCAGAAATTCAAGTGTAGCCACATTCCTTGATATTTGAGTAGACAGCCAGGCTGACTTAAAGTAAAAGGTTTTTAGGTGGATTCTAATCTTTTCTATGATCATCAATTTTTCCCCATTCCAAATAGAACCCATCCAGTGAGATGGTGTTTTTCCGGTGGATCCCTTCACACAATACTTTATGTTGGCAGCTCATTTCTGTCTTAGTCATGTTTTAGGGTTTTTTTTTTTCTTTAGCAGATGTTTACAATTACTCCTTAAGTGTTTCCATTTTCTGTGATCATTGAATGTGAATGAGGTGACATTTTTAAAAATAATGTAGCTTTTTTTGGCCAGAAACCATGTTGCTAGATTCAAATAGTCTTTGTTTTTTAAACTGTGGTAAAGGTCTTATATCTTTGAAACAGCAGCATCTGCACTACTTTGTCTATTTTTTAATTTTATTTCTTTTTTCAAAAATCCAAGTGTTATTTGTCATTATCTGACTATATCTTGTATCTGGTAATCAGATGTGTATATGTCTTTTTATTTAACCTTGAAGACACAAGGCATATTCTTCTTAATTTGTGCTGGAGGATTTCTTGGGAGGACTGCAGAACAAATGGTATTACAGCAGCCCAAGATTCTGAAATGCAAAGGAAGGTTTCTTTCCTTTTCTTTCAATCACTTTTTTCATTTGTTTTTATTGACCTTAATTTAGATCAAAGTTCTCACAACTAATTGCCATGTTGCCAACACCTGCAATTACATTGCAATGTTTGTAAGACTTCAAACATTCTTCAAAAACCCTTTTCTGGGACTAAAGTTTTGAGAAAGCTCATCTGGTTCTTTTTTTTTTTTTCTTCTTTTGTTTTGAAAAATAAGATTCCATTTGCAGAAAAAGTATAAAAATATGCCATACATTTGCCATAAAGGCTCAAAAACCAGGGCCACATATATATATTTTAAACCAACACTTTTTAAATGCAGTCCCGTGCCTTTTGGAGTGCTGACTCACGATTTTTGCATGCTTGACATCAGCAATACCACAACTGAGAGAAAATCTTTGTGAAAGATTCCTTTCTAGAGACAAAGGGATCCTCCAGGAAAAAAAACAGAGAAGCAACTGTTTCTTATTCATGGTAGTTCTCAGTTAAAAACAAGCACAAACCCCAACTTTAAAGCAAACAATCTAAAATATCTGCTAAATCATTCCTACTCCCTTTCTTCATCATGAAGACTCAATAAAAGATACAAACACATTTTTTTCTTTTCTTTGGTAAGATGGTATTAAATCATATAATGTAGAAAAATGAAACTTTATTACAATTGAATATTTTTCAATAAAGATCATTTAATAAGCCAGATTCCTCCCTCTTTCTTGTCAAGCAAGAAGTCTGGCATTAGGGACAGACAATGACTTTTTTCATTAATTATCATATGTTATTTTTAATTAAAATATGTATTTTTTCAGCTTCCATAAAAGAAATGTAACAATTTTATGATGACATCCCTCCTGCTTGATAAAAACCACTTTCCTTAACTAGGAATAAAGTAGTCCAAGAGAAACATGGAAATTTGTCTGAAAAAACAATGGTTTAGAGCCTTTTTCTTATTAAATGAGAATTCTGTCCCATGAGTTAATGCACTTTTATTGTAGTACACTTGTTGATCTGTTAGTTCAAGCTTTTACTTGTTGAAAACAATTACAAATAGTCCCTATTTCTAATAATACAGAAGGTAATCAGTAGCTACCATTAACATTCCTGACAGCAGTAGTAGAGGGAATATATTACATTAACACTAAAAATTTGATTGAGTAACTGGCTGGGTTAGCAGTCAAAACTAGACTCCTTTATCAAGCAAAACTTCCAATTAATCCAAAATATTTTTTCTCTGTTAAGACTTGAGGATAAATTGCTTGTGGCTGGGATAGAAATGGTCAGTATGTGTCTGTATTAGAAAAAATATTTTTGGTATAAACTCTTTCAGAGGCAAATCAGGTCAAAGGATGATTTACTAAACTGTCATTGTCATATGACATTAATTTGATAGCTCATTTCAATTGACATCTGTGAGAAGCAGTTGGACATGCTGTTTCTCTTGCATTAACCAGACTTTCCAATTAATTATGCAATGCTGAAAGCAACAAAAAATTAGACTGAAAAGTAAAACTATGATCAAGTAAAGGTACACATTAGCCAGCTAAATTCATACTACAATTGAGCCCAATTCTGTACTGTGTTGTGAATTACCTTTGAATAGCAAACACCATGAGAATCATCGTTCACAGAGCACTGCTCAGCACATCATAGGAAAGCTTCTCCAGCACCACCAATCACTCTTCCTTTTCCATCCATTTCTTCTGCACAGACAGGAACAGAATTATTGTTACAACTTCCAGCTATTTCTAACATGTCTAATACTATTATAAAAGTACCATTATTTCCTTACCATTAGTCTTTCAGAACAATACTGAAATCAGAGAAAATGTAAGTAACTTCTTTATAAAGTTGGATCTACTGAATAGCAGAGTGTAAAATAAGTTGTTTGATCTATGCTGCCTTTAGCTGATCACAAAACTTATGCAGGGTCTCTCCAAACATCAGTAAGCTCAACACTGACTTAAGGATGCCAGAGCATCACTGCATAACTGTTCCTTGATAATATTATCCCATATTTGTAGTAACTCTTTGTAACCCCTGATTTACCCAGAAAATATTTTTTCTGCTGAGTCAAGTGTTTTTAAAATGATACCATATTTTCATGCTATCTCAGTAGAAATATATCTGAATAGAAAATACTTCCAATTTATTTATGCTCTCACTTTGAAAAGACACCACAGCTTCAAATGTATCAATATTAAGTAATGGTTTTGTTTTGTTTGTTTGTTTTGTTCTGAGATGCACACCTTCAAGATGATGCTGTGTCATTTGATCAACACAACATCTAGAACATTTAAACACTCTTAATGTGGCCTGAGCTTACCTATATGAAATCTTTTCTTTTGGGGCTGCTCTCCCTTAGAACAAAAATCCTATTATAAGATCTCAAACCACCAACCTTTCCTATCTTCCCAACACGCACACACATACAAAATAAAATAAAATAAAATAAAAAATAAAAAAAATCTTTAAAGTCTTCAGGTTTTGCTTTGGCTATATAACACATCACTCAATTAATGGACAAAATCTCATAGAGAGGAGCAATTATTTCTTCAGATGTATCACTTGGTAAAAAGTGTAAATATTATTTACAAGTTGAGTGTGATTTTTGGAAAGGACTCTATCCCTGAAATCAGGGTAAGCCTGGAATATTAAAAGCAAACTGGTAATCTGAGTTCTTGGCTGTACAGATTGTTGCAGATCCTGGGTGGTGTAGACTGAAAGGCCTGTTTGTTGACGGTTTCCTTCTGACACAGTATATGAGTCCCATTCTGAGGTGGTCTGCTGGTTGCCTGCAGTGCAGGAGAAGAAACTGTTTCCCTTTTGAAGCATAATTTGGCTTCTGGTTTTTGTTTTGCTTTCCTTCAAGCACTGGTGACTGAGCATGACTGGAGCTGGTAGGGGATGTCAGACAGATACGCAGTCGCTCTTACTCTACAGAGTGCTCAGCTGGAGTGTCTTCCTCATATTAAATCAAGCTTCAGATGTGAGGTCAAGGAAGCATTTCCCCCAAATCAGCTTGGCATGAACAATGAGAATTTTTCTTGGTTTTACTTTCCTCAGGAGGTTTGAATTATCTAAAATAATTTCAGAGTTTTCCCACTCCCCAAACTATAAGAGAATGAGTCCAACAGCAAAATATTTAGGAAATGAGTACTTGTTTACAAAGATGAAATTAAAAAGTTCTTTCTGTCCTCATAAAAGCTATCAAAGTACCACACACAGAGCTAGTTATGTTATTATGCTTTCACATAAAATCTGTGCAAAGTTCCAAAGCATGTACTGTGGTCAATTATTGCATTGTTATCAGAGCTGCCAAACTATCAAAATACTTTTCCAAAAGTCCTGTATTTTTAACAGTAAGATTATGAGTAAGCACTGACTGAATAAATGTGTCTGTAACAGTATACATGTGTATGATTATAATGACTTATCAGAGGAGTAACTCCATCTGAAAACAGCGTATTTCCACTTATTATTTACAGCCAGACCTGTTTGTCCAACACTGGGCTAGACAGAAGTCCCCAGTCTTGCCAAAAGATGTCCAAACTTGGCCTGCCTTTCACTGGAAAAAGCAATGTTAAATTGAAAGACTGACATGGCTGAAACTGTGTTTACAAGTTGAAGAAGAGCAAGAAAATAAAAGCGACCTAAACATGTTTTCCATAGGAACATGTTATCCAAAAGTATCAACAATCTAAAGATGGCACAAAGAGAAGGTGTTCCTGCACAGTCTGCATTACCACAATTAACACCATACAATGAAATAGAGAAGGAGAATGGAAATATTTCAAACTTGCTTTTTTTGATCATGTTTTAGTGTACAGGTATTTGTGTCAGCAGTGAAGAACAAATACAGAGTGTTCTTGGCACCACCACAACAACTTATATTGTTAGCTGGCAACTAACCTAAATATCCTCTGATTATTGTACAAATTACAGTATCACCTAGTCTAGGGAACAGAGTTTAGCATGTGTTTATCCTATAGCTATCCAGTGGTTTGTTTTCTGTGAAGCAATAAACAGTTGTTTACAGACAAAGATAATAAACTGTATTTAACCTCTCACTTTGATTTAGGCCATGTCACCCATCACTGGTATTACTGGGACTCAATGTAAGATTAAATATACAAATCCTGGCCCAGCTACCTGATTAACATTCTTTTACCAGGGGTTTAGTAACCAGTCACTACCTAGAGACCCCTGCAATGAATTCAACTACAAAACACCTCAATCCTGCAGTATAAACAAACAGCTTTTTTTCACACAGGAACCTCTTAGGGACAAAACTCCCCACAGCTGGAAAAAATACATACTACTGTTGCTTAAAGAACTAGGAATGGGTTTGTTATTGCTACACTTTTGGTGTGTTCTACAAAAACCAGTACAGTTAAAAATGTACCATGGCCTATAACATTGTACAGTTTACTTCTGGTCACCTGGACTGGAATGGGTGAAAACATCTAAAATTATAGTCCCTATTTCCTACTTGCCACCTCTTGAGCATCATACTGGAATGTCAAAATAGTGCAGCTCCTGAGCTCACCACATCTGGAATCATCAGCTTTACATGCAGGGACAGCAGAAAATTCATCATGACTTCTTTTCCCCACAGAAGATTACATGGGAAGGCTGGTTCCCATCCAGCACGCTCTTAATTTTACACTCATCTCTCCTTTTATATTTAGGTTTATGAACAAAAAGTATTGGAACTAGGAAGAGCTGAACACACTAGTGTTAGTCTGGATTTTTGTTTTGTTTGTGTTGATTTTCTTAGTACAAATGCAGTGATTAACAATAATGTTTTATGTACCTGCCTTGGTGAGCCTCTGTAGTGAACATACTTGTTTGGTGGCTATTTTGAAAGAGACTTGACTAAATATTTTAACAGACTAAGCTAAAATCCCCTTTAAAATGCTTAAGATTTTTATCTGAGAAGACCTGATTTGGTCAGGGACTTTTGCTTTCTGATCACAAGGCCACCAATTAGTATGGAATAAACTACACATAGAGCTGCTTTTTTTTTTTTGGTTTAGCTAAGGTGGCAAAACAGCTGTAGGAAGAAGAGGGTCTGTAAGGCTCTGGCAGACAGCACTTCATTTAACTTTAATGACTGCATTTACTTTGAATTGTTCCTGAGTACTATGCCCCTTATGGAGGGTTTTAAATCAATGTCAACCATCAAGGGGTGCCAAATCGTACAAGTTCCTTTTTTTGGTTGCACTTAACTTGTTTATGAGGACATGAATAAAACTCTAAGTGTGTGAAGGTAAATATGGCCAAAACTTTCAGAACTTTTCCTTTATTTCATAGATTGGGTGATGTCAGACATCAAACCATGGATCTTTCCTTTTTCTCCATAGTAAAAGATTCAACAGAACCCTTTGAATGTTTGCCCTCCCCTTATGTGTTTCCCCATCCCTTTATTAGCTGGATACAACATTGATAGTTCTGTTATGCAATGAGAAAATCAAAGCCAGTGGAAGAAAGGCTCTTCCAGAATTTGTAGTGTTCTGGCACTCACCCAGATCTTTCATGTTACTAAAACATGCACTATGCTACCCAAGAGGTGCATGACTCTCACCAGAATGAGTAGGTCTTCTCAACCGATAAGTCCTAGCATGCTTCAGAAGAGCTATTCCTTAGTAACTTCATTTATGAAAGCTTTTAATCCACTTGTACTGTACAGTAAGAATAAAAACCCAAGAAGTGACTGTGGATCCCTCTGTCAATAGGCTCCTTTCATATTTGGGTAGCCTTCTCAAACACATTTCACAGCCTGAAGTACCTCCAAAGAATCACTTTCAACAAGAGGTTTAAATGGTCCAAAATCCTGCCTAAGCCAGCCAAGGTCACTGTATTTAGGTTGATTATATGACATTAATTTCTCAATAATCTGTCAAGGGAAGAGAATACATGGAGGATTTAGTGAAGTCATGCTACATCGATTCTGGAAACCCATACTGCTCAAGTAGTGCTGATATAGAAGTGATGAATGCATAGTGATGAAGTGCAAAGTAAGAATGGCATTCAGTCTTTCTGTATTACATTTTGCCTTTCAGATCCTCATAGAAATTAGGAGAGAGTGAGTCAGTATGGGAGACATTGGAAATCTCATCCAAATCAATATGAAAGAAATTAAAGATGGTGAATTATATAAAGACTAGTAGTGCTCATGCATTATAATTCAAGGTGAAAGATCACACTAGAGGAGAAATTAAAGAGATGTACAAAGAGAGCTCAGCTGATTACCTTACTTGAGTTTCCCTTTTAGGGGTTAGATTTTATACTTTTAGAAGCTTGGGTTTTTTTTAGCCAGTCAGAGCACACAGGTTTTGTAACTCATCTAGACCCAGAATTTTTATTCTCTAAAAAACTCCAGAGTTCCACACATAAAATATATGACATATCGTCCCACTGGCATTGTGCAGTTTGACTCTGAGGACACAGCAGACAATAAAGAGCTCAGAGCTAATATATTCCTCAAACCTGAATTTAACCTGAATCTTCTGGAAGATGTTGAATTGCACTTGCTTGGAATTCAAAGTCAATTGTAATGTCTTTAAAATCTCCATCCTGTATTTGACAGCACAGCTCCATGTGCTGGCAGATTTTTCTGCAACTGTTCTTTGAAGGGTACATTCCCCTGAATAGGCAACCTGTGAAGGCAAGTTAATATAACCACAGTGCTTGTCTGGCCGTGCAAGGGATGATGCACAGGGAGCCTGCTGTGCTTACAGCAGCAACAGAGCCAAAAAATCCTACAGTCTTTGCAAAAATAACTAGTTTATTTTTGAACCAGAGCTCATTCTTTTATATCCTGGCTTAAAATACAACATATCTTTATATGGTTTGGTGTTGAACTTTTTACTGTTATTAAAAAAGTGTTTTTGTAAACTATTCAGAAGAATGATACCAGGTTTGGCCCCAACCCAGCAAAGCACATGTTTAACCTTCTGCATGTCACTGGTTTCTGAAATCAATGGGACTGCTTGCAGCCTGAGAGTAAATCATGTGCTTCAGTGCTCTACCACAATAAGACCTTTACAATTGTTTTCTCCTGTACAGATAATTCTAGGAACCCTTTCACATATGATGAAGAATGTCTACTATAGGTAAGAGGAAACCCTGGTAAACACCTCTTTTTACAGCTTTTGAGACTTGTGTCCTGTATCTTTGTCAACCTGGTACCAGAACTTAAAACTTGCTGGAGACACAGATTAATTACAAACAGGGGCAGTCAAATGCATATACTAAAGGGAGGCCTTTCTTGGCAAAAAAAAAAGAAAGGAAGATAGACATACATCATAAAATTGAAGATATATAAATTATATGTGCAACAAATAAAGGGCTGATTTAATTCTGATGATGAAAAAAGGTTGTTTCTTGTTTTTTTTTCCAACAAGGAGCAAAAGCCATGTGTCTTTGCAAGACTGTCTTTGAAGAGACTATTTGCCATACAGAATTTCATTCATGAAAATGGCACTGAACACTTTTTTTGTTCTGCAAACCATAAGCACACACTTTAGAGATCCAGCACTGCTGGAAGCTTGAGCAAGGTGTGGCCTGTTTGCATGAGGACTGGTTATTAACATCTGGACATGGAATATTGCAAGTGCCCCAAATTACTGTAAACATCTTTGGAACACCAGGAGCTATTCTCCAGAAGAATATAATATAGAATAATATTCTCCAGGATAATATTATGGAAAATTGGATAGATACAATCTAAAAACCCCACACTTTTAAGGAGGTTTGAAGAAGAAAAAAATTAAATTAGTAATTTTTTTCCTAAGTATTTTTTGTGATTTACCCAGGCATCATCTAATAAATGGCATCACTTTAGTAAAAAAAATTAGCACTAGTTTTCTGAAGTCCAATCCATCTTCTTTTGGCCAATAAAAATAAAAAAGATTCATCTCACCTACTTGTTGCTGGCTGACAAGCCCTCTCTTACAAACCATCAGAGTTCCTGATGAAACCTATTCTTAAGGCAAGAAACTACTGCCTTCACCTGGCACGAAAAACTACTCACACTTTTACCTCAAGATGCTCAAGTGGTTTATGAAATAATACTTGTGCTGTCTGCCTGAAAAAAGAAAATTTAAAAAACCCAAAGCAACAAACCCACCACCCACACTTAGACATATCACAAAATTTCATGGAGCTCTGCAGTAAAGAAGCAGGAGCAGACTTCTGCTGAGCATTGGCTGAATTTATACTGTTTTTCAGTTGCACCTGCATTAGTTCTTACACAGCTCCTGTCAAGCTGTGCTCAGTACTTGCCCCAGGTAAAAGCCTTGATTTCTCCTTCCTTACACTGTCATTACACAGGTGCCAAAATGGCAAATCTTTAACAATGCTGAGCTTAATTGATTTACCTGCATCTGGTAGGCAGGTCTGTGGCTTCTTTAGCATGGCTGAAATCCACCCCCCCCCCCCCTCCATCTGTAGTGTGTAAACACTGCTCTGCTGCCAGGATAAGGAAATATCCATGAGCAGAATATTGCCTGAATATGCTGATGAAAATGAAACCAGTGTTCAGGGGATTTTGCCTAGCCAATGTTTGATTTGTCAGATCCACTCTGCATCGGGTTTGTTTTTTTTTGTGGGCAGCAACACTGGAGGTTTATACATTGCAGCTTCTCCATCCCTATAGATTTTTTTAACAAAACAGAGAGATGCTTTGAATTCACCATGAGAGCTAAAAACCTAATTCCTAGCACCTACACTTACCTCTGAGTTCAGTGATGTATTTCAGCCCTGCACATCTGACATGCAGTAAAATATCAGCATCTTACAGTACCAGTTAGTAATTAGAAAAAGAAATGTGTTAGATGTCAGGCCTCAAGAAAGCAAACTTAACATTCTGACAGCAGCTGGAGAGTGATAGCCATAATCAAGCATTGTCCCTGTTCAGATCTGTGCCAAACAACCTCCCTTACTTCCAGCTAATTCTCCATCAGAGACAATCTTTCTTTATGATTCCAAAGAAACAAGTTGTCAGTTCCCACCTGCTGGCATTGCTAGAAATAAACCCACAGTTGATCGGATGCAATAGGTCAGCAGAATAGTGCATTGAGCTGTTGTTTGTGATTCCAAGCTGTGTTACAGGATTCACTAACATTTTTTAACCCTTTCTCAAATCAGGGCTTTTGTCACGCTTTTGTAAAGCAGTGAGGTTTCAAGGATTAAACACTTCCTTTTAGGAATTGCAAAGGAAGCAAAATTTGGGCTTGCTGCCAGGCTAAAAGTTCAATATCATTTGAAAAACAAAATATATTAGAGAAGAAAGAAAATGCAGATGTCAGCCTAGTGACACAGAGTAATATATTTGCTCAGTGCTTGTATTTTCCTACCAATTTTGTATTTTTCAAAAAGGACAATAAAAGAATTGTGCTCACTGCTAATTAATGACAAGCTGGTAAAAGCATCTATCCATTGTTCCATTTATTTCTTCATTTCCAGCAGTTAACAGCCCTGCTCTGAAATGAATCAATGTCGTTTATACAATGCTGTCACCCCTATTGTTTCTTTATCATCCTTGCATTTTCATAAATCGGAGGTGTTAATCCCTTAATGGCTTCTCTCAGAGCTCTAAAATGTATGCAAAATGGTAATCCATCCCCTAAACAATTCACATTTACACAGGCACCCTCTTAAATGTATTTACTATTAAAATGAATCCTTTGTTTGGATCTAACCCTATCTGTTTGTTTTCTAAACACTGAATCAAGGCAGGTATGTAGAGCCTGATTTTAACCAGTGACTAGCAAGTAACCCTCTCCTTTTAGAGACCTGGTCATTTGTCTCCAGAGGTGAAAGACTTCTTTTTTTACTTAAAGGGAGTCATATTATGTACATATGAAATTGAATACCTGCCTGTCATGTTTTGAAGGAAAAATCAAAGGCTTGATGCAAAGATTACTAAGGTAAGGAACAGACATATACTGCCCTTAGTGGTCTTTGCTTTGGGCCTGATTGTGCTGTATGCTCTTGCAGAGCCTGGAAAGGAAATTCAGGACATTTATCCATAATACTTTAAAAGTAGCAGACTGTGCTTGCTGATATATTTAACACCTTGGTATCCAGAAGTACAGAGAGTCTATGGTCAAACCTTTGCAGCACTGAGACAGAAAAGTTTCTGGGACAAACTGCACCTTACTGTCTGTGCAGAACTCTGCATAGGCACCTGGACAACTGCTCTGTAGTTAGCATCAACAGAAGTGTTCTTGCTCTCTAATATATGTATAAGCTTTTAAAAGTAAATGTTACACAGTTTAAAGACTTAATCTCTCTTAAATAATAGATATTTTTCCATTCTGTTTTAAAAACATCACTATGGAAGCTAATACTTCATAGGCATCATTGATATTATATGCCTTTGGACAAAAATGAACTGCAATGAAACAACTGTCTAGGAATTACATGCAGACAAGTATAGCATCATTTCTAGAATCAAACTGCAACTCTGAAAGTGAGATTTCAAACATATTGTCATCTAAGGAAGGTAGAGCTCGATGAGATAGGCCTGCATTAGGATCAAGACAAACATTTTTGAAAACAAACAAACAAAACTTTAAAACTGAAATGTCTGACAGGGAGACAAACATTTCAATAATGAAGGGAGGGAAAAGAACATCGATGCAGCAATATGAAGAAAAAATAAACCAAAAATAATACCTAAAACTTTGCTTGTGTATTTCTGTTTAATTCACTTTTGTTTCAAGTTGCAGAATCTGTATCACTCAGAAGTGACAGTGAAGTTCTTTAACAAAGTATGACTGTGAGATTTGTGCTGCTTAAAGGATGGATCCTTGGAGTACTGACACAGAGAGAGAAGATCAAGGCTTGGCAGTGACCCTAACATGCTGCTACACAGCAGGCAAACACTGGGGTTGAGCAGCTGCACCAAGGTGGCTTGTGCTGCTTTTTTCCTTTATGCTCTTGTTTTGACTTGTGTTAATCACCCATTGTTCTAGGTGGGAAAGCTAAATTAAAGGACAGAGTGATGGAATAAAGCACCCATTCAATTAGCGCGAGCAGGTCACTTCAAATTCCACTGCACAAGGAGGTGATATGCAGGAATTAGAAGTACACCTGGAGAGGTGTATCATTTAGAATTAGGCACAACAGCCTTATCTTAACTCAGGCTAAATGAAAATACTTTGTAGTCTTCCCAAAGGTTTAGCATCTACCAGCACTAAACAATGGAGATCTCTAGAATTATTCTTTGCTATAGACTTACAACACCAATTTTCAGGGCTACAAGTGTAGCATGAAGAGAGGATCAAAAGAGATAAATGGGAAAAGAAATCACCTTGAACAGTTTTGGTACATTGTTTTGGAATAATCTTCAGCACGTTCATGACATACTGCCAAATTAGATTGCCACTTGATAAATACTTTTAAGCATGGAGTGAAGTTTGTAGAACTTTCAGTCTATTGCAGATGCTGGGATCTTTCCCAATGAGGCATATCATATCACTAATAATCCTAGAATCCTAGAATGGTTTGGGTTGGAAGGGAGCTCTGGAGATCATCTAGTGCAACCCCCCTGCAGTGGGCAGGGACATCCCCAACTAGAAGAGGTTGCCCAGAGCCCTGGCAAGCCTCACCTTGAATGCCTCCAGACATGGGGCAATAATCATTCACTTGGCTGTGTTTAGGTGCCTTTCCTATCAAATAAAACTAGCAGGTTTCACAAATTTTATAAGAATGACCATTCTTATAAGATTTCAAGCCAAATTTCCTCGGGCATGGAAGTTTTGAATAAACTTTGCATGTGGCTCTAAAAGCATCACATACCATGATCCAGAGAGGGCTTGAGGGTTTGCCAGGCATTCTGCATTATTCATTAGCTTTCCCTAAACTCTTTGGGGACTGGGATTAGTAGCAGACATTTGTTTTCTAGGCAGGTGCAGGGAAGGATACACTTTGTCCCATTATGTGAGCTCCTGAGTTAAATTAGTGGTTACACCTTTTGTGGAAGCTTATGGACCACATCTTCTACACTGGTGAATTCCTTCAGGCTTTTTATTTGACATAGGTACTAGGAAATCCCTCTAAAATGTGTGGAGTGCACCTTTCCTTGATAAAACAACACAGATTGAAGAACAAAGGGTTGGTCCTATTCCTGTGTCTTAGTTAATTTCTCTTGATGTGAAGATATGAAAGTTCATCACTGGAACATTCAATGAGATGTGATTAGAACACAGAGATCAGCAGTTCTTCAAAGACCAATAATGTGATTGTTCCAGGGATTAAAAGAGTTGCAGATAAATTGGAAGTGCCACTCTCCAACTATAGACAGAAATGACATAGTGATTTGGGCATAAATCTGTCCTCTTCCTGTGTCATAATGCAGTTTTTGAAGCTTTCAGAATCCTGCACTGACATGTCCTCTACTTGTGATACACTAGCTGGGGCAGGTCGCTGTGTTTTGTGGTGTGTATGAGGAGTGGGCACAGTTTATCACAGCAAATACTGACAAACTCTACATGAATTAATAAAATGGAAGAAAAAGAAACAGATCTGGAGCTGGTTTCTACCAATTTCAATTTAAATATTTTCAGGTTATAGAAATGGATAATATGGCTTTATCTGTGTTCCTGTTTTTATTCCATTGAGCATAACCATCAAACAGGACCTAAAAAAAAAATCATGATTTCCTATGACCTGACTTTAAATATGATGGGATTCTCTCTACAACAAAGCAATCAGAAGTATTTCTCTGAGTCTGTTGACAGTTCTAAGTCATTTCACAGGAGGTAAATGTACATTGCTATTTGCCAAGAGTCTCAAGTATTCCACAATATCTGTTTTTCAAAGATATCACCTGAAAAATTTATCCTTGAATAAGACTGAACTACTAGGTCTGGCAAAGTATTCCAAGTTTGGATTTTTTATACCCAATTCTGTTGCAAATGCAAGTACTCAGATTGTTTTGATTTAATCAAAGCTGGCTGTTAAATCTCTAATTCTAATGTCTTTTCAATCTTTGCTCAAAGTGACACATATATACTCTGTGACTGTGCATTGTGAAGTTAACAACTTGTTATTTGGCCTATCAGTTGTTGAATATTCAGCCTCTTGTTGGAATTGTTCAAAATGTAAAACTACTTCTGCCTTTACCACTCCTGTCTCTCGATTCATTCTTAGACATCATAGTTTTTCCAGAAATCAATTAAGAAAAATACCAAGATGTTGTATGTTTAACTTCTGAGGCTGAAGGTTTCCAGACCCATTTTGTAGTTGAAGGAGGAAAAGAATTTGGAGGAGGATGAATAAAGTATATATTACATCTTCTAGTGATAACCCAATGCAGAAATACACCTGTTTTTAAAGACCTTATAAAAAACTTAATACACAATTAAAATAGTCTGTTATTTTAAGATAACCACAGGAATTTCCAATAATTTTTTATATGATTACTTGACATTCTTTGAAGACTAGAATTGAATCCCACATATATTCATTTTTTTGGGGGCTGATTTGTTTTTTTTTTAACAGCCATGGAAGCTCATGGTGTCTTTAGGTCTCAGCATAATTAAAGGAAATAATTTTAGTCAGTGAACACTGTTCAACCCAGGGAGAAAAAAATCCTTGTTTACACAACAAGCCAATTAAGGCCTATATTTAGAAGAATCAAGAAATGAACATTAAAATTTCATAATAAACATTAAGAGTTTCAAGTAAGGCTATCAAATGAAAAAAAACCCAGATCACTGTAATTAAGGCCATTGTAATATTTTTTCAGAAATGGTTGCCAAAGCTCATGTATGTCACATCTAACTATTCACACACATTCTTAGTGGCTAAAGCAAACTAAGAGCCTATCAGTTGCTTATTTCTGCAATCAAATGCCCCTATGATTAAATGGAGCATTGCTTGAATATCATTTAATAGAATTGAAGAAAGAGTATTTATGAAATTGATTCTGCCTACTATCACTGTTGGGAACATTTTAAATAATTCTTGCTCATATTTGTATTTGTTTTTGTTTATCATTGGGAGCAGCCATCACATGTGGAGCAAGTCAACATTTCTACAGTGTTTGTGTAATGGAAAAACTTGTGCCCTTTGCTTAACTAATCCTTAACCTCTCAGTGATGAGTAATCTACAGAGTTTATTCACAGTTTGTTCATGATAAGTTTCATATCCTATCAAGTAAACTGGAAAAAAATATATTCTTAGCCAATTTATGCAGAATGTTATGTGTCTGGTCTAAATCTTACTGAAATCAGCAGAGATTCCTACAGACTTCAGTAGGCTTTGGATAAAGCTCTAGGTGTACCTTAGTTTTAGTGACACATTCTTTTTATGTTATTTTTTCTCATCTCTTACCACCTACCCAACAGACCTGTTTGCTCCATCAGTGATAACACTTTTTGGCCTAGGCTGGTCTATGGCTTCAATGAAAGGACCATGTCTACTCTTATTTAGCTTTGATTAACATCATTAACCTATCATATACTGAAGCAACTTGCAGAGCAAATTGGTAAGCCAATTTCAGCAAGCAACATAAAGCAAAGAACAGCTTGGATTGTCAGATAAACATACCCAGAGGTGCAGTTACGATGCTGAAATTATTAGGTGAATGATAGGAAGCCAAAAAATCAGTGAGCCACTTGAGCAGAGAGTATAAACATAAATATCCAAAAGCATGCCACAGTGCATGCGTATTTTATGTTGATGTGCTAATATATTATCTGCTAAGGGTTTATTTAAACCATTTTTGTATTCCCTGTAATTCATTTATCTGCATAAAGAAGAGCCACTAACGGGACAGTGCCTTATGAACAAGCAACCCTGTATGTTTTCCACTGCTGTTTATAATTCTTCATGCTCATATCTATAATTCATGAGCAAATTGGCTCGTGAATGTTTCCATAAAGGTTGAACAAAGTATGGTGCTGTTAACACTCGCACTGTCATGCACAGAATCGAAATGTGCCCACTCTCATTCTATTCATCACAGCTCAAAGACATTTTGGCAATGATATTATCCAAATATTATTAAAACTTTGAACCCTGTCCCCATAAATTATAGCAAAATGGCTTCAGAGCCATTAGGCAAGGAGGATGTATGGGCTCCAGTTGCTTTGGAGTAATTATGTGCTTAAAAGGAAGCGTGGCTAAGCATTCTACCAGTAAAAAGAGAAAAGCTATGATCATTTGTTACTGCTTCAGTGCTGTACACAGTATTGCTCACACAGGTCAAGCCAACCTTACAGCAGGACAATTATCTGCCTAGAGAGACCAAACATCTGTTATTAAGTACGCAGAGGCACCGCTGCAGCATGCTAGAAATCTTGTCCACTTCATTCGTTTGGCTTACAGTAATGTACTTCAAACGCTTGGCTAACTCTGTACAACATCCCCCTTCTTATTGTTACTGCAACAGTTCAGCTTTGAAATATGCAGTACCTTCACTCCCCCATTACTGCCTTTAATATGCACACAGCTGTTAAAGATGATAGTGTAACTTTAGATGAGTCGCTCACTCTCTTTTCTCTCTCTCGCTCTCCTCTTTCTTCAAAATGTGTTTTGAGACGTTCTTGTACATTTATAAGTTACCCCCTGAGAGTCACAGTGGAGATGAGGAGTGGTGCAAAGGCACAGGGACACAGAGCGTTTAGATTATAAACCAAACATTGCTTGATTTCAAACCTTCCCCCAAGCTGGCCAAAGAGGCAAAAGAATGCCTTGTCACACAACACTTAGGAAAGAAGTGTTTAAAGCCTACAGCAGCAGTGGAACAGATCTCACTTCCTTGCACTCACTGACAAGCAGGTAGAATGATCCTCTCCTGCCAGCCTGATTATTCAACTGAAGTAGGGAGATTCGGAACTGTACACAATTTGCTCCACTTTTTAATAGCTCTGATGGTAATAGACAACAATTTTTCCCCTCTGATAGAAATTGCAGATGTAACTGACACATTTGCTTTCACAGGGCATAGCAAGAACTCTAAAAAAGAGTAATGAATGGGTGGCAGAGATGTCAGGGTTAGAAATTAGATCTATCTTATCTGTCTTGGGTTTTTCTAAGGCGTCTATCACAGTGCAATAATCAAACCTCTGGAGGAGATGTTAGGTGGGAGAGCTACAGAAATTAAACATCCTAAGAATATTTTTTCCACAGGCTTTGATGAAAAATGTACAAATTCTGTATTTGCTTTTTACACACTGGACTATTGTAAGAGAAGCTGATACAACTGGCAGATTTACACCATCTTGAGATTCTATCAGCATAAACTTCTCTTTAAAGAAACCCAGATTTCCTTATCTTAAAAGCAAATGAGAATAATACTCCAGGATGAAAAACACAGGTCCACAGTGCTGCCTGCATAGGTAGAGAGTAAAAAAAAGAACAAAAAAAAAAGGAAAGAAAGAACAAGAAGAAAAACAATCCTATAGTAAAGATGATGTTGTGTAATCACCAGATTATTTTGTCCATTAGCAGAAAATAAAAAGGCTTCAGAGGACAAGGCATACCTCCTCACTGTGATGTGTAGCTCACTTCAGCCGTTGCCATCTACTTTATGGTTTCTTTTCAGTGTGTGTGCTTGTGAATAAAAGACCAGTTGGGCAGAGAGTTTGAAATTGGATCAGTGAAGAGGTGTGTGTCTGCTGTCTGAACTTTATATTCCCTTATGCTTAGCCTTGAAGGAATTATAGAATCAATTCAAAACATACCTATAAAGGGAAAATTGTAGTTAGCTTTTTTAAATTTCACTTTTGTTTGTTCTAAAGCCAAGCTCACAAACTCCTCAGATAACACTGTTCTTATAGATCATTATAGCAGAAGCTGTATCTATAATGGATATACTTGTCAAACAATAGGCAAAAACTTTAACACCTAATTCAAGCTATTTGGGCAAGTTTGAAAAACGGGTGCATTTGCTAAGAAATTTGTTTCATCAATGACATTCCTGGAAAGAACTGCAGTTAAAGGTGTACCTTCCTTTGAATGACCACTGACTCTTATCAGTGATAAGCCTTAGAATATATTCAGTATGCTGACAGAGAAGGTTTGAAGGGAAAGAAAGAAACTGATCCTTCTGAATAGGCTCTTCCAGAAGATATGCTTCAAAAAGTTCATATAGCCTTTCTAGATTTTTTGGGAGGTAAGCAAGTACATTGCACAAATCACCCAGAACTAGGATAGTTTAGCAATATATTTGATTTAACTGGGATATACTTCATAAGTACTTGGGAATCATGTAAGTCATCAACCCAAAAGAAACCTGTAATATTAAAGAGTGCTCTGCTTCAGTAAAAATCATTTTAATTATGCAAAGGGAAGAATTCACCTGCTGCTGTTCAAAGCAGGTAAGACCTCTACCACTAAGATCATGGAAAAATGACAGTGCAGGCTCCAAACCTCCTGGTAGTCCCAGCTTGTTACAAGCCAAAGGGCAAAGTTATGGGTGAGAAAGAGAGATGCCAGGACATCAGAAAGAGACAAAATAACATAAAAGACTAAAACTTGCATTGGATTGTTTATATATACAGTTAAGAAGTAAATTCAAGAGCACAGCACAGGTGGAACAAAATGACACCTCTATACATCATAGAGAAAAGAGTAACTGGAATGAGATTCCTTTGGATAGAAACACTATCCTAATCACATACAGAACTGATCCAGCTGGTCTGACTACACAGTGTTACTGCTAGCAGGATATTGGCAGGGTTTTCCTGCCCAAAATACTCATACTAGATAATTATGAAAGGTCTAATTTTCTAAATGCAGGTAATACCAAGTGTTGTTATCTAGCTTGCAATAGGCACTTCCAAAAATCATACCTGTAATACACATACATCCAAACTATACATTTGGGGTTTTGAAACTCAAATAGACAAAGTAAATTTTTAAAGAAATTCTTTAAATTTTAGAAGAATTTTCTATAAATATTTATTTGATTTTACTTTGAATCACTGGTTTCATCCTTCTAAGTTCCTAAGGTCAATGAATAATCATAGGATATAAAATGACATTTTCAAATTTGGAACTCCACAGAAATCAATGGGAGTTTTGTTCAAAAACTCCAGGAGCCTCTAGTTACAATATAAATAGTTCCTAATGATAAACCAGGTGTTTATTTTCAAAATGGGGTCATGACTTTACTGATAAGACTCTTCCAAAAGACCATGTGTATACATACACCACATATATTTACCTCTTCACAAAACATTTACACAGTGCAGATGCATAAATTAAAGATGCATCATACTCAGGTTTGTGTAATATATCAATCCAAGCTCATAATCTCAGTGTTTTCTAATTAATGTCAACACCATTAGGAACAAAACAGGGCGATTAAAAATATACTGTAAAATGACACTGTTTGTCAATGTGTTTACAACAAATAGGGGTACATATTTTTTTGTGTAAGAGAAGTGATAGTAGATGAACTGGAACTTGAGGATTGACAAGAAAATGAAACAGGAGAGGAGAAACCACTGTTATTCAACAAACTCCAACATTTTTTGGAAAATATCCATTCTGATGAGTACATCAGTCAATTGTTTGGCACCTCAGTTCCTTTGCCAGTGGGATCAGACTGTTTGTCCCTACATTATTTTGAATGCAATCCTATGCACTGATTAGTGGGCACCAAGATTCACACCTAGTGATGCCTCACCTATTAACTGCAAGTGTACCACTTATGAGGTAAGAAAATAATCAGTATGACTAAAGGCATCAAAATAGTATCCTTGAGATCACTGCATAAAAGAAACTCTATAAATACAAAGGTGGATAGAAAAAAAGCAAAGGAACATGCAAAGAAACTTTCATAAATAGTCACCTCTGAGTGATGGATGCTGCACACAGTGCATATTAATTAACTGAGGCAGTCTTGCAACTCCCTGCACTCTTTATATTTGACTATTGTCATTATCACCACACTTCCTAAAGCAGACTAGCAACTTGCACAGATTTCTGTAGTGTAGTGTGTCTCTACACTATTTGTGTATTTACACTTACATGGACAAAGAAGTATTTGTAAAATACATTATTATAATATCTAATGTTATTTAACTTGGATATTTATGCAGTGATGGAAAACTAGAATCTGTAAAAGTATTTTCAGTGTCTAAAATCAGAGTATTGAAGAGTAATTCAGTAGAAGGAAAGAACAGATATTCTCTGATATGTGAAATTTGAAGTGTATGAATAGAAGTGGTGTGGGAATGGACTAAACTCTAGGGAAAGCAAACGTTCCCCATTGAGGAAAGTGATCAGCACATGGAAATTATCACATTTAAATTATAACAAGCTCTTCATTATTACTCAGGTCCTTTATAAAGGAAAAGTAAATAGCAGTCTTTTATCCTAAAATCTTTAATAAAATAGGGATGAGCATTGGACACCCTTACTAATACCCAACTGCCATCAAGCATAAGATAAAGTCAATTTGAGTCATATCAGTTTCTACTCAGCATCTTTTTATGTAAGTGTAAGGAGGAAAATCACAGGAGTATACACTTGTGAAAGAGGAGATTTACTGATGTGGTGGTAAAATTGTTAATATTTAAGACTGAGAGGTCTGGCTCAGAAGTAATCCTTACTAGAAGAACACCCTTTCAACTAAAATTCAGCAGTTTGTGATTGTTTCCAATTCTGAACTTTGGAGCTAGGAGAATACTGGGTGTGCTACTTCCATAGGGTCAAGGGCTAGCTTGCCATATTGTCATGTGGAGAATGAAATTACTCATAGCAGTACAGGATATAGCTCAGAGCTTATACAGCAATAGTTCACCAAAGAGAACCTCCTTCTCCTGACTGCCTCACCCAAAGCCAACTTCAGCACTCTTTCCATGCTCCCAAACTTCTTTTTTTCTTGAAAATTGCCTTGTTCCACCCCCTGTTAATTTTTTTTAACTCCATTTCCATATTTCATTTAAATACTAATTGCCCAAGAGATATATAGCTACTGAAATACATTGCAAGAGAAGTTTTCTTTTTCTGAGCAAACATCCAGGAAGAGGAGAAACCCAATAAAAAAGGAGGTTAAAAAGGAGAAGCGTGGGAATGAGCTTGTCAAAGAGGTTTTTGATCTGTCTCACAAAATATTTGACTATGTGAGGAGACAAGTACAAGTAGATGAAATTTTCCGTATAAGAAAACTCCTCCACAGTCTAGTTTCAAAACAAAGAAGTACACACATTAATGTCAACCATTCTGTGCAATCTGATTAATTTTTGTAATCTTGTTTTAGGTTTCCTCTTCAATTGTCAGTTGTAGTTTCTTAAGAAATGTGCATGCAGCTGCATTTTTAAGCACTCTCTCTACTCAAATGAACTAATCTCTTATATTGTACTTGTCAAAAAAATCCTTTCAATATTCTTTCCCCCCAGGAAGACAAAATATAAGGTAAAGCACTTTTTCTCAAGACTTTCCCTTCCTGAGAGGACATATGTGAAACTGTGGGCATAATTTTGGAGTATCTTTTGCCTTCTTGTTAACAGACAGTCTAGAGTCTAGTCTGTGTTTCTAAAGCACTTCTTTAGGCAGGTAGATGGTAAAACCATCCTTCAACCTGAAGACAAAAACTACTTCATGCAGGTATGATTGCACTTCCAAAAAAGTGAGAAGAACAGGTATTTTCACAACCTTATTCTGAGTTTTCTTATATTGATACTACAAAGTTACTGCTTCCTGAGAGCAGCTGCCTTATACTGGTCCATAATGAATGTCCAGTTTCAGATCCCAAGTTATAAACAAAGTGCCTCCCTATAAGTATGTGAAAAAACCACAACCCTCTTGATATGAACTCAATTTCAAACTTTCCATGACAAATTTGAGTATGTTTTTTTCTCCTGTGGCAGCTCCTTTCTCACTACTGGATTGTGGAGGAGTTGGAAAACAACCTAACAGTTAACATGCAATGAAACTTCAGTGGTCTAGAGGGAAAAATCTTTCAGTCTATTTTCAAGAAGACAAACATCCAACTAAAACATTAACAGTTTCAGTCAGCAATAATCACCCTGGTTAGCAATCTAAGCAGGGGTTTTACAGACATGGAGATGAAGTTAAAATTATTAGTATGATCTTTCTATATTTAATTGGCAGACTGAATCAGGAAAAGTGCCCTGTCTAAACAGTCTCAGCTTTGTAAATAAAGACCATTGCCTAACTGTTTATCCAGTCTTCTTACATGGTCATCTGGAGACACATACACACATTCAAGTATACTTCAAGGTTTGAGAAAAGTAGTATATTCCTTTTAGGAAATACACTGGACAATTGGAGTCAAAATTCTAGGGAGTGTTTATATGAGAGTGATTCTGCCACTAAATTATTTGCAAATGTTCCTCTTTCAGGGGGACTTGGAGCCAAATTATAATAAGCAAGAGCAGATTGACCCAGATTAAAAGATACAATTAGTCTGTCTGATTAGTAAACCTAAAAAGCACTACTTACACTAAGTTATTGTTTTTATGACAAAAGAAGACATCCTGGCAGAACAATAAAGTCAGTGCCATGGATAAGAACCTTGCAATTTACTCCAAACAGTATAAAAAAATCTGTTTAGAGAGACAGCCTATTCAAAATCTGTAGAACTAGAATACTATTATGCCAAAGGTAAAGCTGACAGTATAAGTACACACACATGTAACCCTATGTGCCTGATTCTTTTTCATATCAAATCCATTTTACATTATGGCATACGTGAAATTTTAATCCTACTGAAATCACATGCAATCCCACTGGATGTCAGTTAAGACTAGGCTCTCATATAAAATGGATCTTTTCCAGTATGGATTCAGGCTCACACCAATGTCACTTTGCAGCTCCAGTGGGACCTATCTTAGTATAAATTGAAAAGAAAATTAGGCATCCATGTGTGCAAATATATACACATCTATTTTTTTCCCCATAGATTCCCCTAGGGACCACACATTAAAATATTTTTTATTCACTACATTTAGCATTAATGACAAACAATGCCTTAGTCACTACTTGTGGAGTTGGGAGAGGACAGATTTGAATCCATGTGCTATCTTATAAACCACTATTCTTAATGTAATAAATACATCAAGAGTATCATAGAATCATAGAATGGGCAGGTTGGAAGGGACCTTAAAGATCATCTAGTTCCAGCCTCCCCGCACTGAGCAGGGATGCCAGTCACTAGACCAGGTCATCCAGGGCTGCATCCAGCCTGGCCTTGAACACTGCCAGGGATGGAGCAGCCACAACCTCCCTGGGCAACCTGTGCCAGTGTCTAACCACTCTCCGGGTAAAGAACTTCCTTCTAATCTCCAATCTAAATTTCCCCTCCTTCAGTTTATATCCATTCCCCCTTGTCCTATCACAGTCTGACCTCCTAAAAAGTCTCTCCCCTTCTGTCCTATAATCTTCCTTTAGGTACTGGAAAACTGCTATAAGATCCCCTCGAAGCCTTCTCTTTTCCAGGCTGAACAATCCCAACTGTCTCAGCCTGTCTTCATAACTAATTTCAGAGTATTATGCTCTGAAGCATTTTGCTATGACCCATTCAAGCATCTCAAAGGAAAATGTTGTGTTACCATCATTCCCATCTCTACTTAAAGCCTGAAACCTGTGCTTTTTCTTTGAACCTGTGGCATGGCTCTGCTGTGGTTGCACACAGCACTGCTGGTAAAGTGAATTGGGGTTGTTGAGCACGGGCATCTGTGATGGGGCAACAAGGCATCCTCAGGGGGAATGTTTCCCAACCTGGAAAAGTATGTGGTCATTGTGACCTGAAAAGGCATTACTGTCTTGTATAGCCCAGGAGACTCTTGGGACATTGAATGAAATTGAGGATATGATAGACGCTGTACAACTGGGACATTATCCTGATGGATATAATTTTGTCAACCAAATCAAAGTTGGCAGTTCCACCATTTGATGCTTCTAAGTTGTCTACTGAGCCACATATAGGCTAGTATTACTGGTTTTACATCACTAGCTTCTCAAATTGCTTATACAATGCAGATCAGTACTAGGAGTCATGTCCTGTTTTCTCCAACAGAGGATCTCTGAGACCCTCAAGAAGAAGAGGTGCTTTTTTCTAGGTTCATTGGGATATCTTTGAAAAAAAGGCCATCATCTGATTTTGGAAGACTCATGATAGCAGGATCTCCTGACCAGCTCTCTCAAGTGGGCAATGGCAATTATGTTCCTATGTCTCTTCCATGCAGATAGTCTGTTGTTTTTCCCTCATTCCGGAAGGCAGTTTCCCATCTGCTGCTGAGTGCTATGATGCTATAAGTGTGACCATACCCTAAGCAGTTTCAGGATGACAGTGAAATGTGCATTTTTAAGACTAAAGGGAGAAGGAAAAGCCTGATGTCGAGACAGGAAGCTAATGAGTCTTGTAACAGCTGACTCTGTCACACGTTAGCTTTGTGAGAACAGGAGAGAAGCAAAAAGTGCCTTGCAAGGGATAGGAAGAAACCCTGGGAAAAGCTTGCTGAATATTTTGAGAGCCAAAGAGAAGATCTATAAAAAAATTTTTCTTAGAGCTGTTATACCCATGCTTCTAGCCTAGGATTCTTTGTGAATAATGCATGTGTTGGTATGGGTACATACTATTGTACACCTTCTGGTGCATAGGGAGCTACGCAAGGAATTAATCCTGCTTCATGTGTCCATCTGATCATACTTCATGTGGGTTTTTTATTAAAGAGTACATTTAAATTTACTAAGTGCGTATAGGGATTTTATGACAAATGATATCAGGCATTACAATGCCAATGATTCAAAATCACGACTGCAGAGATAATTTCAATGAGTTTAAAATAAGTAATAATCCGCAATACTGAAGATTAGGAGGACAAAAGTTTTCACTGAGAGTACAGAATGACCTTGAGTGAAATTGAGCACTGTGCTGTCCCTAGTTGACCAGGGCAAAAAACCTGAGCAGGCTAAACATAAGCATTCCTACTTAGCAAACAGAGTAGATGAACTCCCTCCAAAACTTGTATCTTGAAGGACAATGCTTGGTTTTATTTCTGCAATTAGATTGGAAAGGTAGCACCCAGTTAGGATGTGACCAGAACATAAATTATCAGTGAGTAGAGAATGAGGACTTTTTTTCCCCCCCCCCTCCTGTGTTTGTGGGACTTTTCTTGCCCTGATTCAAATGGCTGAAGAGGAACCTTCAGAATTGATACAGCTTTCTTAAATGGTTCTTCATGGTGTGCTGAGATGTTTCAGATAGGCCCATTGCTTCTCCTTCTACTCCCCGCCTCACCCAAATCCTCATTCAGAGAAACTAATGTGTTTTTACAATAAAAATCCCACTAAACACATCCATATATAGACTGATTTGAGTATTATTGCAGAACAGCTCTGCTTTTCCAAACCAACTTATCTTAGTCATCATTATACAATACAGAAAAAGTCATAAAATGGGAAAGTAAGAAACTCAAAACCTTCTCTTTAACATTCTTCATTAACAACTTCTTTATGTATTCTATTGTGTCCTAAGTGCTTCTCTAATGCTTTACTAACTTTATATACTCCACCCACCATTAAAACTGAGCCAAACAGGGCAAGTGGATAGCAGGGCACTTTTTTTATGCAATAAAGGAAGTGAAGTATCTCCTATGGACTTAAACTGTAATGCTCTGGGAAACCAGAGAGGAGTCTGGGAAAGTGCAACCAGAATATGCTCAAAACACAGCGTGAATATATGATTATAAGTATGTGGGAGCTCAGTGTTTTACCTCACCTCCCTCAAAAGCTGCACTGTGACACAGGTGTCAGTATTGACTCCAACTGTGTCACCAGTAACAATGACAGTAATTATTACTTTTTATTATATGTAAATTCTCCACTTGTTCCTGCAGTTCATATGTTCCTTAATCTAGTAACAATATGGCATAGGTGATTTCTGTTTTTACTGGCAACAACATATTCCCTGCTGGGAAAATATGACTAGTCATGGAAAAGGCTTAATCTTGAAATTCAGCTATTTTTTGTTTCTTGGTGGCCTCTAATTGCAAGCTTGAGGCAGTGTACAATAATTATCAGTCTGCAAGCATGAAAAGGAGTAAATGCCAGTCAGGCTATATGCTTGCTTTGTGCACACAACATCTAAAGAACTCTGCCATGTCAGTTTTGGGCTGGCAGCTTGCTGCTTCAGTGTAATGGCAGTGATTCAGCTGGTAACTAGATGAAAAATTGCAGCAGGTTTCCCTGTTATGATTCTTTCATGCATCTCTGTCAATGGCAGTTTATATTCTGGGATTGAGATCATTTGTTTCCTGTTTGCTCACAGCTTCAGGCTTTTCTTGTTTGCCACCACGGATTTACAGCCCTCCCCCACACAGCAAACCACATCTAAGGGGCTGAGGGATTACAAGGCTTAATACTTTACAGCTCAGCACATGTAGCAGAAAGTTAAAACTACTGTAAAAGGAATGGTGACTAGATATTCCTGTGAAATAGATACAGGCATGTGTGCAGATAGCTATATGACTATGTAGAAAGAAGCCCACAGAGCAGTCCACATAGTGGTGAGATGCTAGACTAAAAGCTTTATTAGCAGTTTGCCTTCTCATAAACTAACAGACAAAACCTCAGAAAAAACCCCCTCAACCAAATAACCTGTTTAATGGGTTCCTTCCCCTAACCCTACTTGGAAAATGATAGCAAAGTAAAATACACACTTCAAAAGACTTCCAATAGACAGAAATTTTATAGTTTGATGAAAATGATGTTATTGTATTCATATAGTCACTAAACATAAATAAGAGCATAAACACAAGTATGGATGACCTGATCCAGTACTTCCTTATCATACATGCCTAGTAGGAGAGATGTTTACACCCTGTGAAATCAGCCTATCTATCCTCATATCAGGAATATTTTACTTACATGCAGTAGGGAACAGCTACTATGTATGTTAAAAAATGTATATATATAAGGAGACACAGGAATGCTAAGGCCTGCATTTAACTTCTGCTAAAATTATCTGGGGTTGATTTCTGTCTTGAAAAATGCAACCCTAAGTACTCAGAATAAAACACTAGGGTACAGCAGTGAGATTAGAACAAAGTGGTGTTAAATGGAGGCCTGAATAAAAGTTGCCCAATCTACCATCTTTCTTCCTCAGCTATCCTTTTTCTTTATCTGTGAAAGAAGTGCTGTTTGCCTTTATCATTCTTGTCATGGTCAGCAAAACTGGGTGAAACAATTTATTTGGTAAATGCCACCTGTTTTTTGTTTTTCTATTCACTAACTGTACAGAAGCCGTTTAGTTTTTCCTTGGAAGTGTATTTGTATTCAGAGAATTATTCATGGTTGCCAGCTTATTCACAAGCAGCTCATTACAAGCATTCCCTCTTTAAGTACTTGGTTAATTTTGGTTAGATAAACGGCTACAGGGTATGTTTCTGTCCCTGGCTGGATCTCTAAAGTGTTCAATTTCTTGATTAAGTACTGGTGTTTACAAATTTCCAACCCTCTTTCCAAGACTGCTCTTCAACATTTATTTAATATACACTGTTTCTAACATTCCTGCCATAAGAAAATAATCTTTGTCACAGTAGTTCAAGCAACAGTATCTGATGACTGAAGTTTTAGAAGGTGCGTTACTTGTTTGACTAAGCACAACTGAGCTCATCTTATTTGAAAATGCAAACATGAAGTATTATATTCCTTAGCTGTAAGGAAATTACTCCATAGATGAGTCAAAGTGTATTATATAAATCCCTCTGAACTCACTTAGAAGATTTTAAAATATAATGGCACAGTCACACTGCTAGAAAAGTTTCTGGATGAAGAACACAGAATCAAATACATTGGTCTGCCCTGGCTCTTTAGCATGGCTCCATGCAAAAGAGAACAGTTGTAAAACTGTTGTAATGGGCCAGTTTATTACTGTTTACATCATCAGAATGGCACAAGGAAGCCTTTTAAAGGTGGCCTTAGGTACCTAAAATTAAGCAAAACATTGCCGTATTAGCGCTTTGCTTCTGTCATATTCACTCACATTTACTGCAGATTGTATATATGAATTGTAAGAATGTCAGAGGTGTTCTTTTAGGGGAAACACAAAGGATCTCAGGACCAGTTCCTAAATTAGGTTGGATTTTAAATCTCAGTTCTTTATGTCAGATGAAGTTGAGAGGAAGGGCCAAAAGGAGTCAAAGATCAGCAGAAGGGCTAGCAGAGGTGGGCTGGCAGAGGTAGCAAAGGAATACAAATGACAAGAAGCTAGTCTTGTTTGCAGTGACCACTGTTACTAAAGCCACTGTTTGGAATGATCACTATGAGCAGATTCTCCTGAGAAAAAAGGCAGGAAAAGGATAACCTACTTCTGCCAACTGAGTCAAGCCACAATCTCTACGCAAAACTGGCACTAAGTATTTTACTCTTCACAAATAGTCTTTATAATTGGGATTTTTAAATAATCCTTCTTAAAAGGGATTGCAGCTGTAATCAATTTGTGGAGGGCTGTTTTAATAAGAAGCTACTCAAATAGGATTAACTATGAGACCCTAGACCTCTTTCCTCCAGTCCTTAAACTCCTATTTGAAACATTTAGATACCCCATAAATTATTTATTGGTCTTACAAGGTGTCATCAAGCTAAGAAAATGATGCTTGACAAGTTGAAAACCTTAACCATTTCCACCAATTTGTTAACAGCCTCTCCCACATGGCATGTAATATCTCACTTCCTCCTTGTCTTACAGAAACAGTGCTTATATTCACCCATTGCACCAAAGGCACATCTGTAGAGCTGGCAGCTCTTGTGCATTCTGTTTGCTTCAGGAAATGTATCAGAAAACAATTTATAGAAAGCTTGAAAGTAGAATGTCAGAGTTGATTTCCTTTACATTATAAGGTTCTTAAATAACAAGGGAACAGAAAAAAACAGAATTTTTCACTCCCCTTGTCTTCCAACCCCCCAAATACTAGCGTTTCTTTCTTTGATTGCTGAACTGCACAGATAAATACCTAAGTAGGTATGCTATAAAAAGGAATGCAGAGAAAAGCTATGTGGGCTTTTGCAAAAAAAAAGAGGAATCACCCCTTCATCTCAAGTCTGTCTCTCAACAGCTTTATCTGTCAGCTAAGGTTGCAAGTAAGGCTACTGGACATTTTTTGCAGGGCTTCTCTGGCAATACTGGTTAGTGAAGACTGTCTAAAAGTTAGTGGGACAGCAGACATAAATTTTGTGCAAGGGAACTAGCTGAAGGATCACTTCAAGCAGAAGGCAATTTCCATTTAGCAAGTATCATCTGAAGTCAATCTTTTTACTTCTGATTATCTGAGAAGGGTAGAAACTCACTGCACCTGAAAGGAGGTTTTTGCTCAGTACTGCTTTCCTTCATCTTAACACACTGACTTAGAGACTAAACACACTGACTCCCATACTGACAATATTCTATCATTAATTACAGCAGTTTTGGGGGGGCATTTTGTCTAAGAATTTGTGGGCTTATTTTTGTTTTTTTTGGTGGTGGTTTTGTGTTTTGTTGTTGTGGATTTTTTTAGACACCATGAGATTACAGATTTGATGCACAGTGCAACCAATCTTTCTACAACGAAGCAGTCTTACTGTATCACATAAAGCAATTAAAAAACTGGTTAAACAAAGACTTCAAAGTGTGAAACTCTAAATTATTACATGCCATTTATCTGCTGTATAATTCTACTAATGCCAGATCAGTCAGCCTTCAACAGCAATAATAAAACTGTCCATGGGACCATGGCTCATGGGGGAGTGACCTCTAGTTTTGCAAGTGTACAGTTTCCACAGACAGAATACCTGAAACTAAATCCACTTAAAAGCACAAAACTGGGGAAGCTAAAGATGCACCCAAGTAAGGTTCTGTCTGACCTACTTCCTGATATAATTTCAAGTTCACTGAACTTCTTTGATGTTTGGTCATTTTAAGAGACAGTGACTGCTGAAAACTTCTCTTCTGTTCAATCATGATGCAAGTGACACAAAGGAGAGGAACAACTACCACTATTACTTATGAACTATCATGTACATCTGAGTTTATCTGAGTCTCAATTTTAAACGTTGAGACTGAGTGTGGTCATTCAACAGAAAACCCCTCTGTGTCTTAAAAAGTGACAAAACAGAATATGAAGCAGTGAAAAAAAATTAGGGACATAAATCTATTGTTACTTTCGAAAATATTTAAGCTGTTTGTTTCTGTCTCCTCACAGACACGATGAGATTATGGGTTTGATCCTTTGTACAATCCATCTGTTTAGTATGAAGCAGTGTTAGTATATCATCTAAAGCAATTAGAGAAACTGCTTAAAAAAAGACTTCAAAATGTGAAGTGTCTGGTAGTCCTGGCTAAAGCATTTAAAATACACTGTGTCTTTTCCACAATTACTCTACAAAATAGATAACTTCCCATAGACTGGAAATTAGCAGAGATGCCATCGAAAACTTAAACTTAGATTTAACACAAGAAAGGTGTTGCTTTCTATCAATTAATTTTTAAATGCTTGTATATGATTGACTTTTGAGCCAATTCAGTACTTTAAAAACTACTTTGCTTCAGATTTACAACTTTAGACATGATGATTTCTGAAATATATTGGGTGATAGCAAATAGTGCTTTCCTATTTTCTTTGAAAACCTTGATCTTGACTGTTGAAGTGTACAAATATTCACCCATAAATTTCCTATAAATCACAAAAAGAAAACATCTTCTAAAAAGCTGCAGTTTACAGGTGAGAAACATCCAATAAGAAATGCCTGAATGTGCAAAAACATTTGTGTATCAGTTTTCCCTTGTTTCAGGTAATTTGCAGGGCTTATATGATAGTACAGCTCTGGGCATTCACAAACAAAGATATTTTGTGGTTTTGGGCTTACACAGGGAAGTAAATAAGCCTAAAAGACACAGAAAACAGTATAGTTCAGCAAGGGGAAAATGAAGACATTCTTGAGCTGCTAAGAGAAAAGAAGCACATTGGCCTAGAAACTCCCTTTTGTTTATAATTTCATAAACGGAGTCAGTAGCCTGAGACAAGCCTGTCACATCTTTGGCTTTGAACAAGGGTCAGTGATGGATAACTGACCTCTTTTCTCACTTTTATCAACAAATGTCAAAAAAGGCAAACAACAGCAATGACATCCTGCCCGAACAGCCAAGAGTGTTTCATTCTCTTTGCACTTCTGTTTCCTCTGTGCCTTTAATCAGGGCCGGGGGATGTAATTGCTCTGTCTGGGCACAGCTTAAGGCATGCTGTGCAACTAACAATTAGTTTAGAGACTGAGATCTATAAATTTTGAGAAAAGAGTAAGAGGATTTGGTGTGCTTGAGCTATCCTTTCTAATGAAGAAAAATATCACACCGGAAGGGACCCAGAGTGTTATCAAAGCAACTTAATATCATCTGGTAGTGATTTGTAGGCCCTCATAATCTATTGTGATCATGTTGAAGGGGGAGGAAAAAGTCCACGTGTTCCACTATTTATGAGATTTCCAAAACGATGGCTGCCATCTGTGCAAACGCCACTAATCTCAGCCACTGTCTTCATGGCAAATGTCTCCATGAGCTGGTTTGAGGGAAGGGAAACACTGCAGGAATGTTGGGCTATTTATTGTTTATAAAAATAAACCAACTGGACTAAGACATATGCGAGGAATTTATATCAAACAGCTGCAAAAGCAAGTTGCCTCAATAGGGAGGGTGCATCGATGATGCAATTGGACCACACTGAAAGATCTTCCTATTAATCTTAGAATATACATGGCACACTTGAAATACTGATTTGTCCTCATCCACACCCAAACTCACCTTACATGGGCATTCTTAAAAGAATTTTTGAAAACAGTTTATATAGACGTAAGCCAATTTATGTGAGTTTACTAGCTAAATAAATATAAACAAAGTCTAAGAACAGTCTGTCCCCATATAAGCTTACCTCTCTTAAACATTTCATCCTCGCTGTCTTAGTTTAACAAGCACAATACAGATACTAATAGTGTCAGTGAATCTCCATCTCATGCATACCAAGTTTCTAGGATTTGAAAATTCCTGTTTTATGGTTGGCAGTCTAATCCCATTAAAGTCCTTTCCTAATTTCCTAATGACGAAGATCAGATCTATCACAATAAGAAACAAGGCTCACTGAGAATAAGGAGTCAAGAAATAACAAGATAACATAAAAATGATAAATGGTGTCACATCAAAACCACAAAGAACAATATTTTAGTATTGTGCCTGCATAACAGCATCAGACAAAGGGGAAAGAAGATCTAAGAAGAGAGACAAGCTTCTTGTCTTTGCAAAGCTGGTTTGCCAGACATACTTGATACTGGAGAGAATCTTACTTATTTAACTGTTAATGGGTTGGTATATCTCCAGCAACCTCTGGGAAATTCTCTTGCTAGGTCTACATGCTTGAGAAGAGCTATCTTCGCTTTTCATTAAAACTGTATGCACTTTGAAACACCTGCCTTCAGGAAAACTCTCAGGCTGATTGACTCTAACATGAGAATTAATTCAGGCTGCTTTAACGTGTGGACAAGGCTCCACAGAACAGCATGTTGGTATTAGGCTTTTCCATAATACAAACTGGCAAGGATTGCTCTTTTGGGAATCCTGCTCAGCTAGAATTCAAGCACTTTGTTTGACAACTGACTTTCAAAGTGTGTGTCCTTTTCTTTTAAACAAACACATGAGGCTTGAAAGCCGTGGTACAACAGTGCATATATACTTATTATATGTGAAAAAAGGGTAGTTCCTTAGAAATTATTTGCTATAGTTTGTGAGGGTTACCTACACATGCTGAAACCAGAACTTTCGAGCTAGAAGAGATAAAAAATATTTTGTTTGCTTAATGTATTTAAAAAGAGTGATCATAAAAGCCAGTAGCAGATACCAGTTGTGATTTCTGACTTCTAGAAGACTCTAGGATTTGGGTTGTCTTCTTTCAACAGAAAAAAACCATGGCACAGTCACAAGATAATTTAGATCAGACACATTAATAGNCCCAAACCAAACCCCTTAAACCACTCAAAGTATAGCTTATATGTTACAGGCACACTTATGCATTGGTCACTGTTTCAGTGAGGGATTTCTCTGAACTACAGGCTCCTACACTTGCCCATACACAATATCAAACCTTCCATAAAGCTCCAAAATTCCCTTGAAGATCTTCCAGCTATGCCTCTTCCTTAGCTCTTACATACAAATATTTGCAAGCTCTCTGTCCACACACCCTTGATCCCCAAATCAATAAGCACACACTTGGACAGTAGCCCAGGTCATAGTTCTGCTACAGTTATGGCTAACCTATGAAACAGCATAAAGTCTGTTTAAATGTTTTAGTGAATCAGACAATAAACTTGCCCTTTTTGGAAGCAAGAGATAGTTGAGACAGAAGTTCAAAGATATCTGTTGTCTTAATAAACACTGAAATGCAATCTTAGTGCTGCTCAAGTTGTAATTACCTGACATTTTTCTCTGTTAGTAATGCATAGAATTTCTTGTCTTTCCTTTTAGTCTCTGACTGCTCACTTCTGTCCTGTGCTGCATTTAATCCTCTTTGCTGTGCTGAAATGTACAGCAGTTGCCTCACAACAATCTGTAGCAGCACAGCTTCTGTGACCCAGAAGTCAAGGAACAACTGCATTTGACTCCACCACTAAAGAAAATAGACCCTAGAACAGAAACAGCAACAGACCTCATTTCTGATCAGATTCTAAACTGTTTTTAGTTTGAATACATGCAATGGTCCTACTGGGTCTAACTTATCAAGTAAAATAGTCTAAGAAATTATACTGGGAGCATTTAATGATGTCTTTCCTAGAACTGAATTGAGACATTTTATATGAAAATGTTCCCATTAGTATTAAAAAAGCGTGCATAAAAAAACCCTCTTGCATAAAGAATTCTTTCCCTCTTTGCCAATATCTGATCACCCATTTGAATATACCTATATATTTTTAGGTCTATTAAAAAACATATAAACATTCTTACCATACTTAGAACTAGTGTGCATAGAGACTGAGAAAAATGAAAGCAAATCAATTAAAGATCAGTGTGTATAAGATAAAGCACCATTAGCCTGTAGTTAGGTGCTCATCTATGTCAACCCATGGTCAGACACTGACTGCAGAAACAGCTCCAACACCCTCCCTTCATTTGTTTCTGCTACTGCTGGAAGTTAACGGACAGGATGGGTGTGAGCACACCTCAGCTCAGTTTCCCTAAGAGAAGTCTTCTGCTCTGGTAGAATCACAGAATCTTCATGGCTGGAAATGACCTCTCAGATCACTGAGTCCAACCAAAATAGTACACTTGTTCCATCTCCTGCAGCAATCTATTTCATTCTGAGTTAAACCACTCCAACTATTTATGAAGTCATGTTGTAAAGCAGGTTGTAAACTGTTCTGGGTTCAAAAGCTGTTGTGAATTGCTGGCAGCAGGAGATGTGGGGTTGGCAATAGTCTCTTAAATCAGCTGTGCTACACAAGAAATAGTGGCACTGTATCTAAGGTTATCTTTTCCCTGGCAACTTTTGTGTGTCTTATGTCACTAAATTCACAAACAGGTCAAAGAATGTGATGGGAAGAAAATTGCAGAGGTTGAGCCTCACATGTGAACAACCTTTCAAAGAGGAAACCTTACACTGGCAGTTTCCAAACATATATGCAGAATAACCCAGATGAACCTAAGAAGCCTCCAGTTTTCAAATACAGAAACAAGAAGATTGTGTCTCCTGCACACACATAAGGGAAGTACAATCATGCTAGAGGGTCTGAGATGATGACTCCTTTGGCTTTCATTATCTCAACCACAAAACAACCACAAAATATATTTTGCTAGCTGATTACTTTCTAGGCTTCATTTAAAAGAGATCTGATCTTCATAACTCCAGTGTACTTCCTACTCCTACTTATTCCTTCACCATCAGTCATCCACAGCACTGCAAAATGCCATGTTTCTCACTCCACTGGAATGTAAAAGCATATGCTACCTGTGACATGTTTCAGGATTGTTGAGTGATTCATACTATGATGGAGGACAACAGGCATTTCAGGGTATGCCAGTAACTGACATTTTTCACAAGTTATTTATAGATCTTTGAAGAGATTACTGTATTTTTTCTATTAAAATACACAGAGCTATCACCTAGGAGCTCGTGTAAAAGCCAGCTGAATCCACTGCAAACTTGAGAGTAAACAAAAAGTCTTAGTCTAAATATTAGAGAGACTGAAATTTAAATGTTATGACAGAAACTCATTTCACCTGTAAAGATCCTGTAATGGATAACAAAAATAATTTAATGCACCCATCATCACCAGGCCTTGCTTTGGTCCTTAATACACTCCTCTTAGCCTACAAACCTGAAACCTGCCAAAACAACAAACTCTGGTGTGTGGGCATGTGTGTGCAAAACAATTGCCAAACATCTGAAAATTAAAGAGATGAAAAAGCATTTTAAGATTCCAGTCAATCTTAAACAATATCACCACAATATCATACTTTGTATCATCACATAGAACAGCCAGAGTGGAACGAGGGAGTTGATCACATCAAAATCGAAAGGGAGAAGGAGATTTCTGCAGATCTGAGCTTTGCTCAAAGAGCTCTCTCCTTTCAAACAGGAGGTTGCTATCTAGGCAGCTTCTCTGGTGGTGTGGCTTCCTCAGAGTCCAAAATACTATTTGACACTTATCCCAAGCATAGTGAAGTGGGATTAGAAGCAAAAGCTCTTTTTCAGTTCTGATAATGCTATTTTCTGCTGATTTTCACACTCACTGTGGCAGAGATTGTCTCACAAAATTACCTTTTCTTTACATTGTTTTTCTAGTTGCTTTGCCTTTCTGAGGTTTTGTGGAACAATAAGGATCATGTAGCATTGAATTCACAATCAACAAGACCTGAAAAAATACTCTGTATGACATTAGGGGACAGAATATGAGCTGATCTTTTAGATTATATAGTCAAATAAAACCTCAATAGATTAGCCTAAAGGAGTTGCTTTTTGTTCTTATTTTCCTATTCTTAAAAAATAAAACCTTTTTTCAGGTTTCAGAAATGAAGGAATAGAAATCAAAGTAAGGCATGTTCTCAGCATTCTTGGAACAAGTGATTCTTCATATTACTAGTTTTTATGGGAGTGACTGTCAATCATCAATCTTCAAAAATGTCATAAACACCCACACATGCTGTTTCAAAGATACCTGATGTAGGATATATAATACAATATTTCAAACTGGATTCAAAGCTTTTCATCTATCTAATAGTTAAGAACAAGGAAAAACACAAACATCAAATGAAATGAAATGTATTTGTTGATGTTAACTGCAAATATTCATTTTATAAAAATTAATACTCTATTACATATCCATTTAGAAATAATTTTTCATGTCTGAATGATGATAGTGATCCTGAAATGCCTGCATACATAGAGAACCACTGATTCCAGCAGGTGATTTGGCAAGCAAGACCAATCTTAAAACGTATGTTATGGCTTACTGATTTCTTATTTTCTAAAAAGAATGGAAAATCTCTCAGAGTTTTTATCCCATCCTGACCTGATATCTCTTATTCATCAAAAATTCACAGTCCGTAGAAGTGGGGAGGGGAAATTCCACAAACTCATATTTGTGGAAGGTACTCTTCTTTCAAAACAACATAAATGTTCATCATAGCTTTTAGCCCTTTACAGATTCTATTAACAAGGTGTATTAAAGACTGAAAAGATGCATAGGACAGATTATCACCTTATTTGCAAATTATTAGGAAAAGTAATCAACAACAGTATATTTGGAGCTGTTCAAATTATAGTTTGTTCTTGCTATAATTGAACCAAGAGAGAAACACTGTATGAAGGGCATACTGGACAATCAAAGGACAGTTGTAAGCAGGTCCACATAATCCCAGGCAGGGTGACTGCTTAGGAAGAACTGCAAAGGCAAATACACAAAATGAAGTAAGGAAAAAGGAGAACAGATAACTAAAGTCTTTGATCGCTGCTATTTTAAGGAACCAGGTAGTGTTTCATCTAAGCCAGAAAGTTTACATGCTACTACAATGATAGCACTGTTGGTTGACAATCAAAGAGACCAGAACTCTGTATGCCAATTTCATCAAACAGTCCAAGAACGTGGCCACAGAACACTGAAAGAAGTGATTAGAGCTTCTCTGCTGGTGATCCCTCACTCTACTTTATTGTAGCAGAACCTCAAGGTTGCATCCAAGCCTGAGTCTGCAGGCAAGTGGTGCATGGATGCTAAACAAAAGGAAGTACAGATCCAAACCTTCTCTTTTATTCATATCCCTTAAGCAAAAAGAATTCAACAACACATGGGAAGCCTAGGCCTTACTAGCAAATGCATGAAAGGAACATTACGTGCTTGAGTGCCCATTGGCTGGGGCAGGTGTCAGGACCACACTTGTATCATGTGCAAACTCTCAGCATGGCTCCTGTCTCCTATCTGGTATATTAATGGAACTTCAGGACAAGTGAAATATACTGGCTATGTTCCTCAGTCTCAAATCCAGCTTTCAAATGATTGCATTATTTATCCATTAGAGCTACATTCAAAGTGCTGTTTCCCTTGTTACTTGGTGAAATATATGAAAGAACAGCAACACCACTCTAAATCCCAATTTATAGCTCTCAGAAGCCCCAGATGACCATATTATAAAAATACTTTTACCCTTTCCCCCTTCCACTCTTTTCTGCCTTGCATCTGATTGAAAGAATAACTGCACACTGCAAAGAGCTAAAGGCTGTCCTAGCAGGCTCAGCTAACCAGGAGAATCTATTATAATGATCTATAGATTCCATGTGGGAGGAAGGACAGTCTTATGCTTAATACCCTAAGCTTGGATCAGAGGTTTGAGCCCTACAAGTGAGGTGCACCTGCAAACACATTACTTCTCTGGAGAAAGCCTGGGTTGAGAATGTAGGGAAGACTGAAGCACACCACGCAAAGATAGTTCATATCCTTGGAGAACTTCTTCACTTCCTTGTTTGCTTACTTCTTTAATTGGAATCAAAATATTTATCTAGAAATATATAGACTAGATTACTTCCTGAATCTTGATTTTGATTTGTTTTGGGAGACACACTAAAACATCTCTGTTTCTCAGGTGTAGCTCAGCTTCTTATGACTGCAACAAACAGTTCAGTCTCTTTTGCTCTTGTAAGCTTCCCCTGGCTAAACTTACACACTTAGTGCCTGTTCCTGTGGTAAGAAATACAGCAAAATGCAGGCAGTTTAAATTGTAGGTAGTTTAGAGCAAGCTTTGTATTTTGTGCTCAGGTCCTGGCCTTTTATAATTATGGGAGAATTCTAGCTTTGACTATGAAAACAATTCAATGCAGGCTGGACTTGAGGTCCTAACCCCTGCTACATTTGACACCTCATACAAAGAAAATCTTAAGCCCCAATGCTTATATATTGGAATAAAAAGTGTTCAAAATCACTGTTTTAAAAACCTATGAGTTTTAAACAGCATCTGATGATTCTGAGCACAGTGTCTGCTGACCACTGTTGATACAACAATGTGGTTGTTAGAACCAACTCTTCAGTCAGATATAAGGGGAAACTTTGCTTCAGACTCTCCTACTGTTAGCACTCGGGAGCTCTTGCTAGCTACCTCTGCTGCACTTTACTATGTGTTGTTAAAACCTTCCTTCATCACAGAGTAGGTGGAGGGGTGGGGGGGTGTGATTTTTCAAAGGGTTGCTGTTGTTAAGCACTCACTTCTAGTCAACTTCTGTAGTGATTTAGACTCCAAGGAGCCCTATATGTCATTGAAGAGCAATCCTCAAAGGTAGTATTATCTAACACCTCTCATCATTCAATTCCCTAGCAACTCCTTTTGACTATTAAGACAGCCAAGTGACTTTAGTACTAGGAAATGTGAATTTGTATCTCCCCAAATTTTCAACAGGACATAGCAGATGCTTGACCCACACAGATATGTACGTGTGTAAGTGTATGGGAAAGAAGGAATGCATATACATGTAAGAGTGGGATGGTACACTAGGAGGTGGCTCCTGCTGCTCACTTTTAAACACACCCAGCTAGTTTCAAACAGGCAGTAAGATGCTAGCTGTTTAGCAGATGCAGATATAGGAACTATGAATCAGGAGAAGGAGCTAGTGTGACAAAAGCAAATTTAATCTTTACTGTTTGAATAGGCAGCTCAAAGAGGCTAAAGTAGGCAGAGTTAAATTAAACCAAGGTCAGAATGTAACCATTGCTAAGACAGATTTAGGCAGCAGACCCCAAATTGCTTGAGGACTGGTAGTTTAACTTGAAATCTAACATGCACTATCTGGCAATGGCATTGTTTCAATTATGAAACAATTCACATTTCAGCTGACACATGTAATGAAGCTTGCTACTTGCCTAGGAGATAATTTAAGGTAAAAGAAAAGAGGGCATGTTTTATCATGGTCTATCATATCTTTGTCTATTGTTCTGCAATGCATTTGCATACCTAAAGGGAAATGGCCTTTTTAATTTCTTTCCCCTCTCCTAATCATCTGAGGCCTATTAAGAAGTGTTCTGTATCCTGTAATCAGGCAATTTATACAGTGTGCCCCCTTAGGCTACAGCCATTACAAACAAGCTGAAAAACTCCTTTACAATAAATGATTAGCATGGGAAGACACCATTCATAATTAATTTTTTTCTGTTTGCATTGGCAGATGGTCCCAGACACTGAAGCATGGCCTACTGCCCACACCTTTATTCCAAAGAGAAAAGGACAGCCTTAGAAGAAAAAAATGTCTGTAAGGCTGCTTTACTTGGGGAATAAACATGCTCCCCAGCCTTTCCTGAATCTGTGCATCCTAAAGACTGGATTCAAAGACTGTGGAAGTCAAAGGAAAATAAATCCTGTTAGCTTCTGACTAGGACCTGGGTTAAAACCCCAAGAAAAATATTGACTTGAAGGACTGCTTTTTTTCATCATCTTCCATAAGAGTTATTCCTGAGGCAGCTTAAGCAGACATACTTTGTGAGTGGATTTGAAAATGATCAGCTTTGTATTTCTGAAAGCTGGGTACTCACTGAGGCAGCAAATAAAAGAGGGTTCTGCTTTTAGTCACATTTTACAACATGCATTTTCCTGCTTCCACAGAAGGACAGGTGATGACAACTTCATTCTCCGTTTACTCATGTATTTGCTCAATGTTTATGTGTTGTTTTCAGTACTTTAAAACAACTTCTGATGCACTTCTGGGTTGTTGGCATCACTGCAAAATCCCCTAGAATGAGACTTAGCCAAGCAGGCTGTCATTTTAGTGGTATGTGCCAGCATTTTCTTGATGGTGACAGGATAGTCCTAGTTACTACATAGCAAATTCCTAATTTAACAGAGATTTTTCTGTCATGACTCAGAATACTCTGACTCTCTCTTTTACTCTGTGAGAAGATAGCAAGATGCCTTTCCAGATGTGCTCTAAACCAGTCTCACTGAAGTCTACAGTGTGATTTGAATGCTGATGTTGAAACCTGAAGTTACTGACTGTTCATTCGAGATCATCTGTTTGGATTTACACACACCAAAAAAATGCAAAGTTCCTGAATGAACTCTGAGGTATGGCACAGGATTGCAAGGTTTTATCTAAAAATTTAGCTACCTTTAGACATGTCTCATATCAGTAGTATCTAGACATAGCTATACTTTCCAGGAAAACACATTTGCTACAGCCTCCTAGGGTGAACATCAGACAATCCAGAGGAGTAGACCTTCTCTGAGGAAAACATGACATGGTATACTGCAGTTAGTTATACTGCCACAGAACAATCACACAAAGTTAGAGGCTGTACTAAGTTCTAGCCTGCTTTCTCCTCTGCTTACTGATCCTCCACAGGCTTTATGAAGGTCTTCCTGTTGACTTCAGGTATTTTCCCTCTGAAAATATAGCACCTACAAGGCATTATGTGCTATGTTAGAGTTCCCAAAGGAAAAAGAAAATTGGAACATCTGGCATCCAAATATTTTCCAAAATAGGAGTTCATCTTCAGCACTGTCCCATTTCAAATTGGGAGAGTTAGGCCTGAGAGCCAGGCACAAGGATTCATCTCAGGGCAGTACAGCCACATACTGTCACTTCTAAGCAACATGTGTGAGGGAACAGAAACTGGGTACTGCACTCAATTTTACTGGCTTCTGCTTTAATAAGGTTTTGGGGACCACCAGAGTTTCTTACTGCTGCTTTGGTATTCTCTTTTCCCCATTGTGCCAAGCCTTGACATATGTTTTGAAATACAAAAGCAGTTTCCTTAGCCTTTCGTCCTGTATTCCGTAGAGATGGCAGCCAAGGCTGTTAGCTTCTTCCCTCTCCTTTCAGCCACAGAGCAGTAGCCTTCTCTTCCTCCCTCCCTCACTTCAAATTCAAATTACAATGATACTAGACCATAACAAAAGATAGGTAAGGCAGATGTTGGAAGCAAGCTATTTGACAGAGCTTCTTTATTTCTTTGGATGACTTAGTATAACTGCAGAAGCTGAGGTCATCAAAACCTCTCAATCATGTTGCAGGCTAGTGCCAACAGTTGTAACAGAAACTGATGATGTAAAACATGCTAAACATGCCAAACCCTAGTTTCAGACAAGTCAGTCTGTAACAAGATTATTTTCTACTTGAGCATTACACAGCAGTATGCCTAGGCTTATTTATGCTGTTCTTAATAACAAGAAATCCTGTTTCACTTATTCAAGGTTGAATGCAAAGACTGTTTTGTCATGAAAAAATATAAGATCTATATTACTTTTAGTTCCAGTAAGGCAGGACACATGTATTTAAATTGGATTTTAGAATTTGAGTTTCATCTTTAGTAGGAAAAAAAGAGTATCTTCTTATTACATAATAGTAATTATTACAAGACTGGGAGAAGAAAGAAAATGTAAGTTTATGACCTTCACTATTTTCTGCCTCTTAATAATTCTTTACAACCCTAATACAATTAGGCAAGAATTCCATAAAAAGAAATTACAAATGTTATTAAAACAAAAGAGTAAAATTGATCAGATAAAACGATAAGTCCTTAGGATTTCAGGTTGTGAAAAACAATCTACAGGCAGAACATATACAAACTGCTTTATAGGTAAACTCTATTGCAGTATATTACGGGAAAGAAAGTGAATAGAAAAGAGAGTAGAGGAAACTCTACATGGTTTTCCTGGGACACCACTGTGGCAAAGCCGAAGGGTCAGATTCCAACATCTAACACACAGCATGTATTGCCACACAAGGCCAAAAAAATCTGCTGACACTCGTAAATTGCCACATGTTTGGATTTCCAACAAGATCTCACAACAAGCTGTGTTACTCCAAGTCTTTATTTCTTTTAGGGGAAAAAGTGTCTCTAGTGATGCTGAAACTCATGGCAGGATGTACTATAGTGTCAGGATAGATCACTGGGGAGTATTCCTGCCTCAAGGCCAGGAGGCTGTATATAAATTCTGCACCTGGTTAGGGACTGGGGGGAATGGGACTAGTGTTTATCCAGAAACTGTATGGTTGTGGACAATGCCATACTGACAAATCCTGAAGGTAGACAGGAACAGGGCAAGCCTCTGGTTGCTTACACATTTCAGAACCTTTGCGTGTGGAAAGTGCATCTGAAAGATGCTTACAGCAGCACTTGCCTTTTCAAATGTATACATGAAGCTCTAATGAACTTTAGAGACTTTTCTGCTGGGAAGACCCATGCTAATTAGCTAGTCTGCATTCCTCCAAAATCACACTCCAAAGAATTGCACCTAATACTTTCTCATACATATGTGACATGTGCTTGCTGGGTTTTTCTGGAATACAGAATTAGAAGCAAATGATCAGAAGCAGCATGCCTGCTTGCTGACTGTGATTATTTCAAACTGATTCACAATGTCTCAGAAGTTCTTAGATACTTTATATTTTATGATATCAGACAAAACAATGATTTCTGCCTATATGCAGAAAAAAAATTACAAGATACTGATCTGGAATGGCTAATATCAAACATTAACTACCTGCAGAAAGCTCAAAATCTTTCCTGAGCACATAGATTTGTGATGTCACATCAACAGGAAGTTGAAAAAAAATCCCTCCACTGGTAGTCTGATATTAAATAAAAAGCACTTTTGTGCAATTAGGATATGAAAACTCAGATCTTACTCATGCAGATTAAGCAGTACACTGATAATCTTGAGAATGAAAGCTAAATATTTACTTTATATTCTGTTTTGAAGCAAGAAAACCTTATAGACAGTTCTGATTACTATTTGATTTAGTACATTAAATTTTCTCAATGACATGTCTTTCTCTTACTAAAAAATGAAATAAAAAATATTTTACACCCTGACTTCTCTGTGAAAGGAGTAGAAGTACTATGAATGTCATACCATGCTTCTCTACATATATCCTCTTTTCAACAATACTGCTGATTTCAATCACATCGTATTGTTGAATTATATACAAATGTTTGTCACAAAACCCACTAAAAAGTAACAATCAATTCATGAGTTAAAAACAAAAGAAATTTAAATTAATACTTTCTATATGAATCATGTTATCTTCTCATAAAACTCTCATAATTGGCTTATGTATTTATGCCTAATATTTAGATTTAATACAAAACTAAGTTGAATAAAAATTTGCACTAGAACTAAACTTGACTTCATTTCTTAAAGAGGCATTTTATTTGATATACAAAAAGTATTTCTGTGTGTGCAAACTTGTTAAGAACATAAATTAACTTCTTCTGCATAAATGTGCTGAGCCAAACAGGAAAAAGCTATGAAATCATTTACTGTATAAATCTCTCAATTTCTATTAAAACACCTAGCTAGTATAAATATACCAGCAAAGGATTCAAACTAGTATCCATTGGACTTCCCCATTTATTCTTGTTAGACTGATCACTCATTAGTTTTTTTAATATATATGGTGCCAGGAATCTACTGTAGCTGAAGAAAGATGTATATTCCACAGTATATGCTCTTGATATATATGTACACATCTTACTGAGAGGACTAACTTACTCACTAGAACTAGAGAGGGTGAGACCCAACATTACAGGACCATGTACGCTCAAAAGGCACATCTAGCGTCCTTTGAGAAGTGCTTAAATCTCCTTGGAGATTACTAATCTACATCTTCAAGCCCTTAAATCTGACTCCCTGTTTGTAATACAGAAAGAGGTCAGAGCCTGTGCTTTCACAGTATCACCTTCTAATGGGACATAATTCAACAGGACTATCTCAGTACAAAAAGGTCTTGTATTATATGCTTTTGGATGAATAAAAAACCAGTTTTCCCTAAATCTGTTTAAGGCCCTGACCCTTAAGCACAGCAAAACCAGCCCAAAGTATTCTGAATTTATTGGACTTGGGAAGAGCAGTTAAGAGGCCTCAATTCAGAAAAGCCCATTTTTATCTTAATCTGGACCATGATACATATTTTTATTTTAATCTGGTATGTCAGGCACAGTCTGAAAATCCCTTG